>CALSBW010029390.1:137434-147532 GCA_943590975.1 Lindbergichthys nudifrons | reverse complement strand
AGCCTTAGTGAGATTTAGAATCATCAGTAATATGAGTAAAGATGCCTATATTCCTCCTTAAACTAAAACATTACGCAGCCCTTCCCCCATCCATCTTTTCCTCGACAATCTCTTATAACATCTCTTCATCACTTCTGACAGATCACAGTGACTCCCGCCCCGAGCGCCGAGGGTCTTGGTGTGACTTTTATGTCGACCACGTGTCATGTGAAGCCCGCAGATATATACTCTACAGCTGCATCATGTAATAAATGAGAGCTTAGTCCCTTTTCACCACTCCATATCAGAACTACTGAAAAAAAAATGAGCAAAACAAATGAATTAAACTGCTCTTTCTGATAATGTCAAGTATCAATGAGATGTTTAGGGCAAGTGGTCAAATGTTACTAATGATAGGAGCTGTTTTTTTGGTTGGTTTATTGTTGATTTGGGGTTTGTATATTTGGAATATTATAGTTTTAATAATAGGCTGGTTACTGAACAATGTACACATTTAAAATTAGCACTGCACAAAAACAAATGAAGTTGGAAAATGTTGATTTGTTGCGTTCAAAAGACACAGTTGAAGCTTTGCTTTATTACAAACTTAAATATTTTCTATAACTTTAGGAAGAATGACCAGTCGAAGGTCTTTTTTACCAAGAATTTGGGTTGAAATATCTGCGTAGCATCCAACACAATTGCCACATCTGAAACCCATTTCCAAAAATGTCAGAAATACCTTAATATCTTAGGTTATAATACTCACATTGAATAGTAAATAAGCTTCTCTGATCCTTGAATTCCTCGTGTGTTGTTGCTTGTTATAATCGTGACAACATTTTCTCAACTCATTTATTTGAACTAACTCATATTAGTAGTGTCAAATACTGAATGCCAGGATCTCCTTGAATTATGTCGCAGCAAATAAGTACATGAAAAACAACATATTTGTTCCTGTCTTTGCAGCCGTGGAGAAAGAAAGAGAGAAGAAATACCACCCCCATTTCCCTCTGAGCTCAAAGTGTCTTAGATAGCAGCCTCGCTTTGGAGAGTGGAGCAGGCCTGACATCTCCAGTGTTTCCCCGACAGATCAAGCCTTTCAAAACAGGACTCTAAGCGGACGCCTGCAGCCATCAGGGCCTTTCAGTCGGCTACTTCTCAACAAACAGCCGCTATCCACTGACGCCACACACAAAGAGAATCCCAGTCAGTTTAAGGGGAGCGGCATGCACATATTTACGCTAATGGGAACAGACAGCGGTTAGTCAGAGACAAAGTGAATCACAAAATATGGAGCATGGCTGTTTCACAAAATAAATACATTTGGGCTATGGATATCACGGCGCAGCAGCGAGCAGAGGAAGGGCCAGGAGGGAGTTGTAGTCCAAACATCAAACAGCTGATGATTTCTCTCTTCTTCTTCTCTCCTCTCCTCTGGATTAACTGTGGATTATCAGACGCTCTCTATTGTTAATTAAAAACCTGCCATCCTGGAGAGACTTCTGCTATTTTTAACTAACCCTCCTCTCCTCCTCCTCCTCCTCCCTGACTCTACGCTGACATCAGGAGTTACATTTGTTAAATATAACTCACACAATCAGTCTTTATGGCTTCTTTATCAAATCGTTTACACACAAAAGAGACTAGGAATACGGATGAGAAAGAGAACATGTGGCAAAATGAATTCATTAAATGGGTTGAATTGGAAAAAATGAAGGTGGAGTTAGCTTGCCAATGAACCGAGATGAGCATTTAACCACCATCAGCTGATTGTACCGTTCCTCTTCGCCATCTCTCCCGCCCTCGCCTTCTACTTTCCCATCACCTTCCTCACTCCTCTCCTTCATCTTCAACAAGAAATGTGAGGTTCGACAAGCGCAACTACCGGAGGGTGAGCTGACAATAAAGAGTGCCGGAAAAGAGCACTCATGCCGGGCCATTGAGATGGGCTGGTTGGTGCTTAATGGTACCGAGACACTTAGCACTCAGTGAGGAGTCCAGGCAGCCAAATGGGGCCAAACTGGCAGCCATGGACGGACACGGAAGATTGGTATGAATTCTTCTCGTCACATGTACACAGAGAGATTCAGTCTCTGCATTTTACCCATCGTAGTATGAAGAGAAAGTGGGCAGCTGTTATATAGACAACGCCGGGTTCTGGCGCCACTCCAAGGACAACTCAGTAGTTTCCAGGAATCAAAATGACACCTTTCAAAATTCCTCTCCGTACTTGATCCATTCTTGGACTTAAACTTGTTGATTTCGACCCTCCAGTTTCAAAGCCAAGTCCCTATAGACGGGGTTAACCCCAGTGTAGGTGTCTATACGCTTGTGTGTGTCCTAGTTTCTATGCGAGTGTGGGTAGCACACATGTGAGTCGGCATTTGATTACACTCTTGTTACAAACGTAATAATAAGACTTTGATTTCAGGCCTGATGAAGGTGATATTCAGCAGCTGCTATATGTAAATGATACGTTATTGGGAGTGTGTGTGTTCACTTTGATAATGGCATATCTGAGGCTGAGGGGAGACAGGTGGGAGCGAGAGATGAGGGGAGACAGGTGGGAGCGAGAGATGAGGGGAGACAGGTGAGCCGGGGAGAGGACGGGAGACAGGTGAGGGGAGACAGGTGAGGGGAGACAGGTGAGCGGGGGAGATGAGGGGAGACAGGTGAGCGGGGGAGATGAGGGGAGACAGGTGAGCGGGGGCGATGAGGGCAGACAGGTGAGCCGGGGAGATGAGGCGAGACAGGTGAGCCGGGGAGAGGACGGGAGACAGGTGAGCGGGGGAGATGAGGGGAGACAGGTGAGCGGGGGAGATGAGGGGAGACAGGTAAGCGGGGGAGACAGGTGAGCCGGGTAGAGGACGGGAGACAGGTGAGACAGGGGTAGGAGGGGAGACATCTGCCCGCTTTATCCGTAAAGCTCCAGCAGGGATTCCATCGACCATTTCCAGCCCACTACGGAGCCGCTAACAGCAGGGAGCCACCGGCAGACTGCCTGGAATCTGCAGGGCGTGGAGGGGTGGGTGTGGGGGGGGGGGGGGGGGAGCCAACACTCCACACAGGTGTACACACATGCAAACATATAATCACTCAATCACAGAGGCGAACACAAACAAACCCAAGTATGTCCTCACAGCAGGACGCGGAGGACTGTGGTTTCCGGCTGCTAACATGTTAATGCATCATTGTTTGTGTGTGGAGGGGCGTGTTGTTGTTCTTAAACCATTTAAGGTCAACACCCAGGTTGTGGTCTAATATTGTCTTTTGCTCAGGAAGGTTACTAATGGATATAATTGACCCGGAAGTATTTAAGTGGCAGCCATGATAATATGAAAGGTGGATCATGGGAAAGGAGCTTCAAGGCTTCCTTTGTTACAGGGTACACTGGTCCAAACGAAAGGAGGTAATGCTGTCCCACAATTCCTTGCGGCTGTAACTTTTAAAATGATTCATCATTTGGTCGTTGCCAGAAGAACAACCAATCATGACCAACAAATGTGGATCATGTTAGTAGTTGCCTAGTACTTGTTGTACTAGTTTTTGTTTCCCACTGCAGACTCAGAAGATCATTTGATCATCTGTTACATCATTATTACTTTGCCCAGTCAGGATTTTTTAACACAACAATCGTCTTTTTCTTCAGTCCTGATGAATTATCTTTCCTTCTTTCCATCTTTCCTTAACCCCATGACATTTCAAACAGAGGTTAAAGACAACGGATTTTTTTTGTGACAATTCAACCAAATCCCTTTCTCCTTGCATCCTTCATCGTGCACGAGCCATCCTATAGGTCAGGGTACTGCAACATGTGGTTAACCTCCAGTGTTGTGCAGAGGCAGCAGGTGGAGGTTGGCTTCAGACCTCACAACACCTGCCCTGTCCACCTCAACACTCCCCAGCAGGACGGGAGCATTTGGATCACACCTTCACAGTGCCTCGCTCTGTTCCGGCTCAACACGCCACGGCTAAGCACAGTTTAGGTGCAGTCTAACAATGGCTCGGCATCATTTAGCCTAGCATGGTGTCTTCCTGCAATGCAATGATAAGGCCAGCTCAGGCTGCATCACACGACACCAGAAAGACATGTGTAAGCATGAAGAAAATAGGCTGTAAAAAGATGTTTAATAATTGCGGTGAGTTATATTTTTTCACGCCCGTGGTTTGTAAATGTCATCTATCAAAGTACAATATTATATAAGTGGAGATGAGATTTCCCAATGTGTCACTCCAACATATAGTACATTTGTTTTGCACAGGATTAAACAGGAAAATACTTAAAAACCAGATATGTTTTTAACAGTCAGAGCCGTTCTACTTGTATATTGTAATTAAAAATAACTTGAGAAAGTTGTGCATCTGAGGCTACACAGAGAAGCTATTAAAAATGCATGATAAATAGCCTCTAATGGGGTTCTATCTAACAGAAAAATCAGCCTTGTGCTGATCAATTAGCTTAATGGATACATTAGCTTATATATTTTAATTGTCAATTAAAAACACGAACTCAAATGATGCATTGCTTTCCATAACGGCCTTTTAATGAGGTTAGATATTCATTTGCCTTTGATTCGTCAGCTGCTTACAATGCCAGTGTGCAGATTCAACAGTTGTAACGACTTAAGAAAAATGTTGGCAGCAATGAGAGCTTCTTACTACAAGTTATGTAAATGTCATAATGGCAGAGGTCTTGTAATAGAATGGCCCCAGATGGGATTTAAGTGAAGTAAATACATCTACAAATCTAGGGTTTGTTAATGATGGTATGTTGTCTGCATTGTTGTAAGTATATGATGTGTACATCTGACGCTGTCATGGACTACATAAAGGATAGGCGATTAATTAAATGTACTCAACAGATCTGTAAAACACTTTCTACCAAAAGAATATTGGAAAAGCATCACTTCTGGGATCTCAAGTTTCTTGGAAAATATATAATTCTGCATAAAAGTCTGGTATCCGACAGGTACACACTATAAAGTGCTGCACACAGCTGGGAGCGGAGTGCTTGTTGACATCTGGGGATTATAACATTGACCCACTGTCACTCACTGTCACTCACTTTAAATGGACATTTTATTGGGCTGTTTAACAATGTGATGGCATGATTCCTCACGACATCAATGCAGATCTGCTATGAGCTAACCTATGTCATTTCATACTGATCTTACAATTATGAAACAGACTAACTCTGCCAACAGTGACATTTGGACAACTTGATAATCACTGAGCAACACCAAGCGTTCTGGTCTACGATGTGTGCATCACTTTTTAGTGTCCTCGTTTCCGTTGTGTTTTGAGCTTCTTGCAGTGTTTTTTATTTGCGTTTCTGCAGCTTTTAGTAAACGCTGCGCATGTGTTGTCAAGTTGGTGAAGATGTTTTTTAATTTGCATGTGTTTTGGGACATTCGTGTTTTTGCATCGTTCAGGTTGTTAAAGGTGGGGTAGGTAAGTTTGAGAAGCCGGCTCGAGATACACTTTTTGTTATATTCCATGGAATGCTCTTAACATCCCGATAGCAATGAATATCTGAAGTGCTTTGACAATAAATCCATAAATAAATGTCATCTGTGGAAGCCGTGGTACTGTAAAAAGCACGACCAATCATCTGAGCCGGCCCGGCTAAAATAACTGGATGGCCTACCTGCCTGTCAGCCTTCCATCTGTGCACAGACTTATCTCGTGCCCTCATTGGTCATGTGCGCGTTCGTGTGTGTTGGAGGAGGGGCTCTGTAAGGAAGTGGCAGTTTTTTTCCGGCTGTGTATTTTCTAATTCTAGCGCACTCGAGCCGGTTTCTCCAAAATGACCTACCCCACCTTTAAGTGTTTTGGGACCCCTGGTCAGCCACCGTAAAAAATCCCTTAAAAAATCAACGAATTGACCATATAGATCGTAGTTGACTAAGACCAATTAATAAAACTAAGACGATTAGTTAGTAACCGTCGAGGGGGCAGCTCTAGTTTTTACATATTGTATAAGTTCAGGTACCACTTTACTGTAGCACTGCATTGCTTTATCACACAGTGAGTGGGGAGTGAGGAGGAGGAGGGGACTAATTTGGAGCCACTTCCACTATTTTGGTGCTTTTGTACAATCAGACATCAATTGTATAGGGAGGTGGGCATGCTTTCAGTGGTAACATCACTGCTATTTCTAGTAAGTAGCTCTGCGCTGAGTTTGCGGGGCTTTATGAGTGACTAAGCCATTATTTGTTTGCTGAGGAGCAGCAGGTTGCTCAATGTGTGAGATGAGAAAATGAGAGTACTTCGAAGCTAGTGTCCTGCCTGCTGGCATCGTAATTCCACCTTCTCTATTTCCGCCTTCTGTGCACACAAACAAGTGAAAATACACACAACATACCTATATGCAAAATTACATATAGGTACATAAATAAACCGAATGGAAGTATGCGAGGCTACACAGCAGCACTCAGGCATTAAATCAAGTTTAACATATTCACTGTGAGGTGAGCGCTGAGGTACACAATAATAAGCTGTAAGGTGCACATAGAAAGAGACTCCAGTTGCATATTGCCTGTCATTATTTTCCACCTTTTTTGTTGTATTATGTGACTAAGAGCCCTGTACCGCAGACATGAAAGCATCTTCATCTCCTGCTATCATCAGCCAAGGCTCAAACAACACTATAGACTCTTTGATGTGGAGTGGGAGCGAGCAAATGAAACACATAGAAGCCTCTTTTTCACTCTGTGCCTTCCTATTGTTCCTGCTACTACTCTCTAAAGTCTAGCTGTTCATCTTAAAGTTAATTTGAACTGCTGACAATACAGTTAATATAATGTTTTACTTCTGTTGGCGCAACTGCCAACATGTGGAATTATTTGTCAAATTATTCACATCTTTGTCTTGTGTTCCTGTGAGAATATATTTCCATAACAAAAGAACGTTGTGTAAGACATGCAGCCCAATAAATAGTAAAAGATCTGCATTAATTTCGAAGCAATCTAACAAAACAAAATGTGATTTAGTTGTGACCTAGACCCAGCGGTGGAGTCAGGCTGTCTTTCAGGACTCAGGGGAGAACAGAAGCTTCAGAAGGAGGGGGAGTTGCAGCTTTCAGGGATCATCAGAGCTATGAGCCGCTGACGCTAACACACCTTGAGAGGACCAGCCTCTTCTCCTCTCAAAGAAGCAAATCGGTTCGGTCAGTCTTGGATTTAGCAACATTTTAAGATGCGGCTGAGGGACAAAAACATTTCAATTTGTCAAAATAAATATGTCAAACTCACTGTTTCCATCCTCTGAAGCTCTGCCCCTTGCTGCCACAGCAACTTTAAGGTAGAGCTATTTTTGATCAGCCAACATTTGAAAGGGTGCCCTGTCACCAACTTCATGTCAGAATACACTTCACTTACCTTGAAGAGGGTCAACTCCATAAGACATGGAGAGTTAGCCAAACAAAGATGAACAGAAAGGGAACAAAAGACTACAGTGCCTCACATACCAGCAGTACAGTGAAGGCATATCATGTGGCATGTATTGAGACCGCTTAAATAACGAAATTCATAAACAGAGCCGCGTCCCCCGCACATGCATCTCCTGTAGATCCCTCTCCCACTCACTCATTCAACACATCTTTCCCTCCTGGGTTGCCAAGGTAGCAGCCACTGTTGCAGTGAGGAGGCTCCCACTCTCCGTTCCCAAGGCCCTGCTTCCACCAACACACACACACACACACACACACACACACACACACACACACACACACACACACACACACACACACACACACACACACACACACACTTGCCCACGTAGAAGCTCAGGGACAAACACAGGAGATCCGCCCCCTCGTGGTGGCTCCCTGCAGCCGGCAGTGTGTGGGCAGGTTGGCCGAGAGAGAGAAGGAGAGCTGACAGACGGAGAACCCGTTAAGTCTTGGATAACCCCGTTACGTCACGATGGCGGAGACACATCTGTATCTGTTTGGACTCCCTCATAGAGTGAGCTGTCCAATAAGCCCTCAGCCGTCCACATGCTGGGGACAGAGGGACTGACTGGGGTTGCAGTCCAAAAGTATTATTTGCGAAGAAAGATTTCCAATCGAGTTAGATTAACCCAAACATACTTAAGAGGTGGCCATGATAAGAGCCGTTCAAATTCTCTAGATGATATACAAGGAGCTTCCTGTGTCTACTTTAGCATTACATACAAATATCCATCCATTACCAAAGAAAATATATAATGCCGACGCACAAATCGTCCGTTCACTGAAACAACCGATCTTGCCCTACAAATGCATTTCCTACGGTGCTTATTAAGCATTTTTCATCTTCTGCCATATCTTGCTAAAGTGCTTATATGTTTTGAGCTTTCAAAAAATGTTAAACCAAAAGGCTAACTATATAGACGTTTATGAAGCCTGCATGAAACAACTTGATGAGAAGGCACTAGGAGGAGTATCTACATGTGCTTTTAGTAGTCAGTGTGCAACAAAAATGAGTGGTTTTTACTATCAATTACGTCCGTTGCGTCATCACTATATCGCTCGTGCAGTCATTCTCTTTTCCCAAGTCCTGATGACATCTCAACATCTTTCCTAAACTCAGTCACCTTTTTCACGGAAGTGCTTAGAGAAAGACGTAAGACCTGATGTAGGAGCCAAAATGCTACCTAGCCTGAGTTTATTATTTGTATTATTATTATTTGTTTGTTGAGCACTTCCGGTAATTGCCACATGGGTGTGGTTTGTGTGTTTCATGTCGAGTGAGGATGACAGAGGGTGAGCTTGTGCTGCCATTTTTTCTGTTGACCGTTTTTGTCCCTATAGTTATTGTCTTTTTGTTTATTAAATATCATCAAATCATCTTACTTCAGTATGGACTTTCTTATAGCCTATAGCCAAGCTTAGCATCTCGGCGACTCAAGCTAAACTGGAAATTGAGCCGCCACACCTGATTTATTTTATTTGTACATTTCCAACCTAGTTTGGCTCTCTCATGCCCAGGTAAGGGTCGCTCATGGTGGAGGGTCGGAGGGCGAGGAAACGGCCCGAGGCTCAGTCAGTCTCTGGATCTGACGCTGACACAGGGGACAGAAACAACCTCTGTGTTCCCTGTAAAGGGCGCTCAGAAGGAGAGGGGACAGAGGCTGAAGGTGGGGTCGCAGGAGGAGCAGTTCAGCTCTCCTGGTGTCCCAAACAGAGGGAGGGAGAGGAAGGTGGGGGAGCTAAGAGGAGAGAGAGAGAGAGTACATTCTCGGGACTCTGAAACTTTAATGTGTGTCTGTCTGCTTGTGTCTGCACTTCTAAACCTGGCAGCTATCTTAATACCTGGCTTTGGAGATGTCAAATCCTTTTTCCATCTGTTCCCCTGTCAGCTTTGTTCACGCTATCTCCAGCCTTCAGCCCATCTCAGGTTCAGATGAATGTGAGCCGTATGTCAGATATATAAACACAGCACCAGATTTCCCTCGGCAGGATTTCAGCAAAGAAGAAGTGAGTAATGGTTTGTCACCATACAGAAAAACATTTTGTGTGTGTTGTTTAGGCGTTTTGGAAGGTGTGCGTCGGTCTCATAGGACAAACGCAGGCAGTTTTGTTCCCATCACTCTATAGAGAAGATGTGAAAACAGCTCGGCTTGCATTTCTGAAGTACAAAGAGAACCGCTTTGTTCCTGAGCGCGTTGTCGATGTATATTTCAGAAGCAACAAAGAGATGTGGTTAAACTGAGGTGTGCTGAGGTTCTGTTCCCTGTTAGACTCACTGTCTCTATGCAGAAGCTAATCTCCACCCGGCCATCCTTACAGATCAGGGAGAGACTTGTTGTACGAACTATATGTTGATTTATATATATTTTTTAATGTACAAAATGTATTTTAATGCCGTTATTGTAAATATGCATTTTTTCTTTTTTTGTTATTATTTAAAGGTCACCTATCATGCTATTTTTAGGCAATAGCATAGGTCTCAGATATATACAAATATATAAAAAACATGTCTATGAAGTGTTTTGCTCCAAATACCAAACAGATCACCCATTCTAGCCATGCCTCATATCCCTCTATTTCACTTCCTGTTTCAAAAGTGCTGATTTGGGGTATAAAGCTTTAAAAATAAAATGGGCTGAGCTCATGCGGGACCCGGCAGCTAC
>CALSBW010029390.1:99001-111268 GCA_943590975.1 Lindbergichthys nudifrons | reverse complement strand
CGCACAAAAGGAATATTTAAAAACCGAAGCGTGCTAATTGGGACAGAGATTGTTACAGCGGCTTCTTATTCAAACAGGCTTTTTGCTCATTAACTGCTTCCATCCGGCTTTTGTGGAAAGGAAAGTGGAAAAGACATTTACAGACAATATATATGTATGCATAGACAATGCATGACAACAAGACTGATTGACAGCATGATGTACACACACACAATATTGTCTTAATGATGTCTTCTTCAGCTATACATGTTAGTATTCTCACGTGACACACAAATCAAATCTTTACTTTGTAATAGCAGCTATATTTATCACCACCAGTCGACTACACTTATCTTATTATCAATAGAGTTTGTCATATGCAGCAATAACCTTTTTTGCATGACAATTATTCAATATTTGTTCTTCAAAGTATCACTGTTCTTTTGCAGGTGTTTGGGTTTAACATGGCGTTATAAAATAGCTTTAAACACTGTGTACTTTTTTAAAAGAAGGACCTGATGCCCTTCAATGTGTGGGTTTACTTCACAAGTTAAATATCATCCTGCTTCTACTAGGCCAGCAGGATCTGAAAAAAATAATTATTCTGACTGATTTTACAATTGCAATATTATGATTCACAATACTGGGGGGATTGATTAATGTTGAAATAATAATTCTCATTATCATTTAAAAAGATATGGAATGAGGTTTGATTACTTTATCAATACCAATCAAACATGATTTGTTAAGTCTGTAGAATACAATTTGTGGGCCGAGATATCTCTGCAGCTCCACGATACTCCATTCAAAATGGTATTTTAGCCTCTTAAGATCTAATGTGCTTCCTGCTGTTTGATGAATGGTGCAGCCCAATACTTAATCAACACAAAATAAAGAGTGAAGTGCTGTACAGCTTTGCAGAAGTTCCCCAGTTTGCCTGGAGGGATCATTAAATACAAATTAAATCCAACTAAATATCTTTTATTTACAGTTTATCTCAGTGTAATCTCTGTCTAAAGTATCCAAAGGGGTCTAAGTTAATGCAGGGACTTGTATTTACAGCCGTCCATTTATTTTGGACACACCTGACTGGACATATATGAAACATTTACTGTATGTTTACCTACAAACATGTTAACTAACACCTACATACATGTACTATAGTACGAACACACAGTGTGTCCATTTGGCATCACACTGTAGTGAATGACTGTGGATGTAATACCCTTTAACCTTAAACAGATCATACAGTAACACAACTATGACTCTCCACATGCAACCCAGAGCATACCAATGCTAAAGCCTCGTCACTTAGCTAATGTTTACCTTACACAACATGACAGGAAACAATGCTCAACAAACAGCAAGTTAAACCCACGACATGCATTATTCACCTGCAACAAAATGGATGTTTTTTTTCTTCAGCTCAGAAAAACACCTCAGAAATTATGAAATTGCACCATTTTGAAAACTCTTCAGAAAAGGCAAATAAGCACAAGATAAGCTTCAAGGAAGTGACATCAGGATGCTTTCCTGTGATGAGTCAGGATAAGATGCTAGATTGTAAGCTGTCATGAGAGGTAGCAAACGGTCGAGGAATGATTGAGTTTTTATAGAATAATAGAAACTTAGAAAGAAGAAAAAATAGCAACAATTTCATCAACAAACATCCCTGCTCTTATTGCCAGATTAAGCTTAAATCCCTCTGTCATGCTTGTACTTAAAATGTATATTTAGCACCATGAAAACAGTCAAAAGTCTGTTTATCTACATAAATGATGACACACCCACTGGCAGTGAGTCCCGCTCGAGCTAATGCTGGAGCAGAGGAACACAGGAAATAAGATTACGAGCCAATTGTTCGTGTGTCTAAACCACTTTCTCCCTCTCACTCTATCCATTTGCTCGGTGTTTAATCAGACTCTAGTTAACCGTGTCACTCGGCATCTGGACACACGTCAGTCCTCCCTCTCATGCAGTCACACACAAACACACACGAGCGATAACACAGACATGCAACACATCACAAGCTATAAATCAAATAGAAGTCATATTTATTTATTGTCAATTTCATCAGCTACCCCATCTTTTATTATTTCGTACTTTAATTTTTCCTTGCACCTATAATCACCTACGTATCCAATTACATATATTTATTTTATGGCACTCTGTTGCATTCAAATCCCTTCACACACACTCGGCCAGTGCACTGGAGATAATACATTCCTCACACACCCCTCCCTATTAGCATTGATGTGTAACCTTGGAGCTCATGGTGTTCTGCCTGAGGGTAAAAGAGCCTGTGTGTGTGTGTGTGTGTGTGTGTGTGTGTGTGTGTGTGTGTGTGTCGATGGCCTGTCTCCAGCCCAGGTCCCCCACTGGTTCCCATCAGGAGGCTTTATGGTGCGATCTAATGCCTTCGATTCTTATTAACATTCGACTTTCCACTCCCTCCATAGCTTTCATTTTCATTTCACGTCCATTTCTTTCACCCTCTGCTCATAATACTAACCCAAATGGTGAATATGGAGTAAACCATATACACAATTTCTCTGCGTTCACGCCCATTTTCTCCCATTGTCAGTCATGTCTATGCCTCTCCATCTATGCACACACACTCTGCTCACAGTGAGTGTCCAGGGAGACAGCTAGCGGTACTAGCCCCATCACTAAACAAGGGAGTCGCCTTCGTTTCAATTAGCATTTTGATTGCATCCAATGGAAAGCAGCCAGCAGGCAAACATTTACTTGCGAACAAATGAATAATGTCCACTGTTCTCCGTGTAAATAGGAAAGTGTCCACTTTATGTATGGTGAGATTTAGAAAACAGACAGAGAATGCAAAATAGTATTGACTCTGTTGTGGTGGCGCAGTATCGCCAATTAAATAAAACTCTGTCTTGTATGACAGGTGAGATCAACAAGAGTGAGAAATATGGCCGCTGTTTTGTAGGTGAACCTCTTACTCTGTCTCCAGCATGTGATGGATGAATGGATAAATGGATGTTAAGTTAAATAGAGTCTCATGAAGCTGAGCAAAGCAGATTACTTGGAGGTAATATTGTTTATTGTCGACACCCACTCAAACAGCCAAACACATCATTGAGAATATTCACACACACTCGTACAAGCATGGGTTAAAGACTGAGAGCATGCACAACATTGTAATCCAGGCATGCGTGTAACTCCAACACACCTACTCCGTCTTTCTCCAGCTCTGGCAACAACTTATGGAGGACACAAACTCGCACCAGGCAGCATGACGGATAACATGACTGCACATACATTAACAAGTACTGCTTTGCATACATGAATACAGAATCCCACAAAAGTCCAGTTTCCCTACCATCTTACGGTGCATCAACAATGTGCATTCCATCTGTGCTGCGGTGCTATACGCAGGTACATCTTTCAGAGTGGTGCAAAGGCAGGGAAAGGGGGGGACACCTACAGCCCTGTCTTCATCATAAAATGGGTGCTGTTCCCCCGATTTAACCCTTCCCTCCCTCCACCTCCTTCCTTTCCTCTACTCCTGCCTCCACACCTCTCCTATTAGCATCATATCTGGCTCCGTCCCTCTATCTGTCTGCCTCCGTCTCTCATCCACAAACCTTGTCAGTGAAACCCCCATGCTGTATAAAGGAACTTAACATTCTGCACAACAAATAGTTTAATAGTATCACTGCATAGCCTGTGCTGAAAGTGGGTAATAGTATATCTAGCACCTGTTCTAAGCTGCCCAAAATGAAACGATGGTAAACAATGTGAGGTGGATTATAGTGGCAGGCTGCCGGTAGCATTATTCCTTACCATCTTAAACCCATTCCACTCCATTTGGGAGACGCCGGCTGTTGTCTCACGTCTTTCTCTCTCCTCACACAACAGCTACAGCAAAATCAAATCTACTCTCTCTCTCTCTCTCACACCTTATTTTTTGAGTCTCAGCAGCGAGCAGGGAGCAGCACACTAGGAGCGAGCATCCCCTTCCTCCACAGATGCTGAGAGGAGAATGGTGAGGCTGGAGGAGAGGATGCAGCAAGCCTCCCTCCCTCAGCCACCCGCCCAGTCGCCTGCTCAGCTGGAAGGTCAGAGCCCGCCCACTCCCCCCCTCCACCTCTCTTTAACAGCCTGTGATTGGCTTCTTAGCTTGCCCGTCAGCCCTCACCTCCCCCCCTCGGTGTTAACACCTTCGCTCTCTGGCTGGCTCTCAGCCCTCGTCGGCACACGCCAGCCTCAGCCAGGTTTGGCAGAGAAAAGGCTTTCTGAATCCCAGCAAAGCAATCAATCAGTGCTGAGCTGTGTGCCTGAGCGAGCCGGGCAGAGGGAGCTCTGGGAGAATGATTGCAGCCTCAGGCGCCGTGGTAGTCTAATAGGATGCCTGCGCAGCACTGTGTATATAAATTAGCTATTACTGGGTGCACGTTAAAATCCCCTGTAAATTTACATCACTGTGTATATACATTCTCTCGTACTGCTTCCCTTACACACACACACACATGCGTTAACACACAGAACTGACTACAGCTTGGAAATTATATTTCAGGTTTTTTTTTCTTTAAATCTCTAAAATGGATTTGTATAGCTCTTTTCCAGTCTTTACTACCCATCAAAGTCCTTTTACATATACAAGTCAGCATTCACCCTTTCAAACACATTCATACAGAGGCATATGCTTCCATACAAGGTGCCACCTGCTCTTACATTCACACACATTCAGACACTGCCATCGAGAGCGATTTAGGGGTTAAGTATCTTGCCCAAGGACACAATGACATGTTGATTGCAGGGGCTGGGAATCGAACCAGCGACCTTCCAACCACCCTACCACACAGCCAAAGCGTCTTTGGTTCTATATACTGCATCGTTACAAATGCAAAACAGCGAATTTGACACATACAAAAATCTCAACTCATTATGTGCCTTTTCTGTGGTTTGATTGTGAACGGATGCATGCGTACAAACTCCTGAGCAAACACCTGTCCATACAGGTGGAGGCTGAGCTTATAAATACGATACAGTTCACTCTTTATATAGTATGCATCTGTAGCACCTTAAACAATGCATGCTGTTATGCGAAACACATACGGAGCTTCTGCCTGCCTGCTGCGGAACGCTTTAAGGATATTGCTCGCAGAATGGAGCTATGATTATCTACTCACCATGACCATTCTTGGTGCTACGGACGCTATCGGTAGTCTCGGCGGACAAACTGTGAGAGCCGGGGAAGTCAGCGAGGAGAATGGGATGGAGCAGCAGCAGCGTGCCGGAGAGGATGAATGAGTGAAGCGGAGCCAAAAACTAAACAGAGCGCAACAGTGTGGATAAAAACATGCAGCCGTGTCCCGTAACCGAACAAAAATATCACTCGCTCAGTGAGAAACTAAGAGAAAACAAGGCGGCGAGCATCTACTCCGAGAGACAGATTCAGAGAAACACCCGTATACCTTTCCCCCAAAAAAGCCATTTATGGAATATCCAGTCACCTCGCGCGCAGGCTCCTATTGGCTGAGGTGCTGCAGGGCGGTGCGCTCGCGAGGGAAGGAGGCAGGCTCGTGCGGTCCCCTCAGCATCACGCGGAGAGGTAGATGCTTAAGGTGACTTTATGTTCGTGACTGCTCATAATTATCCCCCATAACAATGTTAATATGCAAATGATGCTTACAGTCAGTCTACGTTTTAACTCGTGCAGGCTCGTAGTATGTGTAGACGCCTTCATATACGTCCCTTCTTTTGTTATAAGTTCGTATTTTAAACATGTATTATACGCATTGTTACTGCAGTGTTTAAGTGTGTAGCTCACTCCCTGTTGTTAGACAAATTAAGAGTATGCAGTCCTTTTTTCATTCCTCTCAACAAAAATCACCAACGCTGCTTTTCAAGGGTCCTTAAGCCATAGTCTCAAAATGCTTTTGCTCATTTTAGAATTGTGCTAACTAGGAGCCTTTGCATACAGTATGTACCCTTACCAAAAGACACACCATTTTCACAAGTGCATAACTTGTTTTAAGATGAGAAACACTGGTCTACATGGGAAATACATATAGTAGCAGGGTGAAAAAACGTTAGCTCAATTGTTTCGAGGAGTAATTAAACACAATTTAATCGCATGCTACTATCGAATTACTCCCAATTACGCACACAATATATAATCTTCACCACATTTGATGGATTTACCACATTTAAAATTCTTAATGCCCAGCAGCAAACACTGCCACAGGTTTCTTTGTCCCACTGGCCCCTATCTCAGGCAGACAAGTGTCCTTTAAAACAGTGTCATGGCAGGCAGGTTTGTACCTTCACACCTACATACATTTACCCACACACTTATATATAAGGCACAAACTGGAACGCATGTTGGCACACACCATACTAGATAAGCACACGTTAGCATATGCACGTACACACAAGATACACACGCATGTACACACTGCTAAACAATTGCTCTGACACATTTGTGCACCTTATACTGTAAATAAACACATGTAACCTCATGTAACTGACATGACAAATTGGTGTACACTGGTGTTTTCTTTAAGACGCCAGACAGGAGATCAAAACATCATCAATTTCCCAACACATGATTTACCATAATAACACGATCCACTGTAAAGCCGTATTGTTAATAGACCATGATATACCGCACAACACGTACCACATCTACACTTACAGTTATTGCAAATATGAATTGTGAATTTAAACCACACACCCAGGCAGCTACACAAATTAGCTCCCAAATGAGTACACTGAAATAATAATGTTAGAAAAGGTAGAGGGGTGATGAGGATAGTTCTGGCAGACAAAAAGAGAGCAGTCGACAAAAGCAACATCTCTCCACTTCACCCCTGACCCCTCCACCTGGCTGGGTAGTGTAGAGCGCTAGCTAGCTTAGCAGAAAACCATGCGCCTGACATACTAATGAGAATCCTCACTACGCCTTCAATTAAGCCCGAGCAGTTCTGAGGTGCGCACACACACACACACATACACGTACACACACACAGGGGAAGATAGGCTGCAAAAGCTCGCCATTGTTTCAGAGAGAATAGAATATGCTGGCACTCGCAGTCTGGAGATTTGTACCGATCACACTGTATATGACACAACAGAGGAAGAATAATGTAGAATGAAACACAAAGAAAATTGATCAAAAATAGAAGTGCATCTTTGTCCATTTCCCTTTGTTACAAGCCTCCGTATCTTCTCCTCCAAAGAGCATAAAGAAGCTGAATTTGCGGCTGAATAGTACGAGCAACAAAACACAGTTTCCTGTCCGTCTTTTGTCCTCCTGCTCTGACCTTTTGAATGTAATAAAGGCTTTGGGTTGGATCCAGAAGAAAAAGCTTGCTCCACTTCACTGCCTCTAATGTTCTCCTTCCTACCATGTCTTTATTGGGTTTTTTTTATTCCCTATTGTGGAGAATGGAAATTCAGATCCATGACTGAGCCACAAACACATCTCCGTCTTTGTGTGCAGTCAACTTTTAACTGTTGATGTTTAGAGGCAGTAAAACGAGGGGAGAAAATGGAGGGTGATCATTTCCTTATTTCATAAAGCCCAGTGTTTTCAGGTTGTTTTTCTCCCTCTGTAATATGATCTAAATAACCTTTTCTTTAAGCGAGATTTGAAAGTGAAAATAGTCTCTCACAGATGATTTGCTCAGCTTGTCGTTTCACTAAATTGCTCTGCAAGACCGTGATTTTATAAAGCAATGAAAGAGACGGCCCCTACTCAGTAAATTAGCTATAAACACAATCTGCTCTCTGGAGTGTGGAGTGTTGTACAGTGTGTGTGTAGATATGATATACAGACCCGTAGCGATAGATTGAAGCGTGTTGCTGCCATGTCCTAGTTAAAGGTAGGCTACACACTGTGCATTATAATATTGTGTCCGGACAGATGGAGGGAGTGGTTGAGATAGTCTATCAAGGGCATCCATGCTGAGATGCTACAGTCTGAATGTTAGAGATATTGCAGTGTCGCTTATTATCTATGTGGATCCGGCCTTTCTCTACTGGCAGTTAAATCGGCCTGTGAATAAAATGCAATACGGCACTAAATAATTGTAAAAATGCCAAAGAACTTTAGTGTAATGACTAAAAAAAATACTGCATAGCCTTGATTGGATGCATTATTTTGGCGTTTTCATTTGATGACTGATGCTAAATAGTTTTTGAGGAGGCAAATGATTTTCCTCTCCTCTTGTAAAGTTCTGAAAGTTATAAAGCGTCAGTGGCTTTAGCCCAGGAGGGCCAGCCACACTTGTCAGCAATGAGAAACCCCATCTCCATGATTGGCTCTGGCTCTCCTCCACACACACAAAGACACACAACTAGACACACACACACACACACACACACACGCACACACGCACACGCACACGCACACAAGACACACACAAGACACACACAAAGACACACAACTAGACACACGCACACACACGCACACACACGCACACACACGCACACACGCACACGCACACACGCACACGCACACGCACACAAGACACACACACAGACACACAACTAGACACACGCACACGCACACGCACACGCACACGCACACGCACACGCACACGCACACACGGCAAACGTACCCACCACAGAAAATACACTTTGTGGTTCTGGTAGTGCGTCACAGTCTGCTGCGGTACCAGAGCTTCAAGAGCTGGACCCCACAAGTGTGTTTCAGTCTCTGCTGCTAATTCTGAAAGCAGAGAGCCGGCTAATTGTCATGAACTCCTCCCGCCCTGCTTCTCCACCCTAAACCCCTCCTTGTTGCAGACCTTAATGGATTAATGCAGGCTGGTGCTGTCCCTCTGACTCTCCCTTAGTCACTCTGGCTAGCTGTATCCTTGCCACGCCCGGAAAAACGTCTGTTGTTGCTGAATGTCCAGGATGAAATATACTGGTGGCATTAAACTCTGTACACAATAAGCTCTCCAGCACATACAGTAGTATTCTGCTAACAAGTGTGAAAGAGCAGGCTAGAAGCACCCAGTACAGCAGGTTTGAATATGCAGTGTGCAGACGGTGATAATTGTGGGTGCTTTCGGTTTGAGTCTTGTTAACTGTCAGACGTAGTGTTTCAACACCTGTCTTGTGCTTCACTCTGCATAATAAGACTTCTATTTAAAGGAGGAGAAGTGGAGGTGTCAGGAGAGGTGTTACCTTAAAGTGCTGAAAGAAAATACCGTGATTATTAACAAGAGAAGGAAGACTTGTGTTTTTGCAGCAAGCCTGATCCTCGCAATTGGGAGAAGGAACTCAAGATCAGAAGAAATGAATGCAACCAAGGACAAAAGCCAGAAAACAAAATCTGAAACTGAATGATCTCCTTTTCACTGTACGGCAACAACACTAACTGACATTGAAAACAGTATTTCAATAAGAAAAATGCAATGCTTATCAAGCGCAAATGGATTTCTCTGCAGTAAAAAAAACCTAATACATTTAATAGCCCAGAACACAGTCCTCAGTATGCGGCGGCTTACTTAGGCTCTTTTTGATTTGCCCTTGAAGGATAGATTTAGTTGCTGTATTGAAGTTCTGGCAGTAGTAGCATCTTGCTGTGCTACTCAGACTGATGATCGCCTCTCTCTTGGCAGGTGTCCACCCTCTGCCGGTAACAATCAACAAATGAGAATCGCAGCCTTCAACTTCTCCCTGCCCAGCGACAAACTCCGCATAACTGAATCACCGACACTAGAAAGCTATTAACACGATGCGGCTGAATCCGGACAAAAACGGGCAGTTTGCTTTTGCTGTTTGCCTTCAGTGTTAAGACCAAGGGCTTCGTTTTCATGAATCAATGGAGCACACGGTGCGGATACTGATTTTTTGGTAATTTCATGGTCAGAGGCGCACAGTGCACCTGCATCGCTGTTCAATCAAATCACCTCTTTTCTTCCTCTTCAAAAGCAGGGCGCTCTGTGCCATGGTGCTCTGACAATTTAGTAATAGAAGGAAGCAGTTGGGAGTACTTGTGGCACAAAAGATCCTCCGAAGAAGAAACTGATGTCCTTTTAAGCCGGAGGAGCAAAATCACTACAATGCTACCTAATTTAAACCACAGAGAGCAAATTACGTTAAATGATCTTGGGAGGACAGTCAGGTTCACAGCCAGTCCCCGACATGCTAAATGGGTGCAGATGAGAAGAAAAGTGTGTGCTCTGAAAGAAAATCCCAATTCACCGAGGCAAACACTTGCCAACAGAAAGCCCTCGAAGGCATTTCCAGATCGCCTATGATAATATAATCCAACTTGATTATAAGACATCAAACACGTCTCTCACATTTTAACCACAAATCCTGACCTGACTGAAAATATGTTGCCTGGATTTCAAAAATATCAGCACATTTTTTAAAGTAATGGTTACAGACGCTCATTATCTAAAGCCCACAATCTTCAAATCTAATAATTAGCTTATTGAGACATCCTGCTGACACACTAACTCAAGGGGGGAAAACATGTTGAGATGAATGCTTTGAATTCAGGGTTCCTGGTGCTTTCAATAATTGGTTGACATTTTTCTCCAGAAAATCTTTGTTAAAAACTAACAACTGAATCCAAAATGGCCCGGCAAGTGTTTGCAAATCCATGAAGGCACTTGTGGGATCCTTTAAATGGCATGTTACTCGATAGACACTATATCAAATACACATATTTTGGTAAAAATGTATCTAATCTAGTTGAAGCTTTACTCCTCCATCCTCTTCCCTCCGTGTCACTGGGCATGATACACAGTCAGCTTAACCCCTTGCCTGTGTCACTCTCCCTGTAGAAAGTCTTTAGATCACAAATGAATTCTCCATGCTGATCCCGGAACAAGGCCGTGCTGCATTTGTCACAGCCACTTTCTTTCTGTTTGGTATTGCGGGAGCTTTGCAGTCTGCAAAGATGTGTCAGGGTGCCGTTTGAAAGCTGAATTCTTTCCGTCTCTATCTGTGGAATATGGAGTAAACGTTTGTTCAATCGCTATGTAAAGTCTGTCCCTTTGTAGATTTCATCCACAATAATGCTCAGATAAATGCTTTTTCGCATTTAATCCATGAATTAAATTATGATTCTCTCTTTATTATGCTTGAAATGTTACTAACACTCATCTTTTGTGGTCTTACCCTAACATTTTACTTTTTCGGGGGGTCATTTCTACGCCAGATTAAGAACTAGTTTGGGATGGATATACCTCTAAATCCATATCATTTCTTCCTGGGATAAGACTCAAATAAGAACGAAGACACAGGCACATTGTGAGAATCGCTTTTCATGCTGCACGCCTCAAAATAATACAGAAATGATTGGATGAAGATATCTTAGCATGGTTTGAAAGATTGCATTCCATTTAGAATGGACTGGTTCCCAATAGTCTTATACATCAAAGAGGAATGGTTAAGTGTTTTAGCTGTGGGAGTTAAACCAAATATTTACTAACATTTGGTAAATGCACAAGGTTGTCCCTGTTTCTGTGTTTTTTGCTATGCTTTGTCTTAAGTGTGGCTGTTGAGAATAACCATTTTGAACATACAAATAAAGAAATGTCTCATCTTTTTCAATGGCAGAGATCATGGTGTGTCTTTGAGGCTGTAACACAAATGAGAGAAGGTTTGTGGAGGTGCCCAGAGAGGCTTAGCTATGCATTGGCTGTTGAGTCTGGCATGTGTTCTGGCACCGGGAGTGTATTCTCAACAGGACTCTGGTGGATTAGTGTCCATTTGGACAACAGAGTGGTCCGCAGCTTGGGGTGACATTCAACTTCAGCTCACACACGGATCAGGAAGTTTAGTGTACATTTACATTATGTATATTTTATCTAATATATCATATTCCAATTACTTGTATATACTGTAGACTCTCCTTGCAATATTTCTATCCTATTTTATTTGTATTTTCTTGCACTAACTATTTTATCTGTTTTATTGTGTTGCACTGTTGGAGGAGTCAGTGACCTAAGATTTTAATTGATATATCTACACGGTAGCTATGTACACATAACAATAAAAGCATTCAATCTTGAATCTACAGTAGTGCATTCAATTTAATAGATAGATAGATGGATGGATAGATAGATAGATGGATAGATGGATAGAGAGATAGATGGATAGATGGATAGAGAGATAGATGGATAGATGGATAGAGAGATAGAGAGATAGATGGATGGATGGATGGATGGATAGAGAGATAGATAGATGGATGGATAGATAGATAGATAGATAGATAGATAGATGGATAGATAGATAGATAGATAGATAGATAGATATATAGATAGATAGATGGATAGATAGATGGAT
>CALSBW010029390.1:85315-97815 GCA_943590975.1 Lindbergichthys nudifrons | reverse complement strand
GCTTTTCCGGTTATTACCCGTCCCCTTGTGTGTTATGAAGGTTTTGCATGTAAACGGTCTGCAGAGTCACAAACCCTCAAAGTACACCCTGTAGCGAGTAAAACTCTAACACAGAAAATACCTCCCCAAAACGCCTCGTTGGAGATACGTCATTGTCCATTTGATTCGTCCATTTCGTTCCGGGTACGGCATGATGTCATGCCGTACCCGGAACGAAATGGACCAATCCGTGGAGCCGTTACGTTACGTCCGCGGAGCCGTTACGTTAAGCCCCCGCTGATTGGTCCAAATTGACCAATCCACGGACTTCCTCACACACAGGCAGCTCAGCTGATTTCTCCTCCCTGGCTGCAGACTGATAACAGACAGTTGGGATCACAGCTAAATTCTCTCTGCAGACCCATTCTCTCTGCAGACCCGTTCTCTCTGCAGACCCGTTCTCTCTGCAGACCCATTCTCTCTGCAGACCCATTCTCTCCGCAGACCCATTCTCACAGCGTTTATCAACCTTTTTCTTACTCAATATCAAGCCACACTTATTGTTTTTACTTCGGCTGTGAGTTTGTGTGTGCTCAGGATGAGTTTGGCTGTGTATCGCTAACAAGGAAACAACACCTCCACGGAGCTCAGCGCGATTCACAACGTCCCGACCAATCAGAGCACACTGTGCTCACAGGGAGGGTGGGGGCTGGAGCTTTTGGAGCTACAACGAGCCGTTAAAGGCAGAGAGTGAAATTCAGTGAATACACGTAGTTTACAGAGATGCTGTTTGAGAAACCAATGTGAGTTTGGAAAAATGCACAATGTAAATCTATTCTAGTAGACCTCAACAATGGAATTATGATCAGTGGAAATGGCCATGACACCTCTCCTTTAAGATTGTTGTTTTCCCAACAACTATGCCATAAGAATCACCACCTGCCATCTACTGTATAACAACTTTTAAAACCTCATCAGAAAGCTCACACTAACTGATCTCCATAAATGGCCGCACCATGGCGTTTGATAAGGAATAACCTTTTAGAAAGGAGACGGATCCAGAGACCTTCACAGGGATGGCCTACGGTACTGTGGACCAAAACATGCCCATGCCGCACAAATCCGGCTCTCCAAATGTCACTTCATGCTTAACCGCCCTTTGTCATGCTTGAAGAAAAGCAAGTGGGCAATGCACAAGAAGAAAAACTCCACCGGGCCTCGGTTTGAATGCCTACACGCTTAAAGATATGTTTCATTTATTTTGATTAAGCCGATTGAAGAGAAAGAAATTCCTTAGCAACAACTCTAGAAATGATTTCCAAGGCATTGTGTACAGAAGGTATAAATCGAGTGAATATACTAATTATAATGTCACGTAAAACAAAGCCAGGACAGATTAATGGTATAACACAAACACAGAGGGAAGTGACTATATTTATATGACAGAATATGTATGTATTCTTGTACATGTGCTCAATTTACAGCAACTAAATCACACCTCGAAGCAGACGGTATGTTGAACTGTTTAAACCTGAATGCCGCAGTTAGAATACATTTAATATTAAAAGGAGCGAAAGGTCAGCAGATAATGATGATGCTGTCGGTGCATCTCTGTGTTGTGTAACTTACACTTAGCCTCCCCTTGGACACAAATAATTCTGTTATTTTCATGAATTCCTATCTAGATTTAGCCGCCCTTAATGAACATCCAATGACTATGTGAAACAACCTTTATTTTCTGTTCATACATTATAAACTGTGGCGAGCAAATGCATCTCCAATGGTCACCCTGCCTCGCCACTAATGCACAAGTAAGCCATACATCATTTATTCATGGTGATAGCAGATACTTTGCCTCATCCCCCGCAATTAGCCAATCAATAAAAACGCATTGGCTTTGAAACTATCAATTCTGAGAGGACAAAAAATAGCGTTGTTCATCAACATGCCAGCATCCCGGACGCAGACAATCACTCAGGAATCGGCAGCGTTTGTCAGCTCAGCATCACCGGGCGCTGAGCTGACAACAATAAGACACATTCCCTCACCTCACTGCTCTTGAAATGAGGCCTCACCTACAAAATGGTTGTCTGCTCCTTATAATATCTCAAAATGGGGTCTACAAAGGGGCCTAATCTACAAATGTCATTTGAGCAAAAGGATGATTTAATGTTGTTTCGGAGCGAGGAATATGTGTCTATTGTGAGGGAGGTGACTAAGCTGACGCCTTTTTAGTGAGATTATCAGGTCAGAAAAGGGCTTGCGCTTGCTAATACCTTTCATTGTTGAAGTTTATAAAGCTGGAATATCTGCAGTACATATTGATATATCTGTTTTATAATTAATTCAGTGAATCTGCATGATCTAATACACACGTAAAGCTCAATTATGTCGGACTAAAATGACATTAGATTAAGCCTACAGGATTTAAATTATCTGTCTCACAGCAGTTGCATTTTTCCGTTATGCCAAAAATAACTGTTAAATGTTTCTTTGCAAATAAGAAAATGTGAAGAACTCTCTAAATGTATAAAACACAATACTGCTTTCTCTCCAGTCTTGTCTGTTTCATTATTCTCTCTGTATTTATCCTTTTAAGCCGAATTAAATAACTGCAACTGGATGTGAAAACATTGTCCACGAGAGGCAACAATTTTGGCTCTGAAATTAAATGCTTTTCCTCTACCAAGCAAAAGAGCAGCCTTGGGATTCTTTTCTCGGAGTTAAAGGAGGAACACGGAGCAGCAAGAATTGAGATTACTTTGTTTATTTAACCTATTGGATTGTACAAATGTAGCCTATGACTTGAGGTAAATCCCGACAGAATGCAGGGCCAATATGGATATAGAGTATTATCCAATACTTTATAAATGTGTGCTTGAGGTCCACATCCATTTTTCATTTATTTTATTACCTCAAGGCCTACATCTGTTTTATTTAAGTACATTTTTATAAGAAACCTGCACTTCCTAATTGAAAACATCAGCCTCTGTTATTGCTGTGTTCACAGGCATTATTCATCAGAAAACTTGAATATCTTATATTAAATTATGTTAATCCGTGTATTAAAGGACCTGTCAATCAGAGTGGGAATAATAGCAGTTTAAATTCTCCTGCTTTGGATTTTCGTCGGTGGGGGCGACCCTTTTGTTTACTTTTGGATTACGTGTTGTGCCCTTCACCCACCTCTGTGAAAATCCCTCGGTGTTTGTTGAAGTGACTTGATCAGTGAGTAACTGCCGTTTGGTCACGAACGTCAAGGCACATTCAGCGGTGAAAAGACTCTGAAACCCCGCGCCCTGCCACTGCCATTATGTAGGGGAAATTACAGGCTATTACTTCCAGGTCGGAGTACCTGCACACAGAAAGGTGACCTTTGGGTGGGCGTGGGCGCTCGTGTCGCTGCAGCGGGAGATTCTGTTGCTACACTTCTTGTTTATGGATCAAATGCACATCGCAAGCCTTTTTTTATTTCTTATCTACTGAATCAATGCTCTGAAAAATCTGATTTGTTTTAAATGTATTATGTCAACACATTTCCCATTACTGTATTAGGTTAGTTGAAAGCAATAATATTAAGTTGAACCTAATCTTTTTTTACAGAAAATAGGTATCAATCGTAAAAACGTTGATGTGTGATGAAATGCGCAGTAAAAGGCAAACTGCAGGCAGGCTATATTGGGTGAGAATATCGGGTAGGGTGTGCACAAAAAAAGAAGACATTGAGGAGAAAAGAGAGAGAGAGTGTGTGTGTGTGTGTGTGTGTGTGTGTGTGTGTGTGTGTGTGTGTGTGAGAGACACACAGAGACACACAGAGACACAGAGATACACACACACACACACACACACACACACACACACACACACACACACACACACACAGTTTTTCCAACAAATCATAGCCCTGTAGGCTCCCCTCGCAGTGTCTCTCAGCCTCTCTGCGCGCCCCGTAACTGACACACCACATGTGCTCATATCAAGTGCAAACATGACATGATGCACACACACACGCACACCCCGTGTTCATATGATGTGGCGTGTAAATTCTACGACACGGTGGAGTCATAATCAGATTTGATGTATGCTATAGGGATGATATGGCTCAATAGCAAGTGTCTTGTTCTACTCCCTTAAGCTGAAAAGTTTGACTGCAGTACAACCAACGGCCATGTTATGTGCTACTGTGAGCACAGTTACAAATAAAAAGGATACCATTATATATTTGAGCCTTTTCTTGCTTCCTAAGATTGCTATTTGTATATCTTTTAAAAGTAACCTAATGATTTATGTAACATTGCTTTTGTCTCTCCAGCATTAACCCGGCACCATTGTACTTGTGGCCTTATTGTTATTGCCATCGATGCTGTGTTTTTCCTATATTATCTGCGTCTCTGTGTTTTCCTCAGTGAGCGTTGTCCTCCCTCTGTGACGTCGCTCGTTGTGCTGCACCTGTTTAAGCCTCACTGACGGCGGGGTTGTTGAGCATAAATGAACTAATTTCCTGGATATAGAGAACACAGCAATCAAGGAAAGGGGAAGTGCAGCGAGCGGCAGATGGAAGCAGCTAATCATTGTTATGAAATAGAGATGACCTCTAACTATCTCCTGGCTTCTAATACACCGTAGCTACGTCTCTGCTTCGTCTGTTTGTTGTTGCGCTGATGATGATGAACCTCTTCATGCAGGGTTCAAATTAAACCTTCTTTTTTTCTCCATGTTGAAACAGGAAAGCTTGGAGTTGTCAAACAAAACCTAGTGTCACATGGAGAACGGCAGCTGCCTGCAGTGGGTAATCAGTGGAGCTTTCTACAAATTAACAGCATTCAGCTCTGAAGCACGGCGCACTGCAGATTTTAGATGTTGGCTTTTGAAAATTAGATCTCAGTGACTGAAATATGGATTCATTTGCATTCCAGTTATTGCTCACATGTTCTTTTAGTTCTCCCCGCTTTGTGAAGGGTGACATGGCTGGGATTCATCCTAATGCTGTTAAATGATAGCGCGGATGCTCATTTTGAACCGAAGAATATCAGTCTGAATTTGATTAATTGCAATCTCTCCTCCTTCTGGTGGCTTTTGAATTTAATAGTTTGAATGCTCTTTTAAATGCACCATCATACAGCTTGAAGGATTCACAACATGCACACACACACACACACACACACAAGATGCTCTAAACAAACTGAATACACAGTGTGTCCTAGGGAAGTAATGGTAAACTTTACCGCAGGCGGATTGTGCGTTAAGAACGAAACCATTTAGCTATTTATTCATTTAAGGCAGCGGTGCGTTAAATGGAAAAACACCTTAATGTGATATTATCAAACACAGTAAAATAGCACTCCATTTTTGACATACACAGTTGTGCTGCGGCTATAGATTGTATTTCCGAGGTAGCAAACGCGACGCTGCTTCAGAGGCTTCACACAGCAAAGCCATCAGAGTCTTCCAGCACATTTATCTAATGTATGCAAATGATCTCGCTGTGCTTAATGAAGGCACCATTAATCACTATAACGATGGTCTTTTTTAACCAGGGTAATCATGCACGCACACACGCATATTTTCAAACACACACACACAAGCATATGCGCTTACACACACCCATAGTCGCCCACACACACATTGAACATGCCTTATCACCACAGATACATTGATGACAAATTCGCAAAATCACAAAATAAATCATGTTAGCAGAAATAAATCTACGAATGCAGAGGACCTTATAATCAGAATTGTTTTCGGTTCTTCATTTATAATCATTTCTATCAACTCGCCCCTGCTCGTCTTATTTCACCCTAGAATCAGCTTGTCAAGCAATCACCACAAATCCAGCTTCTCCACTCGATACAACGCCGATAAGATGCATCAAAATATGTTTACCACGTCAATCACATTTATAGAATGAATTCAGCTAATTAGTCCCACTGGTTTCAAGAAATAATTCATGGTCCAGCAGCTTTATGCAAACAGCAGGTAACACTGCTGAGAGTCTGAACGGGCAGTTGGAAAACACAGTAAATCTGTGCGCTGTGTAATAACAACACAACGCTGGACAGGCGTCTTTGAACTCGTGTAATAATTCAAAAACATTTTCGAACTCCTCATGGAGCGTTATTTCGCCGCTTATCCTCGCCGTGCATTTGCATACAGTTGACGGAAACCCCTGGGTACAGTCAGCAGCATGACAGTGGGTTATGAAGGCTTCCGGGAGGCTCTGGGGTGTGGATCTGAGCCAGTTTGAAGGGGAGCCGAACCAATGAAGAGCCCACAGCGGATTAGACACCCACAGCTTCATGTCGCTTTAATGCGGCGAGTCAGGGATTTTCTTACAACGCTTTTGCCTAAACGCTCAGGGTTTTCTCATGCCCCTTTTTCTCTCTCATTCCCTTCCTCTTGAAGTCCTCTTTTCTATGTAAATGGTAATGTTGTCTCCAGTGCAGAATACATCCCATCTATCGACAGCGTGCCAGCTTCCTCTGCTAATGTGACTTGTCAGTTGTTAATTTGCAATTGAATTGGATTGATAGTTATGATCTAATGTCATTCCAAAGCTGTCGTCTTACAAATGTACATCCCCTGAGGGCGTGGAGAAAGAAAAATCAATTTCAGAGATGCTATATAAAGTTCAAAATGGTAGAATTATACCGTTAGAGCCTATTCAATTAATCAGACTGGAACATAATTCAGCTTTAAATACAAACAATAAATTAAAACGCTGCACACACGCCAACATAATTCACACAATACAACCAACAAAATATATTGCCGACACGCACACATGCATGCACACAACACCTCAAATTCCCTTGATAACAGTCTGACTGGCAGAGGCTAAAGACAGAGTAGGCGTCCGTAATTGAACAAACATAACAATGTAAATATTTACTAATACTATCCATTGGGGATACAGGCAGAATCACACAATTGATTTGCTCTCCTTCTGCCCTTTTGCTCTTTTCCTCACGCAGACACCAATGCACACACTATTACTATTTCCCAGTTTCTTTCCGCTAGCATTATGCCTGCCTGTGATCGTTAAAGAGATGGAGATATATATATATATATATATATATCGGACTGTCTATCCTCTTACCAGGGGTGACCTGTAGCCCATCTGGGCCGGCGATGACAGGAGATCCCTGGGAAATAGCTGCGAGTGCGTCTCGGGGACGGAGCCCACGCCACTGGCTGCTAGTCCCGAGAGCTGCCCGTACCTCGCCATCATCTTGAGATGCTGCTCACAGAACACACACACTCATACACAGACACAGGAGGAGAGGGGCAGAGAGAGAGAGAGAGTGAGAGAGAGAGAGAGAGGGAGGGAGAGGGAGGAAAAGAGAGAGAGAGAGAGAGAGAGAGATGGGGCTTGAGAGGGGGAGAGAAGATAACAGCAGGTAGGAAGGACGGTGAGAATGGTAAAGGACAGAAGAGGGAGTGGGGAGTGGGGAGGGGGGGAGGACATGAAGAAAGAGGAGGTAGAGGGGGATTACAGAACACTTTGCTCACACACAAATGCATGTGCGAACATACACACTCCCACTTACGGACATACTGTACGTGCACATGTGGGCACGCATACCATTTCAAGCCCCAGGTGGGCAATTTCACAAGCAAGCCTATGTTGGGTGGGTTTGATAGCTACCTTTTGTGACAATAGAGGGATGTAAAGTCTAGGCACCAGCTCTCCATTTGTTATTACGAGCAAGGATGTGTGTGAGTGTGAGCCGCTTTTTCACCCAATAGTGTGCCGGGGAAATATTAAACAGCTGCTGTTATCAATCATCCCCTCTGTCTTCTGGCTTTGAGCAAACAGAAGTGCACAGACACACACACGGACATACAACAAACACACATGACAGAATGGTTGGCAGCAGACGTACACAGGTGAAGTGTGGAGAAAATAAATCCAAATGTCTTTACCTCATTGCTCAACAAAGCGGCGTTGAGTGTTCGGCTTATTTCGAACATGTTCAGATTCTTTGTATGTCGTTCTGTCCTTTAAAATGTTCAGATTCTCTTCAGGTTCTGTTTGCTCCTGTCGTTTTCTCGTGTCTTTACGGCTGTCAGGAGTCAGTCCCCGGGAACACAAAAAAGAAAGAAAGAAAAAATGAAATCAATTGAAAAAAGAGGGGGGATAAAAAAATCCTCTTAAATGTTCTGATTTTTTTGGAGTTGGGATGTTTTGTTGTTCTGCCTCCCCTGTCTGTGGATGCACCTCTGCTGTGGCTGCTGTGCTGGCGTTTGTGCCCAGGGTCTCCGCACACGTCTAAGGAGTCAATATGCTGTTTTTTTTTTTAAATCTCCCCAGAGTCAGCACATTAAAACAGGCAGTCAGGCGGTCGGTGGGTCGGTGGGTCGTGTGGTCGGGCTGGATGGCTCCCTTATCTGTCCCCCGCACACTGGCTCACACAATACGCTCCGATCCTCACACTGCTCGCTAGCAGATTAGCCTGTCCCAAAACATAGCACTTAGTTTAAACTCCCCTCCCTTCTCTCTCTCTCTCTCTCTCTCTCTCTCTCTGTATCACTCCCTCTAGCTCGCTCCTTTGCTCTCCCTCCCTCTCTCTCTCTCACTCCATCCCTCCCTGCATCTCCTCCTTTTGCTCACGCATTGATGCAGCTACAGTTCGCCGTGCTACCACAAGGTGGGAAGACTGTTCCAGCAACAGCGACACCATCGCCGCCACATCCCTTCCTCCCCGTGCCACTCCTATCTTTTCCATTTTCTTCTCCTCTTTCCTCGTGTGTGCCTATATCACACATGTATGTATTTTTTGCACTTATACAAGCTCCTCACTGCTAAATAATAATTACATTCAGAGATAACTACATTGGTTAGGGGTTGTTATTGTAATATCCAGTTATCTAATTATGTTTCCTACGAAAAACAGGTTGTACAATCCAGTGTGGAATAGGACATTTAAAGAGTTTTGAGAGGAACATAATTCCTCTGAGGTGTTTTTGTGACAGGAACACGTCAAATAATGAATAATGTACAGTGTCAGCAGACCTCGGGAGAGCGGTACCTCTGTGTAACGGGCAGCAGAGCAGAGAGGCGAGGGCTGGGCTGATGTGAGCATCAAGGTCAGGTGGTTGTCCTTTTCCTCGGCAGGGTGTGGCACGCAGATGACGAAGCAGCTAGTCACAGGCATGGCAGGAGATCCCAACTACAGGGGGAGTAAACAAGGGGAGAGAAAAGATTAGGGAGACCTGTGCCAAGGATGTGATTCACTACATTTTTGGTTTGGGTCGATAACACCTGCGAGTATTCTGAGTATGACTCACAGTGTGTTTTTTCTGCATTTAGTGTATGCAAGATGTGCAAGAAATGAAAGCCTATGGTTTATAGGAAAATAAAATATATTGTAGACGGGATTCACGATCATCTTTCCCTAATGCTAATCTTAGTGGTGTCACACTCCATCAGCATGGCAGTGGATTTATTCCCAGTGCTTTGAATGTGCTTTTTGCTGTCGTGGATCAGAGTGGGGAGAGCGGCCAGTTAATAGCAGCCTATTGACACTGAACCATCTGTTTAGGTGGACTGTGTCCAGCATCGTGGAGAGGGAGGGAGGGAGGGAGGGAGCAGCAGAGGAAGTGACGGATACAGAGAGAAATGAGGGTGACAATTAATGGGTGAGAGAGGGGCTAACAGTGAATACAAGGCAGAGGAAGTGTTAGCAAACTGTTAAGATTTAACGGGTGTTTATGCAAAACAGGATAAGGGAAAAAATATGGAGAGACTCACACTTGTCGAGGAAGCGGGGTGTAATACATGTTTTAAATTAGCACGTTTTTACATTTTCATCAGTGGCAGGATATGTGGAAGACAGGGATATTTCTTGGCGTCAATTCTTTGCCTTGAAATAAAAAGGGCTGCATCCCTGTTCTGTAAACCCTGCGTTCTTTGGGGAGGGGGGCTGGTCCGGCAGAGCCCTGGGCGGGGGGGGGGGGGGGCTGTCAGTCGGATCATCCGGAGTGAGGGCTGATTCCTCCGTCAGCTGCCTCTCAAGCCTTCCTCTCGGACCAAGCATCCCTCCCCTGAGCCCTGTGATTGCTGTCACCATAGTGATTCTCTGTGTACTGCCGGCTGGTCTCCGTCCCCCCCCGTCCCCCCCCGTCCCCTCACTCTACCTCTCACATCCATCCCAACTTGCTGCCCTGTGTTTTGATTTGTGCATGACTTCCTCCTTCATTGATGATGGCCTACGGTAAAAAGGGTTTCCCTGTACTTGCTGGAATACAAATATGAAAACATAGCTCTGCTCCCCCTTGGCTGCCCATCAAGCTTCAGGCTGGAAATAAACGAGATTGTATATTTTTATGGAATTGAACTTCACACACTGACTTATTTGATCATTTCACAGTTTAGAAGAAAGTGTTTCTTTCGAAGAAAATGAACAGGAAGGCTTACAAATACCGTTGCTGGGATAAAGCTACTTTTCCCCTGGAGCTTTCTGACATGTTGTGCATGGGATTGTCATGCTGCCTCCAGTCAATAGCACCCACACTTAAAATAGCCACACTTTCTTAATGTTACTGTAGATTCCTGTGTGAAACCATGACAGGAGTATGAACATGCGAAGCACATTCGTATGTTGAGAAATCATTAGAGGTCAACAATGTTTTGATAAGCGTGTAAAAATACCCTCTCCTGAGAGATAATTAAAATATGAGGAACCACGATATGGACGGTGTTTCTCTTTCATGTCGTCTTGTTTCGCGGTGATGGACGTGTTCATTAAATCATTGCTGCACTTAGCACATATCATGACAAACACATACTAAATGCATGCAGAGTTACTCGGGCGGAAAGTGGAGGGGTTATGATTGAAAGAGTTGCTATTTTTTCCCCTTCTTCAAACACGTTTTCGAGGAAGACGTTAAGAGAAAAGGAAAGCCATCAGGAAGAAATAACTTTTCTGTTATAAACTCCTATACATTCTTTGATGAAAAATGTCTTAAGTCTGATATTTGACCAGTTCCAACATTTAGCACATTGTAAGTAATTTATTATGTAATGGGTAGATTGCAACATTATCATTTTTTTCAATGTATGGATTGTTTTAGTTATTTAATCTACTTTAGTTGAAAGTGTATCTAATTTTGTTAGCATACCAACTCATTTAAAAAAAATCGGCTACCAAATATGAGTTTTGCCATAAGACAAACAGCCATGCTCTTGTGGTAAATCCGTCCACTCTCTATTTGATAAGAGCTCAGAAACAAGGGAAACATGTAGCATATCTAATTCATTCTTCACATGCGCCATAATTCAATTTCAATCTCCCTCTTGAAAATGAATGATTGTGCCACCATAGAGCCCTTTAATTGGCACAGTGTTAAAGGAATGACATAGCATGGAGGACAGATATTCAATTTTCAATTTTAACGAAATATTACACTGCAGCTCTGTATTCTCTTCCTGTCATCTGAGAAATAATCAGTCCAACCTATCTACTCAGCGGCCTGATGCTTGCCATCAAATACAGATCACACACGCGTAGAAAAATCATTGGCCTCACTCTGGTCTTATTCATTTGGTCCTGTTACACACAGCTTATAACCTGGAAATTAGCAGCAGCCTGCATGCCTCTTGCTCCAGGAGCTGTGCGACTGCTCATTTGATGTACTTAATCAGGTGCAGCCTTTGTAATGGGAAAGGAATAGGGCCAGGCTTGATTGGCCTTGATGACATCTATGCTCCAATTGTCTAGAAAACCTCCAGCTTTAATCAATCTGCAGGATAATTCTGAATCTCTGGCTGCTGCTGTCTCCAATCATTGGCTTTCTCCTCTGAAAATACCATAAGAAATGCAGGTATGGTTGTTATAATAGGTGTGTACAATATATATACTGATATATACGACATTGCTAGTGTATAGCCTGTAAAATGTGACTGTTTCACGCTGAATATGTTGCCATATCATTATAACAAAGTTCAGTTTATACATTTTGGGAATGTTAGTGTTTGGTTTTGGGACTGAAATATATGTTTAAAAAGCGAGTTTTCATGAGCCACACTGACAGCTTACGAAGCTCTGCCACGAGGAGGAAGACTGCGTGTGACAAAGTGCAAATTAAAGCGCTCGAAGCTATCGTTTGTTCCAGCATCCATCAAGCTGCTAAACTCTCTGATGCTAAATCTTACTGCAATAGAGCAATACATATAAAGGCATTTTAGAACATTGCACTTTAATTCTACTGGTGTCAATGTCAAATGTAGGTCTTTTATGTTTGAAGATGTTTTCAGTTTGTTTTTGATGTTTTATGTAACGCAAGAGACTGTAGCACTGTGCCAAAGACAACATTCCCCTTACCTTAAATGTTCCTAAAGGTCCTTTTCTACTCCTTTCCTAGCTTGCAATGATATAAGTCTAAATCTGTGTCTCTATTTGAGATCATGGGACTAGTTGGACGGACACACACACACACACACACACACACACACACACACACACACACACACATACATACATACATACATACATACATACATACATACATACATACATACA
>CALSBW010029390.1:73462-85305 GCA_943590975.1 Lindbergichthys nudifrons | reverse complement strand
ACATACATACATACATACATACATACATACATACATACATACATACACACATACACACATACATACATACATATGCACACACATACATATACACACACACTTACACTCACACACACAAAAATATAGTGTTTGCATATTACACTAATCCATATATTTGGAGAAGCTTTAACTCAAGAAGGAGGATGTTGGGACCATTGTTAAAAATACAGTAGAAGTCCAAAGGAGGGTGAAGGTCACATTTGAATAATGGTCAATAATAACTGGTTAATGGTAGCTGTCTTACTTATTTGAATATACGTTTGTTTTTCTCTCTTGGGCCCTATTGCACTATTGGTGTGTGCCCTTGTTTTTCTTTTTAGCTATCTCTCCCATTGATGTATATAAAATATGCCACATAAATGTAATTGCACATGTTTTAATGACGCTATAAGTTATTGCTGTTAGAATAATGAGGACAAAAAGAGTGCCTTTATGTACTAATGCAGAATGTTTTTAACAAAAACCTGCAAAAACAATATTCTCCAAAAATAAGTTTACTCTATTTCTCTACTTAACTGTTTAGACAAGGGTTAGGGTTAGACCATAGACTGTATATATAAATGGACGTAGGGTCCGTGACGTCACCCATAGGATTCTGCAGAGTTGCCGAGAAGCCCTTAGTAGGCGGAGTCGGCCACTAACGGCTCGACAGTGACGTCAGAGTCTAACTCCCGCCTGCTCCAAATAAGGGCAAAGAGGCGGAGCCGAGGCGGGACCTGCTGCCTCCGAGCTGGAAGTAACAGAGCTAGCTCAAGCTAAGAAGCTAAGCTAACATGCTCCCCATCTGCACACTGCCGTCACATTTTACATTTCTAAGGTAAGCGGACATGAGACTATTCAGCAAAACTATAAATAATAATCTACAGTAAGTTATTGAGTTTTTAGCATAATACTTCAGAATCTTAAAATCCCTTAACGTTTGTATTCAATGTGCTAAATGCAACACTGGAATCAAGCAAATATTAATATGTTTGCATGACATTAGTTGTTTATATTTTGCTATCACTTAATTATACGTTTAATACATTTAAGTTAAGCTAAGGTACATGTGATGGTAGCTAGTAAGTGCTCTTACCTGTGAGGCCTCCTCCAAACAGCATTATAACCAGACTGTATCATTAAAACTATAAGTACCAGTTCTAGATCCTTGACTTTAGACAAACAATTCTAAAGACAAAATGTATTTGAAGGTGCCTCTTAACCTGAGATATTAGTTATACAGTAATAGTATTGACAATCTAAAAAAGCTGAGCAACTCAACAGTCAACTTTATATTTCTTATTGTCTAAAGCATTTATTATTTTCATTTTTCCCCTCTCATATTCAGTGTGGAGTGTGGATGGATTGAGACGGCGTGGTGTCCAGAGAGCTGCAGAGACTTCAGGGAGAAACCTCCGTGTGATGGACGTCCTGTCTGTTGGTTTGGCCGGAGAGGACTGAGGCTCTTTCCTCTGCGAGGAGGACCAGGCCTGATGGAGGAGCCCATGCATAGCTGATACCACCTGATCAGGCCTAGTCTGTCACTTTATTTGACTAAATGTGTTTACTTATACATTTAATAGGTTTACACCTTCTGTCCATATGTGCTTTTTTATTTAAAACATGTTTGATTAACTTTTGGTTCACATTTCAATAAATTGAATTTGTATTTGCACTCCTTTTGTCCATTATTCTTACTGAAAATGTTAGATTACACATCCACATCTGACTGAAGATTGGCCCCATTTATTTGTGAGGTTGCAAACTCTGCGGTACAAGGCACAAGTGATGTGAAGCTCATAAAGTGAGGCAAATAGAATTAATCAGCTGATGGAGTGTAGATGTGGAAATAGGTGCATCCGATCAGCTGACTGTGTTTTCACAATAAAAGTAGTTTCTTAGTGAACGTCCTGTACTGGTCTTAACATCTCATAACATCAGCTTTTAATTTTCCTCTTGGATGTTCTTCTTGACCCTCAGAGAAGGACAAAATGTTGAGTCGTGTCTTTCAGGCATGTCCTTTCCTAACAAAAAATACAGGAAACATAAAACATATTATTATTGTGTTATTTATGAAAGCGGTGTGTTTGTGTGTTTAGGGGCTGTAGATATAATTATTTTATATGTTGAGCTACAAAGACAATCAGATTATGAATGCACAGTATTAAATTCATCAACATTGAAATATATTTTATTATCAAAATAATATTGAACTGTTATCAAAACGTAGTGCAACTGTAGAAGCTTGCTCTGTTGTCTCACTGAAAGAATCACTTTTACCACGTTTTTTACAGACAATATTGAGATAAATAGTAGCAGTTCTCACTATGTGTTAAATAGCTTTGCTTTCAATACATTAAATTAGAAAGCTGACAAGTCATATTGCTTGTTAACATCTAAATGTAACCTTTTGCATGGAAAAAACCCTCAACTTCACTGATGTGTAGGTGATCTAGTATTTAGTATTGTTTAATGGAATGTATATCAGTGTATTAAAGTCAATACTTCATTTACTTAAACCAATATCTTTCTTGATTCTTTGTACAGTATGAAAAAAAGAGTATTTGTACCTGTGCTGAAGTTCACTGCTGTGAGGAGTCCAGTTCTGTCTCTCACTCTCTGGTCCAGCCTGTCTGCATCACCTGGACACTTTAAACAAACAGATATATATGTAAAGTACCATGTGTACAAACAATATAACTTATTCTCTTCTGTTGAACATGTTGGATTGTGTATTGTCCGAGTCAGGGTCCTTTTTATTTTACTGTAACTTTGGAAGTTGTGTTACCAATGCTTACTATTTATTTGATACCAATTTGGTAATGCAATTAATAAAAACAACAACGTTTGGGTTCGTTCTTCAGATGACTGTGACGTTAACGTGTAAGCTCAATAATGAACTCCAGCTCAACCATCCATATTGTAATATCTAAGTAATCATCTTGAAATATGACATTAATAATTGTAATATACACACATCTTATTGTGAGGTTGATTTCACATACACTACTTCGACGTTAGCCTGTCTACATACTCGAGCATAGCCAATTTAAATTAACCTTAGCGATGCATACAGTTCCTACCTACATAATAAAATATCTCTCTAACTTACAAGGATGACCTTATTTTATCAACCTCAAACAGAAGCCGTTTGTTCAACAGTATTATCCCACTTAACGCTTAACACTTGTCTATTTCGTTTTAACCTTTATATATACGGTCTATGGTTTTAACTTGGAGGCTACGAATAGCATCGTTAGCACCGATGTAGCTACCACTCGCTTACACGCTAACAGATTCATTACGTAGCTGATTAAAACCATAAACACATAAATAAAGTACTCGAATTTCACTTACCGCAAAACGGCATTCATGCACCGTCTGTTCTAACCGCAGAGCGAGTCACAATAGTCCGATATATAAGCATGAAGAACAAACAAACACGGCCGGGGTCAAGTTGTGTTCCCTGGATGAACTGAGCAGGCAGAGTCCCTGTAGCTTCACGGAGCAGGCAGCAGAGAGACAAGAAGCTAACAGCAGCAGTCACTTGACAGAGCTGTCACTCAATGTGACCACGCCCTAATTTATGCAAAAACTTTAAGATCTAATATAAATAAAAGGGTCATGTTAGAAAACAATTCACTCACAGATTCATAATCATGAAGGTGGAATCTAACTATATCTATAATAATATGTATTGGTTCCATGGGTAGAAACATGTTTTTTTAGGCTGTTAAATTGGGCATTTTAACATGGGGGTCTATGGAAATTGCTCCTTTCTGCAGTCAGCGCCTATCGGCCAATATATGAACTGCAGTTTGTGGCACTTCCGTATTGGCGTCCCGGCTCTTCCCCAGAGTTTGCCGCTTGGGTTAGACATAAGCATTACACATTTTGATCTGCATTTTTGCTGTACTTAATAACTATTAACGCTTTCTGTTGCTCTAACATTGAAGTGCATATATTTAAACATCTGAACTTGTCCATCTTACCAACAGTATGTAAACTATATTATAATTCTAAATATTGTGCAATCAAGCAATTTGCAACAAAAAGGTATTTGAGCAAAAAGCCCTTTTGTACTTTCAATCTAAAGAGTTTGTATTTAAGCCTCAGTGGTTCAATGTAAATATGATTTAAAGTTGTTTTTGTAATGCTTTTATGTAAAGCACCAGACAGCAGGACTGTGCCCTAGTGTTTTCATCAATCACTTGCAAAAACACTATCATCTAAAATAAGTACTTCTCTACTCTTGATCAGAGGTGGGAGAAGTACTCAGATCTTGTACTTGAGTAAAAGTAGAAATACTCAAATCTTGTACTTGAGTAAAAGTAGAAGTACCAGAGTGTAGGAATACTCTGTTACAGTAAAAGTCCTGCATTCAAAATGTTCCTCAAGTAAAAGTAGAAAAGTATTATCATCAAAATATAGTTAAAGTAGCGACAGTAAAAGTAGTCATTGTGCAGATTGGTCCATTTCAGAATAATATATATGATATGTTTTATAATGATTGATCATGAAAGTGTTCTCAAAGCTGGTAAAGGTGCAGCTAGTTTGAATGACTTTGTATACTGCAGGGTAGCTTGTGGATTTACTCCAGGTGGAACTAAAGTCTGATTTAACACTTGGTTAGATTTCACATCATTCATCCACATCTGTAAAGTAACTAAAGGGATTAAATATATGTAGTGCAGTAAAAGTACACCATTTACCTCTGAACTGTGGAGTAGAAGTACTAAGTACAAATTGTACTTAAGTTGAGTACTTGAGTACAGTTACTTCCCACCTCGGCTCTTGAGATGATGATGTAGCATTAGAAATGGACTGATCTTGCTGAATTTGATAACGATTGACGCCCGTTGTTACCCTGATATCTAAGTGCATTTAATCCAACATCTGCACTCCTCTTACCTGCAGTGTTTAGAAAGTGTATACAGTGGTGTCCTGTGTTCCTGCAGGACTCACTAATGACAGCGCCTCTCCCTCTGCCTCCTGCTCCGTTGCCCTGGCAACACACATGGAGCGTCCGCTGCCGCTGTGTGACAGAATGGAGAGGAAGATGGAGGAAAACACAGCTAGAGACGTCGAGACTGGTGTGTAAATACGAGCCTCACCTGGCTTATTCTCCGTTGCTAGACAAGCCCAAAGGACGCTAATAATGCCCCGTTGTCTGAGATATAAAAGCTGCATGTTTCGGGCTCGTTCCGCGTCTTAAAACGGACGCTAACGTGAAGTGTGCTAACCTACTAGCTAGCATAGCAGGTGCAGGAATGTAAACAAGAGACATGTCATTAGCTTGTTAAGAGCTAACGCTGCTGCTAATTACGTTAGCCGGTTAATTAACACAGTATTTGCTTGCAATTTACCTCAAGGAATAATACTGGCTTGTTAACCACTTCACTTAGAGTACAACGTAAGCCTAGTGCAGGTGTGTTTGCTACCAGTATCTGCTAGCGAGCTCTGTTACCTGGGGATAGCTCCTCCTGCTGTGTAGCTAATGAACCTGCTGTCGGTACTACTGATGTTAATTGACAGTTACCCATAATGCCTGGACACACACAGGTTTATTTACGTATAAGCAATAACTACCTCCCTATACCTCTCTGCACAGCCCTCCACTTAAAATATAATATACCTCATAAATTGTCATATATTCATTGTTATATTTTTGACCTCCTACAACTTTAAATAAAACCACAATGAATATATATTTACATGCAAGCAATAACACTTTATAAAAATCGAAGCTTCAGATATATTCAGTTGCTGCAGATGTTTTTAACATTAGACATGTACATTGACATTTAATGTATTCGTAGTGCTTTCTCATTACTGCTACCTCTGTGTTATTTCACTGCTTTTATTTATTTGTGTCTATTCCTATTTACGAAATTAAGTTACACCAATGTGTGATGGAAAGGATGTTCTGATGACCTCATAACCTTTTTTCCCCAAAGTAGCCTGGTTAAACTACTGCTGTGCTGTTTAATGTTGTAAACATTAGTTATTTGGTTTTTCATAGGCATATAATCACAGATACAAGTGAGAGGTTAATGAACTCTTGAAATAAAGCATATTGCTTTTCTGTCAGTGTAAATAGATTTACCGTAAGTGTATTGATTGTGGTAATAGGTGGTAAAAGATAAATTATCAAATAAAATAATAACATTTTTACACATTAGAACATCTTAAATCATAACTAAGACACATCAGAATGACAGTATCTCACTGCACACCACCAGTAAAAGAAAAAATCTGTATGGCAGCATATGTTTTTATTTTAAGGTCAGCCATCTGTTATTCTGTAAGAGAGACGAAGTGATTAATCTTCTCGATAAGGGCTTACATACTTTAGAAGGAAGTCATAAAAGGCTTACTTCACACATTTTAATCAACGCCTTTGCATAAAGTGACACTCCTGTTAATGCTACTTATTGCACCTGTTTTCCAGGCAGTGAAGCGGGGGCAGAGGACGCCTTGGTGGGGAACGTAAACAAACTGATGGTGACCCCGCCAGGTTACTCCGGAGCGCCGCGAAAAGGACATCTGCTGTTTGATGCTTGCTTTGAGAGTGGTGAGTGCTAAACTTTACAACTGTGTTACAGTCAGAAAATCAGGTGGCAAGTTAAGATGTTCATAAACGAAGAGGTGAATATTTTACAGACAGTTTGTTTGATATTAGAGATCATGCCTGAGGCAAGGCAAGTTTATTTATATAAGTTACTTTCAACACAAGGCAATTCAAAGTGCTTTACAAAAATGAAAAAAAAGACATTAAAACAGTCATTAAAAAAGCAAAGAGAATGAAATAAACATAAAACAAACTAATGTATAATTAGCCGTAACTTGTCAGTCACAACAAAATCAACATCTTTTTATCTTTAGATGTTCTGTAAAACCCTGTAAAATTACAATATTGCCCACGAAAACATTGAACTATGATGAGCTTTTAATGTGAAACAGCAATATAATCCGTTTTTAATATAGTGTAGTACGGAGACATTTATTTGACATATTCTACTTAACTGCAAATAGACCAAAAACGCTGTTTCTTGACTTTTGCAATGCGAGAAAAGCTACCCAGTTATTTTAATTTCTATACAATTATGCAGCCTCTCTATTTTGCATCTCCTATTAAAAAACTGCACTCATAATAACTTATCTCAGTGGTAGCTGACACAGAAACACCTTAGTTGAATCCAAACTGGATTATTTTTATGCCGCCTGCTGCATCCTAAAGTTTACATTAAAACATCCAGCTTGTTCAAACTACTGCGGCTAGAATTCCTATTAAAAGTAGATCGATTATATTTGACAGCAGTACACAAATTCTAGCCTTTGCATAGCATTAGCTGACTATGCAAACTCCAGCAGACATTAAGGACCTTTTGCCTTTTCAATGTTTGCAGGGATTGACACCATCTTTTTTATCCAACCTTATCAGGCTTTAATGTTTCAACCCACGATGTGGTGTTTATCAAGTATGAGAATAAAGAAGAAATCTTTTGAATGTGTAACTGTTTAGGCTTAGTATATTTGCCTTGCTTTCACACTTTCACAGCCGTCTCTTTTAACCTTTTTGTGTCAAGAAATAAGCCTCAACAAATACTACCACTTACTACCGTTCTACTATTAATACTGCTTCTAATAATTGGTTTATTTTCAGTGTTTATTATCTTTCACAGTGTTGAAAGAAAACATGAGGTTTACAGAACCTGATTCAAGCCCACTAAGGCCCTAGCCACACGGTGACGAAACGGGTCGTATCCGCTACAGTTCTCTATCTTATAGACGGATCGGCCACACGAGGCCGACAGGGAAACGCGGGTAACGATAACGGGTCCCAAGGTGGGTAGATCTGCGGACGCAACGCTCTGGGGGGCCAAACGACTCCGTGATTACGCCCTATACGATAATTTCCTGAAAACGAAAATACTGACGGGCTGCCTCTCCCCACCTCTGCTGCTAAATCCACCGCGGAGAATAAGCAGAAGGGCAACCATGGCAACCATGCATGCTCGGGAAGTCTTCTTCGCTGCTTTTGGTGTATTTTGTGGCGGAAGTACAGCGCCACTTACAGGCCCGGCATATGTACTACAGCGTCTCCAGCGGGTCGAGCGGTCTCGTGTGGAAGGACACGTTTCTGGTGCCTATTGCGTGTGGATGGAATACTTTTTTGATATCGAATTTGGTTCATTTTTGTTTCCGTGTGGCTAGGGCCTAAGGCTATTCTAGGGTTTGGTTAAAATAAGATAAGATAGAACTTTATTGATCCCAATTTGGGAAATGTTTTGTGTTACAAAAGCAAAGTTTATTGATTGAGGTTTGTGGATAAAGCCTCTGTTTATATGAGAGCTTAATTAAGACTGCGACATATCATGGCAACAGTATAATCATTGACACATTTATACAAAGACTTATAGGCTCTTAAAATCTTTATTATGAATAACTAGAAGTCAATGCAGGGACTTGAAAGCAGGTTCTGTTTGAGCTATTTCCTTGCAGCAACCTTTTACCTATTCTTCTCTATGTGTGTCTGGAAAGAGATATATATATATATTACGTATAATTGATTTCTGCTCGCCCTGAAACCTTGTTCACATCTTTTGTTAGAGCAAGGCGTGCAATACAATCATATTATTAATAATTTTTCCTTTGGATATTCATGTTGTAATACAATTATGTCATTTTAATCTGTACACAAGGCATCTATTACATGTCTGTCTGTCCTGGGAGGGATTCTTCCTCTATTGATTTCCTCGATGATCCATTTGTCCCTTTAATCGTGATGTTTCTTTGGGGGTATTTTCTTCGGCGCCGCGAGGGTCCAAAGCAGTGGCGGCGCTAGGGGGTGGCTACTTGGGATGTTTTCTGAAAAGGCCTGAATGTTTCACTGAGAAACGTCTCGTCAGTAATGTGCAGTACCGGAGTCCAACAGAGAGGCAGCAGCTGCGGGACAGTAGCCTGAGTACTACCCCCCCCCCCCCCCCCCCGCTCAACAACAGCTAAGCCCCGGACAATCCTACAATCCGAAATCCGCCACTGGTCCAAAGACAGAGGGTTTCGCATGCTGTACAAATTGTAAAGCCCCCTCACAGTACATATGTGTAAATACTAATATTAAGCTATATATATACAATTTGATTGATTACAGTTGAAGTATGCTCTAGTGTCATTTGTTAATGGCCTTTGTTTGCCATTCTGACAGCTGAATGGCAGGAGAAAAACAATTTGTTTCTCGACAAACAGACAAGGTCAGGTGGTTGGAAACACACACTCAATACAACACAGTAGGTGGAGTACATTAGGGTATATGGATCTCTGTTTGGAGATTTCAGAGTCATTATTGTGCATTATTATCAAGTTTCAGATGGCACTAAGGAGTCAAAGAGTTTTTCAAAAGACAAGCCTATTTTTATTTCTTTAAAGGTCACCTATTATGCAAAATCCACATTTTCCCTTTGTCTCTTCTACATCAACATGTGTCCCCTCTTCCTCATGTCTCTTCTACATCAACATGTGTCCCCTCTTCTTCATGTCTCTTCTACATCAACATGTGTCCCCTCTTCTTCATGTCTCTTCTACATCAACATGTGTCCCCTCTTCTTCATGTCTCTTCTACATCAACATGTGTCCCCTCTTCTTCATGTCTCTCCAACATCAACATGTTTCACCTCTTCTTCATGTCTCTTCTTCATCAACATGTGTCCCCTCTTCTTCATGTCTCTTCTACATCAACATGTGTCTCCTCTTCTTCATGTCTCTTCTACATCAACATGTGTCCCCTCTTCTTCATGTCTCTTCTACATCAACATGTGTCCCCTCTTCTTCATGTCTCTTCTACATCAACATGTGTCCCCTCTGTGGAAAGACACTCTGAAAGTTTCAGGAACAAAGATTCTCTCTCTTTTTGTCCTGATCTATTTATATAAAAACCTGTCTGAAAATGAGCTGATCAGATTTTGATGACTTTATGATGTCATAACGATTTTTTGGCTTGTGTAACGCAGCGTCCACACAGCGGTGTGCGTTGAAGCTTGCCGGCGGGCGTGTCTGAAGCTCGACCAACAACCAATCACATGAATCTCCCGCCCCGGACACACAAGCACGCGGTTTGATTGGCTAGAGCTTGTACTGGCATATGATTTGATTGATTCAAAGTGAATGGGCAGAAGCGTTGAAGCTTCAACGCATGCCGCCATGTGGACGGGCCGTAACCATTAGCCAATCACCAACCAAGGTAACCCCCCCCACTTTATCACCAGAATCTCCTCCTAGAGCACCATTGAGTTCTTTTTAACCAAATCTCTCTCAGAGGGGCGTGGGGAGGGGCTCCTTATTTTCATCTAAAGTAACAGACAGAGAATCAGCACTTTGGAAACAGGGCTGAAACAGAGGGGATTATGGGATGCTGCATTGATCTGTTTGGTGTTTCAGCCAATCAGAGACAGGCTCTGTATATATCTGAGACCTGTGATATATTGATGAATAACAGTATAATAGGGGACCTTTTAACCAAGATAAGCTTCACTTTGACCCTGTTACTTTGTGGTTATTGGCCTTAATGTCAAGTTGTTCTCCAAAGTGGGTTTTAACAATCATATTTTACACTTTTATTTCATACAGTTGTCACATGTCTTAGGCCTGTGTAAAAAAAACTATCTTTTTTGGGCATATAACAGGATGAATAATGAAATAGAGAACCTTATCCACAGTTTAATACATAGACAAAAGGCATATGAAGGTGAGTGCATCCGCGGCGTAAAGATCTAAATATGTTACATTAGGAGGATTGTGCAGAGGAATCGGTGTGGAGATCGCCCTTTTTATAAATTTGCCTTTTTCCCCAGATGACATGGCCAGAGGAGCTCAGACATTGATTAATGTGCGCTGAGCCTCCACACTGAGATCGGCTAACATACCAGAGTCCCTGGCTCCGGATGTATCTCCTGAATGATTTATGGAATTGATATTAATCTCTTTCCAGTAAATGCATTACTAAAGTTAGAATGGGGGATGAATTGATGTTTGTCGGCTAATGTCAAATTAATGCTCTGTTGCGGTTTCATTTAAGCATTAGTGATTTTGTTCGCCTTACTTTAAAGTGAGCCTTGGTATTAGTTGCTGTAAGTTCTTTCACTGTCTGGATAACTTTTAATATTGTACATCTATTAACCTCTCATTTCTAATAATTGCAAACTTGTTCACCTAATTAGTTATTGTGTTAAGTCCCATTATCTATTTAAACTATAAACCTTTAAACATGTCTGTAAGTTTGGTATTTAACCATCCAGTGGAGGCAATTTTAGAAAATGCATGCAAAATGCACTGGATACACTCTATTCATACATTCAATGAGCACCATCATTTCAACAAGACACACAGACAGACATACAGTTTTATACTTTTAATTGTTAGTGTCAAATATATGGTTCAATGTACACATTGGTCACATGTTTAACTGAGATAAATAGATAGATAGATAGCTATAGATAGATAGATAGGTAGGTAGATAGATAGATAGATAGGTAGGTAGATAGATAGATAGGTAGGTAGATAGATAGATAGATAGGTAGGTAGATAGATAGATAGATAGGTAGGTAGGTAGGTAGGTAGATAGTATAGATAGGTAGATAGATAGATATATAGATAGGTAGATAGATAGATAGATAGATATATAGATAGGTAGGTAGGATAGGTAGATAGATAGATAGGTAGATAGGTAGATAGATAGATAGATAGATACTGTAGATAGATAGATAGATAGATAGGTAGATGGATAGATAGATAGATAGATATATAGATAGGTAGGTAGGATAGATAGA
>CALSBW010029390.1:59059-72941 GCA_943590975.1 Lindbergichthys nudifrons | reverse complement strand
TAGATAGATAGATAGATGGATAGATACTGTAGATAGATAGATAGATATATAGATAAGTACTTTATTGATCCCAATTTGGGAAATGCTTGCATTGTTTTCGCCGAGTTACATTGCACGACCTCGGCATGACATCAGTGAATCATTTTTGTTTCTCTGAACATTTACTATAAACTTTTATGGATTGTTATACAGTAATAGTATCTTGAAAAAATGAACAAGTTTTCTTCGCTAGAGATGTTTATACTCATGCATATAATAACTAACATGTCATAAGATTTAAAACAACACAAGATGTCTACTGTAGGTGTTTCTAGCCACAAGCATGCCATATTATTTTGAAGTAGTTGTCATATTGCCACTTGATAAGGCAGCGTGCAGACCTGAAGTATCAGTATGCTTTTGAAATGCCTTGCTGTTTTTCATACATTCACTTTAATATCTGTGATACCAATGACAGGAGGGAAATTGGACACTGGTGTGTGAGCTCCTGCCTCTTGTTCTGCATGTCCTGCAGACTATTCCTCAGAGCTATTCAAATGCTCTTTCATGACAGTCTATGTCTATTTTACTCCTCTCACACCAGATTGAATGGCTGTACCACGGCTTTCCAGCAGACGTTTCCATTTGAAATGTATGCAGACCTATAACTCAGTGAGCTTTTCTACCCCCCCTCTCTTATTTCCTTCCTTTTGTCGACAACTATCTGTATGCCATGTAGATTTCTATAAAGAACAGATTTTGTTGCGTTGCTATAGCACAGAATAAAATCTAATTGGTTTATTAAAATAGACACTGGTTATGTAAGCTGTTTGCCAAAGGTATAAAACCTCATTTACATTTAGATGAGGCTTAATTCACTTTGTTGTCAGCCCTATGCTGATCAAGTCAGTGATGGCTCACAGATTTACATACAGTAGGTGTCTCAGCCAACAGATCTTCTGAGTTATCCTAAAGCTGGCTACACACCAACCCGATTTTGGGAGTCAGAGGCCGTCAGAGGCAGTCGGGCATTCGCGGCGCCCTACTCAGGTTGGTGTGTCCCGCACCGTCGTCTCTTTACGGCACCTTTACACACCTCCCGCGGCCGATTCAACATGTTGAATCGGCCACGGGAGGTCAGAGAAAGTCGGCCCAAGCAATCACTCTGATTGGCTGTTCACACTACCGCTGCCTGCTGGTAAGGACAGTTATTGCCACTCGTCGACTGAAGTATTTGCGGTGTGTTCGTAGGCGGGCGGCGTAGGCGGGCGGCGTAGCCGACACAGGCGACGTAGCTGACGTAAAAGTCGGGACGTCTTCGGTACGCGTTCTTTGGTCTCAGGTGGGTGTGTAGCGGCCTTACACCTTTAAAAAGATAGTACAGGCAGATCCCAGCTCTGTTGTGTTTGTTACTGTGTAGAACTTCAACATTATGACACATTTGAAGTCATTGCAAACCTTACTTATTGCTTGAGTTGACTGTGTAAAGAGCAATATGCAAATGTTCATTAAACCACGTATGCAAATAGAGTTTTACTTGTTGAGATCATCTTTTTATGCTACTTAGGACAATGCAAATCGTGGCAGAGAAAAGAAGATGTTGTTAATCTGCAAACATTAAGTCTCGGCCCATTGTTGTGTATTGTGTCAAGAGGCAGAGATTCACGAGAGCGATAAGAGAAGCCTAATTGTTTTTCCGAGTGAAATCCAAATGACATTCTTATCTTGTCTTGTCACATTTGTTTCGTCACACACTCCCAACTGTTGACATTTTCTGCTAAGTCCCAAATTCTTCCGTGGGTGGATCCTCAGAATGTTCCCTGTCTAAAATACAATCCGTCCCAACAAAAGATGACACTGTCTGGAAGTGCGGACATATTGTTTGTACTGCACCTCTGGACCGTGAACCATGTGTAATTAAGCACTCATTGATTATCAGACTGTTCTCTGCTGACAATGACTTGCATGGTCAAAGAAGTGTTTAATGGGATCCATTGATAAGCACAACTCATAGACTCATCTGGCCTTACAATCAATTCACTCAATACAATCCAATTTATATGGCAGAGCAAAGAACAGATGTGCACTTACCGGTATTTCTGCAAATAGAACCAAACTCAAGGCCGTTCGAGACCAAGGCTGCGGTCGAATCCTCAAAGACATTAGGTCCTATATCTTCTCCTCAACACTTTTGCTGAACCTCAGTGAAAAACATCATGGTGTTAATCGGGACTTCATACTGCATTTCCACAGTGTGGCGTAATTATGATACAACTAAATTGTTCAGTACATGGACTTCAATAAGAGCGTCTACATCCTTCGCCCCTTTCTTTCTCATCATGTCATTTCATGGAGGCTTAATAAACGAGGACAAAAGTGTAAAAAATAATACTTGGCTACCAATGTTTGAATTAAATATCAATTAGTGTGGTTGTATACGACTATTGGAATAAATAATACTTTATCCGATATAGGCAATTACTTGTTAGTCATAGAAATCTTTCACTGTGGACATTAAAATGTAACCATGTTGAGTTAAACAATAGCTTAAGAAACTCCTCACAACTCACACTCCACAATGTGAAATGTTGATTTGATGTACTCATTTTACAGTCATTAGCTTAACGTTCATAGTTTGCCTTTCTGGTTTAACATATTATTGAAAGTTAAAACATATTGTAAAAGCACTAGGATAGGAATCGTAACATGCATCACCATCGGTTGTTTGCCTGAGCGGCCAAATGGTGCATCACCATACATTTGGCGGTTGCAAATAATCGTGGGACAGCATTATCTCCTTTCCTTTCATAAAGAATGGTCCAATGTGTCCTAAGCTAAAGGAGATAACAAAGGAAGTATTGAAGCTCCTCTCCTATCATTAGAGAATTCAAACAACTCTTATCATGGCCGCCACTTAAGGCCCAGACACACCAAGCTGACACCAAAGAACACGTCCCGACGGACCCGACTGTTGTGTCGCCTCACGTCTCCTGCGTCTTGGCCAACAGTCGCACTGGAACACAGCGCAAAGACTTCAGCCGACGGCCAAGTAGCACGTACGAACTGCGCATGCGTGAGTGGCAATAACTCTCCTTACCAGCAGGCGGCGGTAGTGTGTATTCGTCATTCAAAAGAGGCAACAACCGGAAGACAGACTGGGTGATACACCGAGAGAAGAAGAACAGACTGCGTGATATAAACAAACTACAAATAGCGTGTGCGTTGGTCTTCGGTTTCTTCATTCCAGATCGCCATGATGAAAAATAAACTCTTGCGTCCAGCTGAGATGAAAATGAAAAACAATAGCCGTCTGTGTGTGCCTTCTTAATCGTTTGTTTGGGTCCCTCACTTCCATTTCGCTTCTCATGCACTGATTCGCTAAGCTGAACAGCCAATCAGAGTGATTTATTTGACCGACAGCCTTTGGCCGATTGCCTACCGATTCGACATGGCCGAAAAGACACGACGGTGCGGGACACACCAATCTGAGTAGGGCGACACGACGCTCATCGACGGCCAGACATCTATCGACGGCCTTTAGGTAGTTCTGGGTCATTTCATTTGACTAGGAACCTTCCTAAATAAAAAAAACGATTCCAGCAGAACCTTAAATTACTTTGTGTACTTTTGTTATTTACAAATGTTCCACTATTTTAATTCAACATCCTTTTCACTCAATATCGGCGAAAGACATTATTGTGCATTGTTGATAATGTAAAGTTTGTGTATGTACTATATACACACTGTAAACTATTATGTTAGAGGAGTGAACCGGGCTATCATCAGAGATAAGTCAAAAGTAGGGCAATGCCTGTGTTTAAGCCTCATGACAACCCTTTCTCTAAATGAAGGTTTCCACACTGACATCAAAGACCTTGTAGAATCACTCAAGCTTATCATGGATTGGCTGTGTAGATATTAAGTCACCCCTCAGTAATGATAATTGATGAAGAAATATTTGCTTTATTGTCGAGATAAAGAAAAAAGGCTGCCAAGAGATGAGTAATGAGGATAAATGTTGGAGAAAATATTTTCACTGCTGACTGATGATGAAGGTTTCGTTGTTTTCCCCTTTCTCCCGCTTACATTTTCTCCTTCCTTTCTTCCAACATTGAACAGTGTATTTAATCTGTCCGGCCTTATCTTCCCCCCAGAAATGGTCATGTTGCAGTCGCACAGAATGACTGATTGGACTTGTAGCTAAAGCAACATTTACAAAGGAAAGAGGGAGATTGTAACATAGAACAAATGGGCGATGGTTAGAAAATAAGGAAGTACAAAAGAAAAGAATATCATGAACACTGGTGAGGGGGGGGATGGTGGTCTGAAAATGGTCCGAGGAGAACGCAGTCAAGCTTGTCAGAAGATATTTATATACTCCAGAGTGCCCCATGAATCAGGATAGTTGAGTTTCCATTGATTAAAGAAGAGGGAAACGTTTTTACAATCAGGCTGGATGCTCACAATGAGTGGCTTTGGAGAGCTTGCCGCAGTACGCAGCTCTCTGCCTCCAAGAAGAAACACAGGCACCAAAGAGAGGAAAATACATCATTTTTTGTCTTGGTCATTTGTCTTACATTCAACAAACCACAGTAACATCATGTAAGGAAAGAAATACATTGGGAATTCTGCAATCAGATGGCCTTTTAAAGTTCGATTTTTTTACTTCCACAGCATTTGTTTTTGTTTGGTTGTAAAGCTCACAAGCCTTAGATTGCTCTTATGGGTTTTCCAAAACAAGATCCATTTGTCTGAGTGGGAGGGAGCACTCCTGACGTCTGATGTATTGAGAGCCACTCCCAGTCTCTCTTACATGTCCTTGGCAGTGGAGAAGCTTCGCTGCTCAAATCACTTAATGGCCTCTCCAGTTTCCCTTTTAGCAGTTTTCTCTCCTCTCTCTTTCTTTTAAGTCCGGAGCAGAGTATGGAGATAAATTTGAGTTGTCTAGGGAATGTTGGCGAGACCATTGCTTTTGATTTATGCTATTTATTGGCCATTTGTATCCATAAGAGATTACTCTTTATTATCATTGTGTTTTTTTATTATCGTCTTGTCCTATCTGTGGCTTTCTTCAGGCATATTTTGTCAGTTTAATGTCCCTTTTTGTGCCGTATCATGCCATGCAAGTAGGAATGTATTATATTGGTTTGACCCTGAGGGGAGCATTCCAACAGGGGCATTGGTACGCTAGCATGCAATGTGTTTATTTGTATATTAACAATGGATACCATGGCTTCTTGTATTTGGCTCTCAAGCAATAAGAGTAAAGAAGGTGGCAGCTGGTGGGGAACAAAACAGCTAAAAGATTTATGATGGTCTTAGCATAAGGTTGCCAGAGGATTGCTATGTTACTCCATATCTGCTGGATGTGTGCAGACCAATTTTTCCTTTTCTTATTCTGATGCCAAACTTTCATGTCGTCCAATAACCGATAACCGACCCAATACCAGTGCTTTTTAAAATGTATTAATATATTATTATTATCTTTCTTCCATTATTAGTTTGAACCACCCTGTATGAATGCGATATTATTGCAATTGAACCCATTGTAAGACATCAACAAATGCATACAGAGAATGAATCCCACAAACTTTTTTTTATATTTAAGTTGACTAAACTTTAGCTAGCTCGATAGCTACTTCCAATTTCCCATTTTGGATGCAGTGATTGATTGGAGCTTATAATGAAAGAACCCATCAGATACATCCCACCTCTCTCTTAACTTTGTTGCACATGGGCAGTATTAATCGGGCTGGATGTTTTTGTGCTTGCTGTGTAGCATACATTAGCTTTAAAATAATACGAAGAAGTGATATCTTAACTTTGTATAAACTTGCATTCCCGCTGATCTGGCATTAAAGGCTATATTTAAAACATTTCTGATACTGGTATCTATACAGGAAAGACACTATGCAAAGGCAATAACTCGCATAGTTTGTCATAGTAACTTAAAGTCCTGTCAGTTTGTGTTTACAGCTTATTTTTCAGTGGTCAAAACATCAGTTTCTGCAGATTGCATTTGAATTATTATGCAACAATTTCTCAACACTGTGCCATTTCTGTCTATCATCATTTGCATGTCTGAGCAGAACAAACACTTCAAAGGTGGTCAATGTGTGAATGACAAAAACACACACAACAATAACAACAACAACAACAACTATCTTCCTTTATCTCAGGGTTGACTGAGTGTGTTGCCATGGGAGGTGAGAAGTGATATCAGTCTGATTCCATGAAATGCAGAGCCAATGAAACGGGCCGATAATCACTGAGTGAACACGTTGGCTCAGTTGCGGTGGTTGGAGATGCCTCCTCTGCCAGGAAGTAGAACAAACATCCTCAGTGTTTTGTAAGTTAATTGTTGATGGTTCTGATATGAGCTAAACATAGGAGACCCAGCCAGCACCTCACCTTCTCAAAATGTCACCAAATGCTAGGAGCAGCAAGCTGTTTTGGACATTTTGAGTAATGAAAGGATTTGATTATCAACTGTATACACGGCGTGGCTGTGAGATTTGGAAAGGTTGAGGGGGAGGAATATTTAGAAACTGGATATTATGAGAAAAAGCCAGTTTATAACATGAAATTGGCATTGTTTTTAATACATCTGTATGTGCTGCATGTGACCCAACTTTGGGGTTGTTTTTAAATTCCAGCTTTAGGCTATTTTGTGTTCTAAATGTACTTTGGAAACTCACTATTCATTGGCTCAGGGCCTGCCTCTAGCATCGTGATACAAGTGTGTCGTAAGTGAAAATGACTGCATCCAGATATTTGCATCGCAGACACACGAGGCTCCAGTGATTCATCCAGTCATTTATTTCTAAGCAATTCCTGACGCCGTAAACACAGTTTCAGAGCAGACGTCTCATTTTTCATCCCAGTCAAGACGGTATACGGTGTGAGAAAATGGCGAGGATTTGTAATGCTTTACCAGTTCATGTTTTTCAAGATGCCTGTGTTTATTCCGCTGATTTATTTAGAAAAGCTCTCAGTGAGATGAGCTTCATTGATGTGCCAGGGTTTGTTTGATAACACAAATTCATGTACAGAATATGCTTATACAGAGGAGGGTGAAATACTGATTGGAGTGAATTTTGATAGAATACATTTGGGTCTGAATCCAGGCAGTATCTTGTAGGTCTACTGCTCAAAGTAAACACTATTGAAATTCACTTCTCTGAGGTAAATGCTGTTATCAGGAAACATTTGCTGTGGACATTTCAAACATGTGTTAATAGTGAACATGTTGGAATGTGCTCGTGTTTTTAGACTGTATAAAAATAGTATTTATTCTAATTTTTATAGGTGTTAAGCCCTACAGTTACTTCTGTATGTTTCCTTTATAAAGATGTATCATTTTGGCTCTGAATTCAAATGTAATGAAAATGCTTTAATGGAAAGCATTTATACATTAACTGTTGCATTTCTCAAAAGGAGAGTTTAGACTGTGAACGACATTATAATCAAAGCATTAACATAGGCAATAATCTTGGTTAAATCCTAAGTACTAACTATTAAAAAAACAGCTTACGACACAAACTCTAGTACATTTAAACATTTGGAGATAACCACAATTTCCACAGAGAATTATGTTGAAGATAAGATAATCAGAGCTGTATTCATCCTAAGGGAAATTCAGCAATGCAGCAGTTGAGAAAGAAGTGAGAAGAGTGCAAATATAAACATTTAAGATAACGTGCAGGTGCAAAAAAGTAATCAGAGGTTGTTGGACACTTGTGAGCCATGCAATAAGTACAAATACAATTCTTACATATTATCACCCGATACAAATGTGGAGGGAAATATGTTAACAAACAATAGCTTAACTATCTAGCAGACATGCAGAACATTGTGATATTAGCTCTGTTTTGGTCTGCACCTGGTCAAAATATATGATACGAAACACATGTCTCAATGTTCACCAGCTTGATACATTTTACACGAAAATCACCGGTAAAATATTTCAGCAAGCAGAGGGAGCTTCAAGTGATAACTAAGAGTCACACAGTGTCTCTGTGAGCAACCGCTTTTACATTAAAGGTCACCTATCATGCTGTCTTTAGGCAATAGCATAGGTCTCAGATATATAAAACTATATTAAAAACATGTCTATGAATTGATCACCCATTCTAGCCATGCCTCATATCCCTCTATTTCACTTCCTGTTTCAAAAGTGCTGATTTGGGGTATAAAGCTTTAAAAAAAAAGGAGGGGGCTGAGCTCATGCGGGACCCGGCAGCTACCGTCTAAACTAAATGCTGCCGTGATGAAACGCCATATCATGGATTATCAAGGATTATTTCTGAAACAGTATGGAGCTCAAAGGCTTTCTCTCTTGCCGGTTATACCACAAGGTGAGTTCCTTTTTATTTCCTGCTTCTTCACACACATGCTCTCCAGTACAGGTTAGCTCTGAGTGCTAGCGATGCTAATGTAAACACCGACCATATTACGTTCAAAACTGTCGGGCATTGTTTCTGATAGCAACGTTTCTGATAGGCCCGTGGGTCCACATTTCAGATATTAGGTCATATCGGACGCAAATCTGGATCAGCTCCGTTGTAGCCCGTTTTTAGATATTACGGAGGAAAAGAGAGAGGGTTTTATTTTCTGACGCTGCGTGAGTTCCCTGACACACCGGGGACACATAGTTATGTAGAAAATACATCAAAAAGTGCATTTTGCATGATAGGTCCCCTTTAAAGTTCGATCCGATATTCACTAAACAAAATGAACGCACTTTGAGGAAACATCTGAAAATGAAGCCTACATTTCTGTTACTGTTTTTGTGTCGTTGTTTTGTACGGAAGAGGATTAGGGCCACTTGAACAAAAATTGGGGAATTTGAAAAAAATCAGAGTCCGAGAAAAAAGTCAGAATTCTGAGATTAAAAAAAGAAAATTCACATGCCCACATTTTGTTTTTCATGTGGCCCTAATCCTCTTCCGTAGTTTTGATACAAAAACTGTAAGCTTTGTTTGCACTACAGTGAAGCATTATAAGAGAAGGACATTTTCTTTTTTAAGTAAGTAGCACAGGGAGACAAATGCCGACTTACTATTGTAACAGACAACATTTATGCTGTCAGTCAAAGTCAAACTGCTTTCTCCTTCAGAGCAAAATCGGAGGATTACTAAACGATAAAGTTGCTAAATAATGCTTTCTGTAATCCAGCCTTATGTTTATGTAACAAAACATTTATCTAACTTTGACTCATTTTAGTTCTTGAGGGTGTCTTCCCATCCTCTTCATGTTCAGACTTTAATCCCAACATAACGCAGCGATGCTTGGAGTCCTTCCTGAAATCCTTTCTCTCTAAATGAAGTCATCTCATTTATCATTCCTTCATCATGAATCTGGCATCAACCCCCTGCTGTGATTTAAAAACTTCATCCTAGAAAAGCACCCTGCACTCTTCTCTGATGAATTACGTCTAATTTGAGTTACCTAATTATGTCTCTTAATCGCCCATAACCAATGGTATACAAAGGGATTATCTTATCATAGGATAAATGGACTTGTATATCCTGTATGTATACATATTCTAGAAAAAGAACATGATTTGTAATCTGGGACTTTGTCATACAGTATATGTATTTTTTTCCCCCGATCTTAATTTCTCTTAATTGCCCCGATAGCTGGGTGCTGTGCCTGGAAAAATGATTGCTGGAAAAACTCCTTGATCTTCTGCCAAGGCCTTTCAGTGGCATTCAGTTCTGCCTTTTCCTGCTTTTTTTTTTCTTCCTGAAAAGCTGGCATTGCATTGACAGTAGCAGCATTTAGTGTAATTCCCTAGATTGAAAAGCTGTTCCACAATGAGAGATTTCCTCTGCGTTGCTCCGAACTGTTGAAAAACCCACGCTGGGATTAACACACGTCCTCTCTCCTGATTTGCTCATCTCCTGGATTCACTGTTGCCACTTCACCTTTTAGCCTCTTAAATAAACTCCAATCTTAGCACACACACAATACTGGACTGGTCAAGCAAATAAATACAGCGAAAGCTCTACTGGTTAAGTAAATTACAAGAGGGATTTTGTTGATATTAGAGATGGAAAGTGTTTAAGTCCAGGCGGCAGTCCTTCCTTTAAACAAATCCAGCCGACTCCAGGTCAAGAGCCGTTTACTGCAGTACTGGATTAACTGGGCTTTTCTCTCATTTGCGGAAGGAAACTGCTGTCCACTTTGCTGTGATTTGTTTGTTCTTGAATGGCAGGACATAAGCACTACAAAGAAAAACAGTCTTCGCTCGAAGAATACACTTTCTTTTTCATCTGGTTCTCCGACATTTTTTGTTCTTTCTTGATTCTTTTTTTCTCTCGTTGACCTATTGGTTATTGGCCAGTGATTTCTTGCCTCCCTTGTTTTTCTTCTTTTCTTGCATCGGCTCCCTGTGTTCCTGAACTCATTACAGAGCAATCAGCCCCAGGCGTTGAAGTGTGCACCCAGAGGGAGCAATAACTGTAAATAAACACTACTGCAGGCTCTCCGATAACATGTTACCAAGATGATAACAGCCCTTCTTAGGCAGGCCTGTTGACCTTCTCCTTGCCTTAGGCTTGCCAAGGACTCCTCGGCTCCCCTATGCTTTTATCTCCCTGACTCTGCTCCAACACTGGAGCTGCTGCAAAGATTACCACTGAGGAAGAGAGGAAAATAAGTTACACTGAGAGAATATAGAGAAGAGAAAAGCCATGAGGGAGAGTGCTTGGAGAGGAAGACACAAAATAAGATAGGACAACAAAGACTCGACCTGGCTAGTTGTCCCTCCGCCACGTCTTCTGTGTGAACTCCTTCTTTGTAGGGCTCAACATAATTAACTTGTTAAAAGATAGCGTGAAATTGGAACAGACTTGTGGCCACCAACACACTGGACACACCGAGAGGAGACGATAAAGAGGCAGAGTGACGGACAGAAAGAAATCGGCAGAAAGAAGATGAGACCTGAGGGACGGTCGTGCCCAAATTCTGATAAAAAAAACTTCTTCCAACTCTGCGTTTTGAGGTTTGAGAAACAGATGAAAGTGAAGATTGCAATTTCTCATGGTTCACTCTCCAACACTAATGCAGAGCGTCTGACAGTAGCATGTCCAGAGCTGTGGGGCTAGAGCAGTGTCTGGATGAGATTGATAATACAATTAAGCCAGTCCCAGTATGAATGCATCACTATGACCCATTACTACACCGACCGCTTCAGATGGAGCATACCAGTCTAGCTCCAGGGCCTTTTGGACGGGAAAAAAATACAATTATAAAAGGCTAGCTAGAAAATGTGTTCTCTTTAGGATGTGCCTGTACATCATCAGATATGTGTGCCTGCATATCTCTGCGCTGTCCTCAGGCCCCGCTTTCTTCATCTATATTGAAACGAGGCGCTCACTGGAGCATAGATGGACTCATAACAGTATGAATTCTCCCTTATTGTCCCCTCTTATTGTCTGCTCTTATCCGGGTTTTGTGTTATATTAAGATCATTTTCACAACAATTTTCCGCATAATGTTTACAAATATACACGATCACTTATTGTGGGTGTGTGTGAGTGTGCAAGATTGTTTTAGAAATTACATTTAAATGAAAATCAGTCTTTTTATTCAGGCTATAATGTGGACAGGAGAATATCAAGTGAGTTCTCAGACAGTACATTAGTTGAGGTGAAGGCAGACATTTAAAGCATTTCAGACTTAGCTGCAAATCATAGCATTGCTATTTAACTAAGGTAGATGTTTAATGCTTTTTTAAGGGCAGGGTCTATTTGCTATTGGGAGTTGAAATGCTGGAGCTTTATGTGCATTATTAAATAGTAATGCCTTCTGTGTTTAACTAAGTGTAATGGTATTTCTTCTTCTCTTTGGCACATCTCAATGATCTCACCTATCTGTTTCATGCTGAACTTCAATTAGCTTCATCTCGTTTGGGACCGTGTCATTCACTTTATGGCCAAACAGTTCCCACAGATATGCCAACGTATCTCCACCCCCGTTGTCCAAACTATGGCAATTTGGCTAAGACTGCTGAAGACTCATATTAGCGTCAGCTGAACTTTTTTAAATGTCCCCAATTTCTTAACTGCATATTCAAGTATAGGACATGAGAAACGACCCATATCTCTTTTAGATTCAATATGGCGTATCAGTATTGTATTAAAGGTTTCCTATCATCTCCTTGAGTTTGAAAGGCAACCAGCTCTCACTCTATGAAATGACTGACTGTTACTTAAGTTATAAACCTCAACTTTTCGTGTTGTACACTTGAAAAAACACAAGATACTGTATAATGTGTTAATTAGTAAGCTTTACAGATGCTGGTAGGCGGACTGTGTGAATATTTTGACAAAGCCAGCGTGCTGTTTTTCCCCCAGTATTCATGCTATGCTAAGCTAAGCTACCCAGCTGTTGGCTATACTGTATCTCCATATTTGCAACCCTGGCTCCTATTATGTTCCCATAGAACTAAACTGCACTGAGTTTCATTTCAAACCTACTGTACACAATTTCATTTGTAATTGTGTTATTCTTGTGACATGTCTACTACTGGGAGAAAATCCTATTTGCTTAAACTAGGGATAGGAATTTGAAAGCAAATGTATATTAGAGTATTCGACCCGCAAAAAAACGGTTAACCGATATTTACATATCCATATATAAATGTGGGAAACATTTTTACAAAAATAAATACATGTTCAAATAAGTATAGAAACCAAATCGAATCTGTCAAATGTATTGAACTGGTGATCACAGTTTGAACAGTTGACAGCTAGGCCTACAGCTTTCATGCTTAAAACATAACTTGGTTTTTAAATGAAAGAGGGATCATACACGAACAACATAACGGGTTAGGGTAACGTAACCCTATCACAACAGAGATCAACCTGTAACAGGGCCTATGCACAGAATGCAGCTATTCAATACTCATTCTTGTTTAAGAATATGAGCATGTCTACTCAGGGGAGAGGCGGGTGCGGATTCACAATCAGGCCAGCTGTAGAGAAGACCCTCTGAGCTGGAATTTGGGCATAAGATGAGGTTTGAGTCTGCGTGGTCTGCGTGTAGGGAGGGGCAGCAGCCGTATCGTTAGCTAGAACTAGCTAGATCTGATGGGTTTGGACATAAACGCGAGTGAAGTATAACCGGACGCGAGAGAGAGAGATCAGCACCTGCAGCTCTGCCCGCTGTGAGGGACCGGTGAGCGGAGCAAAACACACCTTTAGACCGAACACACTTAGCTATGGCACTGTCGTATACATTGAATTATTCCATTTGATCATATGTAATCAATTTACAGTAGGCACCCCTCCCAAAAAAAAAAATTCGAATACCTGAATAATTTCGAATATTCGATGAATCGTTCCCATCCCTAGTTTAAACTAATCCATCCATTCTGACATCCTCCCAATACTGATTTACATGAATGTAGATTAGGTACGGTATATATGGTCGAAACTAAACGTAATCTGTGAGAATATGTGTCCCCCTTGAAATCTAATTGACATTGCAGTTTGGTTGTTTGGGTTAAGTAATATAAAGAGAGGCTGACATGAGAGCTGTCTAAATCTTTTTATCCAATCTCTGCAATATCTATTTCTTCAATATAGAAAAAAAAACAGAGCCTACCCTTTAAACTGTTTTAAAAGCTAGCCTGCATTTTAGTATACATGTTTGGTATAGTTAGATTGTGGAAACTTGGAGGTGACCTCTTTAATCTCGCCTGCAGATGAAGTGATAAGGCATCAGGAGAGAAGGCAGGCTTTAAGAAGTCGTGAGGCAGGAGATTGATGTTGCTTCTGTGACGACTTGCAGAGAAGGCAGACGTTTAGCTGCAGGTCTAAACCGAGACCCCTTCAATATGGCTGCTGCTGCCGCTGCTGCTGGCTGGAATCAATTCAGTCTTTATCAGTCCCCC
>CALSBW010029390.1:11145-26576 GCA_943590975.1 Lindbergichthys nudifrons | reverse complement strand
ATTTCAAATAAATAAAATAGTTACCTTTTTTGTATCTTCATTTTGTAATCTTTTACTCCCCAAGAATGTGTATTCCTCGCTGTTGCTTTTCAAACTCGGCCACTGAAAGAAACCTGAAACTCAGCTGAGAAAGCCTCCTTTCTTATCATCCGATCCTATCCTTTCTTTTTTCATTCTTTCTCACAATCCTGTGCCTTTTCTGCCGTCCTCTGTTGTTCTCCGCAGTTCTCCTTAGCCTTGTGAATACCATCGCTCATGCAGTGAGCTGTTGCAGGCACTTTGTTGCTGACCATGGTGCTGAAAGCCTCCTGCCTTCCAATTGCCAGAGTGTTCATTTCATGGTTCATATACCCTGTTCTCCATTTGTCAGAGTGCCGTTAGCCCCCGCGCTTATTTCTTTAACCCCTTCCATTACAAATAATAACAAATCAAATGTACATTTGTTTCAGCTCGCAGTCACAGTTCTCCTGCGTCTGTTAGACTTTAGATTAAGGCGGGGGTGTGTGTTACGTGTTGTGTGAGTCGGGTGCAGAACATGTTGCATGCAGTTTTCTGATTGACTTTTTGTTCTGTCATTGGCCTTCTGAAATCTAATGGAGTGGTGCAGTGATGATGTATTTTTGAAGACCAACCCGGAAGTTAGCATCGCAAGGAGTCCCTCAACAAAATGAAATGGGATCTTTCCATTGGGTTTTGGAAAATAGCACTTTGCTCAGCAATATAATGTCAACATATTATCAGCATTCGTGATACGTGAATGCGATGGACAGAAGTACAAAAGCTAACGCTGTGGTTGTTAGGGATTGGTATTGAGTGGTGCAACAATAATGATGTTTTTTATTGCCGAAAATTAGGCTAATTCCACAAAAATCGAATACATTTTTTTCATTTGTATACAATTGCTAACACCACTTTTATGATAGTTGAAGCGTGAATGCAATCTCTTTAAGTAAGAAGCTAACGTTAGGCTTTGAACAAACTACGTCACGGTGTCATGACTAAAGGCTGCTAATGTTTGTGTAACGACGTTGAGTTGTCTGATTCGCACGCTGGTGAGCAACAGCTGTCTTTATGATTCATAGTAGTTTTGCACATTCATCAGTGGGGTGTGTACTGATGTGTTTAATATCGTAGAATAAAACATGAAAATGTCTTACTGTTGGGCAAAGGTCGCGTTAACCGAATATTTTCCGTCTATGACCGATTCTTTTTAACAATGACGGAAAAATCTGAAAGCAGTCCGTCATTTTGACAGATTAGAACAAACTCAGAAGAGCGCCAAAGCTTCCCCGCAGCGAGGCTCCGGTGCTATGCATGCCCGCCAAAAAGGAGATCGGAACCTAACTTTGCCGTACAAATCATTGAAACGTCTGTGAGAGCTTTACGCTGTGGCGCGCTCCCGCGAGGTGCAGTGAGCATGCATAACACCGGCGCTAACAGTTCACGAGCGTCATGTTTCACTTTAAGCTTAATGCCTTCTTGTTCGTGTTGTGTGTCAGCCATTCAACAAGCCAGTGTGATTAAAGGCATTGTGCCGTATTTAAGCCCCCTTCATGATTGCTAACATGCTTGGTCAGTCATTCCCCACGTGCGGTCATCACAGCATATGTGTGCTGACTCCATGTGGACATATTTGGTTTTCAAATTCCAAGAGATCCCCCACCCCAATACATGACTGTTTTAATATAAAACATCTACTCTGATTAAGAAGTCTTGACAATGTACCATTAAGCACTTGATGTCCCTTAATTATGGTGCTGGCTCGTATTCTAATGTAGTCTGGTTTACACATTATTGAAGTGTCTTTGATCCATCGTCATTCACAGTTTACAGCTGAGATCAAAATAATTGAAAACACTAAACACAAGGCTTTTGTATCAGTACCTCAAATATTTGTTTTCCGACCTTGAAAGAAAGCAGGCTACAAAACAAGCCTGTCGTATTTATTCAAAATGTTACGTAAGTGATATTAATATTCTCTATCCTAAACTGTAGTTAACCTCCAAAGCTGGTTAATTCTTTTTCATTCTTTATTTCATTCCCTTCAATGTCCTTCATTTAGAAGGCCGCCTGTTTTGGTTCCAAATTGTCCTTCATGCCAAGCTGGATTTGTGCGCGGTGCTATGCCAGACGCTAAGTAAATGTGTTTTTCAATCTATCTGCTCCCCAAGCATCGCGCTCGCTTCCTTCTCCTCTTTCTCTCTGGACTCCAGTCCCCTGTGTTTTTAGGACAATCTCTGTGTCTCCTCATCTCCTCCCGACCTGGCCGCCTATTGCCCTGCCGTCATTCCCCCCAGGTCTCGATAAATAACCCTGCACCTCTCTGGCCCTCAGCTCTCCTGGCTGCTGCTGGAGCACATTTGTTAAAATATCACCTGCTGTAGAGGGGAAATTGATACTGCTGCAATGTGCTCTGGGCAATATAGTTCTGTGTTGAGTTAAAATGCCACAACACAGACAAGTAGTAGGAAAGTTCAGATTTGTAACAAAAAGAAAAACAACTCCTTCAATGACATTCTTTAAAAATAACAGCTGCTGGGATGTTTTTGGTTTTGTTGGGAAGTGCTGGGTCAGACAGTTAATTACACACAAACAAACGACATGATAATAATTGTTCAAATCCAATTACATATTGTCACACACTGAATTCACACTTCCTCCGACAGAAGTTGTTTTCACATCAGAAAAAAAAGATTAAGCGGTCCCTTTTTTTAAATAAACACAAAGGAGTCCCGAGTCACTGTAGCTAGCTATTGAAAAAGAAACTTCATTAAAATATGAAAAACTGTTTAGTCTCTTCGGTTCTACTCCATTGCTTCGAAAACAGGCCGGTGATCAGATGAGACATCCCCAGATGACCAGGTAAGAGGAAGAAGCAAAAGTTCCTCTCTGAAATCTGCCATTATCCAGATGGCACCATTAGCGATTAAGCCAGAACATTTCTCCCCTCTTATAATTGACTCCATAGGCTATTAGGCAGGTTGGCACTAGGCTAGGTCCACTGGTGCACACTCCAGATGTTCCCTTTGTGTGTGTGTGTGTGTGGCGGGGGAGGGTGGGTGTGTGGGTGCTTGTGGAGGGTCCAGGGCTGCCTATACAGATGGACACAGGGCTGGGTGGGTGCTGGGAATAAGTCACATTCAATTATATCAATGTCTCTATCAGTCTGTCTGTTCCTAGTCTCTCTTTTCGCTCCCCTTCTCTAGCCTTAGGGGGAAAGAGATTAAAGTGTTCTGTTTTCTGTGCAAGATCTTTGTCTTTGCTTTTTGGGTTTATCTGGAGATTCAATTATCCCTCATCCGTTGTCTGTCTTTTAGCGTCTAAGCAAAGAGATCTTAGGCAGACGTTATTAAGTGCAGTCGCTATTATTAAAACTCCAAATAATACTGAGAGACTTTGAACTAATGGTATTTGTGTGCGAATCAGCATTAGAATTTGCTCAACTAACACAGGGTATATTTGAGTTGCAGTATATTATTTTACAAATGTCAAACGCTTTTGGAAAATAGCGGCATTAAGAGACCCAGTTGGAGTCACATACTAGTGTCATTAACAGCTTCCTTGTGTACCACCTCATACAATCGCTAAGTCCTCACAGCTCAGAGAGAAGAAGAAGAAGAAGGAGAGGATTTCCACATCTAGCGCTGGAGCAGGCATCAAAAGGCTTTTTAAAAAGTGTTTGTATTACATTACTGAATGGACTTTCAGTAAATCCTTTTATAGCTAAAAAAAAAGGAGCGAGAGAGAGAGAGCTAAAAAGCCATTAATTATTCATCTCCTCGTGGCTGGTGGTAAAGAGGAGAGGCGCTCTAGGGTTTCCATCAGCTATTAGTAAACAAATCAATGCTGCCGGCTGAGCCTCTTGTCAGTACAGAGCCATCTGCCCTTTACCGTGACTTTCAGGTGAAAGACAGAACTGGACATACATGAAACACGATACTGCCTCTTGAAGTTGAAAAAAGACGCTTGTAGAAAGAAAAAATGAAAGTTTGTTACGATTCATAAATCCAGCTCACGAGTCTTAATTCAAAAGCTGTCCCTCTGCGAGAGCGGCACTTAATTTATTCATGACATCAATCTAATTTGTGAGAACAGTTGTAGTTACATTACTACCCCAGCTGGGTTGGTTCGACAAATGATGCGCTCTGAGCACACACTCCTGAATTCGTCACGTCCCACCCAACAATAGGTATTTGATGTAATCAAACGGCGCAGTTTGAAGCCCCTAATCCAATTTCTTTGGCAAGATGCATTGTAATTTGGTATCACTGTAATTATGAACTGAATTGTGAACTGTCTGTAAGGGAATTGAATTAGCCGGCAGATGAAGAGTAATATGATTGGGAACTGGGAGAAATCAATACAGCCCTGCTTGTCATCTCAAAGTTGACCTGAATCCTGCCTGAATGTGGATCTTTGGGGGATTCAGCTTAATTCGATCTGGTGGAGTTAACACGCTCCCTGTTCCCCTCCACATGGCTGACAACAGCTCTGTCTTGATTTAGACTGCCGGGCAGGAGTCCTGCTGGGGAGCGCAGCTCTGAGGGAAGGAGCTGAGCTTGATTTTCATCCATCTGACTGTATGGAGATAGATAAGTCCAAGTTCAGGGCCTCAAACTCTGCACAGCCCAAACAACGGTTACCTATCATTATAGAGGGGTGTTTGTGTTTGTAGGCCAATACTGAAGTTAGCATTGCAAGAGGTGCCTTGAAAAAAACCTAATGAGATCTTTCCTTTGGATTATCAGGGGATACGAAGGCTCTGTTGCATGTTTGTGATACTACTCAGTTGGATAATCTCCACATATTAAAACCACTTTTATGTTTTTTTTAATCATAAATGCAATCGCCAGAAGTGAAAAGCTAACTTTAGGCTATAAAACGGACTACATCACGTGCTATGGGCGGCCCACACTCCTCCCCTGTTACTGTACAATAGGTAAAACAAAGAGGTCAAATGTGACTTTGCTGTGTTCATGTACGTGTTTGACGAATAAAGAAGGTATCCTAAAGTCCATTTCTGTGTCCCTGGCGTCACGTCAGCACTGCTAAGCTAATTCGGCTAAGCTAATGTGACCAAGGCTGCGTCTCACTTCGGTTATTTTTTCATTTCCTCGCTCCTCGGGCTCGGTATCACCGGAAGTTGATTTGTCTGCGCCATCTTGAGTAGCGTCCCAGTGGCCTCATTTGTGCCGGAGGAGCGAGGAGCGATAACGGAGGAGCGATAATCGAGGAACTACCAGACCTTCCTCCGGTGAAATCCTCAGACACTCGCCCCGCCCCCTTACGGTGTATCGCTCACTGATTGGACGATGCAGCGCATGCACTGATCTGGCTGCTGTCAGACGATCAACTGTGCGGCGTCATCACAAACGGACTTCGCTTCACGTGACGCTCCGGAGGAAACGACGTCCCATTGCTCTTAAAACTCATTTCCCTGCTTCTCGTGGTTTCCTTGCGTCTCTCCATGCTTCCCTGGTGGGAGGGACTAGTCGCAGGGAAACGACGCAAGTGAGGGACGCAAGGAATCCATTTAACCGAAGTGAGATGCAGCCCAAGCTAACGTCCATCATGGTTAGTAGTTTGTAGTAATCACATTTGGGTAATGGTACCATGTCCTATGTTAAAAAACAAATCATTCAATCGCGTAAGCGCGTATTAACAACAAACCTTATTTCAGTCATCTATCCAAAAACCCATTTAAAAAGAAATATGGTTTGAGATGAGCTAACCAGAAGAGCTAAAATGCTAACTTATTTCCTGGTTTTGCACTCATTCCTGCACCTCTCGTTAATCATGGCAGATTAAACTATCAAAAAAAGCTTTTCTGTTCCATGTGACACAGTCTTGGATAATAAAGCCTTCTCCGTCAGCTCTCTGATGAGCAGCATGCTCTTCATCACTGCGTCTGACAAACAGCTCCTCCACACACCCTCAGCTGTGTTGACAAATGGTCGTACAGTGGAGAGTACAGAGCATCTCATCCTCACGGGTGCAGCCCACAAGTGATAGCTCCACCCTGATGGAGGTAGTAGAGAAGAGAGATGCTTCACTCTGATGGATGAGGCCAGAAGAGATGAAGCTCGGGTGGAGTTACGTATGAAAATGCTGACTGAAAAAATACTTGTGTAACTGGCAGAATCATAATCCATTTATCTCTTAACTGCCTGACTTTTATTTTATTACAGCACAGGTAATCCCTATCCCTTTTAATCCCTTCTTTCAGTTCTTAACTTCTTGCATTGTTAATTACATCGTCAATGTCCTTTTATCTGCTTTTTTGCATAGCTCCATTAGCTGACATAGACCTGTTAGGATTCATATCTAGTGAGAAACAGGCCCAGCATGCTTTGTTTAAGGGAACATAGCGTGTGTGTATTGAGTCGTCCTATTGAGCGCTTGACATTCCTATACGTTCTGTATAGCACTCTCCACGCTCCGTGATAAGGACTTGATAGCTAGCTAGAGGGGCTTCCATTATGGAGCAGATGGTGCCATTATTTTACCTTTTCGAGATAAGACTAAAAGCCTTGCTCACACTGCACTGAGGTGAGCAGAGTTGAGAGGAAAAGCCACCTCTAATGCCAAGGAGAGCCCAATGTCAAGAGAATCAATACGTCTGCCTCCTCCCAAAATCAAAGGCTTTTGTCCTCTGTTTACTCAGATAAAAGCTTTGTGTGTTGTGTTAAATAAAAGAAGCAGGTGTCACATGAGTACAACATCTTGCATTATTCAGTTCAATTTATGCAATTCATTGAATCTGATGTGCAAAGTGACCCAAATCTGAGTTCTTTTACATCTGACATGAAAAAAAGCACACATTGAATGGAATCTGATCTTTTTAGTTCTCATTTGGTAATGAGAACTAACAGTAATAATACACTTTATTTATACAGCACTTTTTAAAATGATTTACAAAGTGCTGTCACATAAAACACAACACCATAAAATACACAAAGAGAAATGAAAATGAACTAAACATGGAGGACAGCTGCGATAGAGATTCTTTGTGAAGGGACAGTGGTCTCTATTATTTAATCACAAATTAGCTTCCACCGCACTTCAACCAAGAAATAAAACATTCAATCTTAACTTTAGCACCCTCTATTATTACTTCCGTACAAAAAAGTCAGTTCTGCGATTGTTATTTTTCTTTTTCCACCTACGGGTGCGCTTATAATTGAATCTCTTATTGGTTACATTTGAAAAAACAGTGTGACCTGCCAAGCCAAAAAAAAAAATCGAATCTGAGCAATCAATCTAAATTGAGCACTAAGGCTGTGATTGTGAACTAAACCAATCCTGCCTGGAACCTTCTTTCAATCTAGAAGTGTCTTTTCTCCGAGTGGATTGTGCACATTGTGTTGTGTGTTGGGGAAGCTCGTAAAGGTTATACAGCGCAGTGAAAAGCTATCTCATTCAGCAGCAACAGAGGGGAGCATGTCCCTGGAGCCAGGTGCAGAATGGACTCAGGAAACAAATAGCCATCCTGCCTTGTTATTGGGGATGCACTGATAAGGTGGGCTGGGGCATGCTGAAGGGTGATTAGGGTGTCTTTTAACAGACTTCCTGGCGATGATCGCCCGCTACAGTTATGCATTTTCATTGTGTCGCATCGGCATTGTGACCGGCGCCTCATTCTTTAGCTACATCACCTGCTGCACCCTGATTCACTGAGCTATGTCTGTGTTGACACCTACTTAATTCCCCCGGGTTATTGCAGATCTCTCTCCACTTAAGTGTGTCTGTGTGTGTGTTTGTGTGTTTGTGTATACGTGTGTGCGCAGGGGATGCAGAGGGATATCATTGCTAGCCTGGGAGAAGGGGAAAAAGCTATTCAACAGGGGCGCCCACGGTGGCAAAGCCATTTCCAATAATGTCCTCTTTCTGCAACAACAATTGTGTTTAACCCCAATGGCTTCAGCTGCCCACTATTTGTCATCCCACCTCCTCCTCCTCCTTCTCCTCCTCCTCCCTCGCCTCTCCATGCCTCCACATACACAGACTACAGCACAGCAATGAGAGTGGTTCATGACTGCATGGCACATACGTTCTCTGACTCATACTGCTGAGAAAACAAGCGGAAATGCTCCTTAGTACAGTATAGGTCTGCTCTTAAGGAGCTTTGGTGAGCAGATACAAACAGGTAAAAGGAAGATCTTGCAAAGCTTTGATCTTCTGTGGAGCTGTTTTTGTGAACTAACTTTATTTCTGCAGGCTGTACATTTTATTCTTATTAGAGCATGAATAAAAATGTCAGTTTTGTTATCTGTCAGTCCCTTTTTCTCTTTTATTCCTTTTTCCACATCTCTCTTTCCCACTGCACCCCTCTCTAATCTCTATTCCAACCCCCCCCCACACACTCCCTCCCCCACACACTCCCCATGTCCCTGTGCTGGCGAGCTGCGTGTGGAGGTGATTTATCTGTGGCACTCACTGAAGTCCCAATGCAGGGGCACACACACAAACACACACATTCACACACAAACACATTCACACACAGGTAAGGCTGCAGCTGTGATATATTTTAATTACAGTTTTAGTCAGAAGTAATTACGGTTTTATATCTAGAGGGACAGCTCAATACCCATCCCCCAACGCACACACACACACGCACACACACACGCATACGCATACGCACATGCACACGCACACACGCACACACACACACACAAGTGCAGGAATCACTCCCTGTTTCATGTCTTGTTTCTGTGAGACTGTTTTCTTTTATGGTTCAATATTGTTTTTGTTGTACTCAAAGTGTTACGGTTCTGTTTTGTTTTACTGGCAAGAAAATTCAAAAATATTTAAGTGCAACTTTAAATCATCACGTAATTTATGACAGAATTACATTGTACGTCATGCCTCAAAAGAGCATCTTGGAGATTTGGTATCTTTTGAACACACACAAACACGCGCACGCACGCACGCACGCACACACACACACACACACACGCACACACACGCACACACACGCACACTGAAGCAAAAGAAAAGAGGACGACACCACATTTAAAGCCTTTTCTTGTATTAGCGAGCAGGTCAGTCTTTCTAATAGTATATATTCCTTATACAATGTGTAACCACTGACCCGGTCCAGGAGGGTCACTTTTCAACAAGTTCCCTGGTGATGCAATTTTTTTTACCATCAAGTATCATGATCTTTAGAAAGGAGATGTGTTCCTTTCCAATGAAACCATCCAGAATCGATCCTGGTTACATCATCCACAGTCACAGGGAATCCTAACCTTAACATCTCTTTCAAGCTCGAGTCAAGGTGTGCAATCGAATAGAAGAAAATTGTGAAGCAATCGACTCACTGTGTGATGTTGAACCAGCTAGAGAAACCCAAGCTCTGTACTCCACAACTCCACCATTCGTTTATCAGTCTCAGCCAGTAACAGCACAAGTCATCAATGCTTCAAGTCCTCCGTTCATACCTCAACCTCTACAACCTACAAGTCAAGCTTATAGTCTCCACAGTCCACAGCAAGTACCACAAGCTCTACCAACCTCAATACCCTGAGCTCAGATGCAGAATAGTGCTGACTTGGTTCACATACTAGCAGAAGCAATAAGTGCAAATCACCTTGGATTCTCCTGCAAATCTCTTGAGTCTTGCGACGGCTCTCAATTCCCTGGACCAGTCAGAATTGGAGTAACTCTGACCCAACATACTTGTGCTTTTACACTTCACACTTGAAAGACATGCAAGGGATTGATCCACGTTGTCTCTGACAGTATACTGCTCTCTACGCATTTATTTTGAATGCTTGGCGTAATCCGATTCGTCCACCGCAATTCCTTTCACCTTTTGGAGCAAGTTTCAACATATGATGTCAATCCCTTTTACACAATTCAATATTCAACTTGACTTCCCTTTTTGTGTTTACTGTACAGATTCCAACAACAATGTCTTTGATACCTGACAAGAAAACAACACTTACAATGTGAATTTGTAAATGTGTTGCCACTGTTCACCACTTGGCACTTCATATTTACGTTCTATCCAGGCTTTAGTTGCCAAGCATTCTATGTTATGAGCTATAGCCTGCAACTATAGATGCACATGCACTCTCCAGAACCCCTGTTTCTTTTTTTGTTGGCGCAGTGGGGCTTTTGAATACGATATGTAGGATTGAAGGAACCGTGGTGAGGAGGAGGAAACTGTGGGAAAGGATGAGGAAAGGATTTGTGCAACACATAGGCTTTGCACTGTAAGCTAAGTTGAAGAGCAGATGTGGAAGCTGAAACACAGAGTTGTTGTCGTGGAGCGCTGACAGGGCGGCGAGCTGGAAGTGCGCAGCGAGAATTGAGGAAAGATAAATGTGTCGGAGTGTGTGTGTGTGTGTGCATTAATGTGTGTGTGGGTACTGTATATGCCGATCTGTGTGTGTGTGGGCACGTGTTCGTTCGGGAGTGTGTGGCACAGATGGAAAGACATCTCAGGGATTACTGTGAAACTGGAAGAGGAGAGAGGTGGTAATTGCATTTTAATTACAGTGTTGATGGTTTTTTGCTCTGCCAGATGGAAGGTTCTTTACAGATATAAGCACAAAATAAATCAGCCCTCAGGAAAATAAATCAGACCTTAGGTGACTAGTTACCTGCCGAACTGAGTCCCTCACCTTGTTTCGAGTCACCGGTGATGATGATTCGTTTAGGCGAGTTGATATCAACCCAGAAACGCTCACTCGGCACTCATTTCTACAATCTAGTTATTTCACCAATAAGCTAAAACCATCTGAACCGTGCAGCATTAACATTTAATACTATTAGTAAATACTGCATATATTGTAGTATATTAGGGATGGGAATTTGAAAGCAAATGTATATTCGAATATTCTACCCCCCAAAAAACGGTTAACCGGTTAACCGAAATGTACATATCCTATAAAAAAAAAAATTGGGTCAAAAAAAATGTTCAACAATTCTTTTTTTCCAAAAATTTGTTTTCAATAACTTTTGGAAATAAATAAATACATGTTCAAATAAGTATAGAAACCAAGTCGAATTTGCCCAATTTATTGAACTGGTGATCACAGTTTGACAGCTATAGGCCTACAGCTTTCATGTGCGGAGGCGATTCACAATCAGGCCAGCTGTAGAGACCCTCTCAGCTGGAACGAAAGTTGCGGGTATAGCAAGGTATAGTATGTATATATATATATATATATATATATATATATATATATATAAGTTTAATTTGGCATAGTTTGCACTCTACACCGCACTCACTAACCTGGTCGAAATATTTCCACACATTACTCCTTTTTGACGCCATGTCTGTTGTGTAGGACTCCTCATGGCGCATTTCCACCACACGGTCGGCCTCGGCCACGCTCGGTACTGCTTGGCCGCGTTGGGCCTTAACAGGGCCGGCTCACTTCATGCTGCGCTTCCATTACAGTTTAGGAACTGGGGTAGTAACTATAGTAACGCAGTGTAGGCGGAGCCGTGACGTCATCTTCAATGAGAACCCCAGAAAAACAACACAGCCGTTAGCTGTTAGCACTCAGAGCTCACAGCTCCTCATATATGTTCAGAAACTAGACAAAAGTTAAACAAGTACAAACCACAGACTGCCTGTGTCATGGAGAGTACAGTCGCTGCTTTATTTATGTCTGTATAGGCCGTTGTTGTGAGTGTGGACGGTCGGAGCATATACTGCGTTAGCTTAGCCGATCTCCATTTAGAAAACACGCATTTTAAAAGGTTTTTCGCCTGCCGTCTGTCTGCAGACTTGTCAAAGCATTAATTCATGGTTTTTACTAACCGGTATCAGTATGTTGTTACTTCGGCATCATTTTGAAACGTGTATTACAATTAAATCACGGTCAAATATGTTCATCTTGTTGTAGTTGTAGCCTCCTTGCCAGCGATTCTCTCTCTAGTTTAGCATACTCAGCCCGACTCGGCCCTGTTTGTTGGCCCCGATAGAACCACGATTTTGTCGGGCCAGAAAAGAGGTGAAAAAGTACCCCCGGGCCGGAACTAGGCCTAGTGGAAGCGCAACCAAAAACGGGCCCGGCACGACACGGCACGCTTAAACCGCGCCATGATGGAAATGCGCCAGTGTAAATAATTACCGGACTATGACTGGTAAAATATGTTGAATACCGGCAAAACTAAATCTCTCCTGTCAAAATGTCTATGTACTTTGCCGCCAAACACGGTTGCCAAGCAGTGCTTATTGTTGTTTAGGCTGGCCACTCATGTGTCGCGAGTGTTGACAGGGGGCGGGGGAGCACGCTCATGAACTGTTCGTGCCGGAACCTCCCAACGGCTGCGGAGCGCATTTGGGCATAAGATGAGGTTTGAGTCTGCGTGATCTGCGTGTAGGCAGGGGCAGCAGCCATGTCATTAGCTAGAACTAGCTAGATCTGATGGATTTGGACATAAACGCGAGTGAAGTACCGGGCGCGAGAGAGAGATCAGCACCTGCAGCTCTGCCCGCTGTGAGGGACCGGTGAGCGGAGCAAAACACACCTTTAGACGTCACCTAATACATTTAGCTATGGCACTGTCGTATACATTGAATTATTAAATTTGATAATATGTAATCAACTTAAACATCCCTCCCAAAAACAAAAAAAATTATAAAAATATTCATAACTCATATTCGAATACCTGAATATTCGAATATTCGATTAATCGTTCCCATCCCTATAGTATATATATATTTGTTTTTCATAAATATTGTACAATTCGCACAATTTTGTCATCTTCTTTTGTTTATTTGATTTTTTTAATTTAATGTTATTTGAAAATGGAGCAACTTTCACAAAACCCATTCTGATTTGGATTTGATTCCGATATTTATCTTTTTATTACTTTCAACCAATCCTATTAACGTTTTCATCTCGCTTTTAATCACAGCCCATCTAGAAGTGGGCGTAGTCATCAAGACGTCACCCATTGGTTAATGATCTACGGTTTCAAATCCTTTTGACTTTGCCTTTTCTTTTTGTGGGTGTGATCTTGTTTTCTTGGCACCACAAGTGACACGAAAGGCTTGAGCAAAATACAACCAAAGGCTTAATACAACATTTTTGGGGGGACTTTAAGGGGCCCTATGTTGCTCTTTGTCACGGTCATATAAGGAACTTTTATTTTTTAGCTTTAGCAGACCAATAACAAACACAACATCCTATATACCACAATACAGGAAAGGAAAACCTTTTATTTGTATTAACATTCATTAACTAAAAACACACTGAGAAAGAGTTATAAAGTTATAATACGAAACTCTGAGAGCACCCAAACCTGTCAATCACAAGTTAGCCACGCCCCAAAGCATACTCAAATGTATTGTCTCTTTGCTCTAAATTTACAAAATGAACATCATGCTGTATTTAATAAGACTTCAAACTAGCAATTAAAGGTCCCATGTCATGGCCATTTCTACTGATCATAATTCCATTGTTGAGGTCTACTAGAATAGATTTATATTGTGCAATTTTCCAAACTCTCATTGGTTTCTCATACAGCATCTCTGTAAAGCATGTGTATTCACTCTCTGTCCTGAACGACTTGTTGGAGCTCCTGCCCCCCCCTCCCTGTGAGCCCAGTGTGCTCTGATTGGTCGGGACGTTGCGAGGCTCGCTGCTCAGTGAGCTGGCTTACTGGTGTGGTTTCCGGGTCGGCGATACAGCGCGAAACTCATCCTGAGCACACACAAACACTCACAGCCGAAGTAAAAACAATAAGTGTGTCTTGTTATTGAGTAAGAAAAAGGTTTATAAACGCTGTGAGAATGGGTCTGCAGAGAGCATTGCTCCGCCATCCCAACTCGTCTATTACCAACCAGGGAGCTCTATGCAAGTCAATGGGGACTCCCTGTTAGTTGAACATTTACGCTAAAGGTCCTGGTGTGTGAGGAGCTCCGCGGATTGGTCCATGACGTCATGCGGTTCCCGGAAGAAACAAATGGAAAAAGAGAAATGTCCAACGAGGCGTTCTGGGGCAGCATAGACAGGTCTCTCCTGTGTTAGAGTTTTACTCGCTACAGGGTGTACTTTGAGGGTTTGTGACTCTGCAGACCGTTTTCATGCAGAACAACCTTCATAACACACAAGGGGACGGGTAATAACCAGAAAAGCATGACATGGGACCTTTAACACTTTAGACTTGTTACGAAGACATTAATCAAGTAAGAAAGTGATGCTATTTTCTCATAGACTTCGATCAAATTGTTGAAAAAAACTAAAATGTGGACGCACGTTTTATGCACTTCTATATTGGCTTTTCTTCTCAGACCCTGAAGTTGCTGCTATAGCTTTTACTACATCCCAACAGAACTGATAATCGTTGGCTGACTACAAAATACCCAGATTACCTTTCAAAATAAATATATTTGATCTCATAGGCTTAAGTAAATCTTTCCAAACATCTGCTTTTCTGTCGTAAATGTCCGATATTAACACTCAGATATGTTTGTTTCTGCTGTCAGCGGCAGTATCTTGGTAAAGCTGCTTCTCACTGATAAAAAGCTTCTTTTGTGATTCTCTTGCAAGTTTTCTAGGGGCCTTCCTAGTTTGTACTTAATAATAGTGGCAAGAAATGTAGCTTCCTTTGCACTGGAGGAGCTCCCAGCTTTATGAGAGTGACCTTTGGCAGTTTGCAGTTTGAGATCAGTGTGCTAGTTCTGAACTCACGCTCTCACCTTCGCTGCTTAATGAACCAAACACTGCAATGAAAACGCCTGGAGTCAGCCATTTTAGAAAGTCATTCTTAGTATCAGGGTCATTTGTTTTTATAATTCTGACTTTTTACCATGCAGTTACACGGATGTTGCATTTCATTGCTGTATAATAGCGTAATTGTCAAAAGCCTACACGAGGTGTCAGATCTCAGTCTTTATGATTTGCTTGAAGTAACTAACGAGGATGTGGAGGGTAGAGGATGTTTGTTATCAGTTGGTTCACACGTACGAGGAATTTGACCAGGTGTCGTGGTGCATACATAAAAGCACAACACAGATAGAGAACTAGAAAACATAATAAAAAATATAGTAAAATATAACAGTATTGACATTGCAATGGAATGAAAAGGAATAAAATATGGAATACAAATCGGCAGTAATAAGAAAAGAAAACAGATATTGTTATTACTGCCGATTTATTTTTTATTCCATATTGTATTCCTTTGTATTCCATTCCATTGCGATGTCAATACTGTTATAGATCCGTATTAGTTTTGCCTGTTTTATTTAGTTTTCCCGAGATCTAACCCCCCATGTTATGTCAGTTACTTCCTGTCTTTAGTTTCCCTCCTGTTTGATTACCTGATTGTGTTCACCTGGTGCCATTGTTTGTTTCCTCTCTCCATACCTGTGTCTTGTCTTTAGCCGCTTTCACACCAAGTACTTTGCTGTACTTACTGCCCAGCACTTAGTTCCCAGCACTTAGTTCCCAGCACTTAGTTCCCAG
>CALSBW010029390.1:0-10358 GCA_943590975.1 Lindbergichthys nudifrons | reverse complement strand
GAGTGAGAGTTTTCTAACATTGCAACAAGGACCAGAAAGCTCGGATAAGTGACGGTTGGGTTGGGAGTTTTCAAAGTGGTTTCATTATTACTTCTTTCCTCAAATGGCTCAAAAAGGTCATTTCAATCTTAACACCAAAGTTTATCGGATTTTTTCAAGCATCGACTTACATATTAACATGCAGCTACTTTTAACCTTTTAATTAACACCGCTCAGAAGCACCTCCGTCAGTGGTTTCCAAACCTGAAGCAGGTAGCGGTACCTTGGCATGCTTAATTGCAGTGGTGTATAGGTCATTTTAATAAATTTACCAATTATAGCAGCAGTCTTTTTCTTTTTCATTCAGCCCACAGTCGATCCCACTGCTGATATTTCTTCCAGTCTTGCGCGTCACCGACCATCAAAGGTAATTTGCTGAGAATGACCGGTGTTGCTTGTAATCTAAGCAAAGCAGCACAATTTAAAAACACAATGACACCTCACAAAATAAAGTCCCCATAGCTAAAACTGGACAGATTTGCAAGGCTTAAAAAAAGGGAGTAATAAATCAGTCTGGCACGGAGTAATTCCTCCTAAATGTGCAGCCATTTATTCTCCACTGTTATGAATTAGTTCAACCAAATGTGATTGCGGTAGAATTATGTTCGGACACAATACAAATAATAATAATAATAACGCTTTATTTATACAGCACGTGCAGCTCAAGGTGCTTTACAAAATGACACATCACAACTTACATTACATTACATTGCATTTAGCTGACGCTTTTATTCAAAGCCACTTACAATAAGTGCATTCGACCAAGAAGATACAAACTTGAAGAAAACAGGTTTCATAGAGCCAAAACATTTCAAGTGCTACTCCACTGGCTTTAGATAAGCCAGTCCTTTATTAGTATATAAGTGCTTTGTTAGTCATTTTATTTCTCGAAGTGGAGTCGAAAGAGATGAGTTTTCAGTCTGCGCCGGAAGATGTGTGAGCTTTCTGCTGTCCTGATGTCAATGGGGAGCTCATTCCACCATTTTGGAGCCAGGATAGCAAACCCTCGTGTTTCTGCTGATGGGAACTTGGGTCCCCCTCGCAGTGCGGGTGCAGCGAGCCGTCTGGCCGATGCAGAGCAGAGTGCACGTGCTGGGGTGTATGGTTTAACCATGTCCTGGATGTAGGAAGGGCCAGATCCATTCACAGCATGGTACGCTAGCACCAGTGTCTTGAAGTGGATTCTAGCAGTGTCTGGAAGCCAGGGAAGGGAGCGGAGGAGCGGGGTGGTGTGGGAACATTTAGGAAGGTTGAAGACCAGACGAGCCGCTGCATTCTGGATGAGCTGCAGAGGTCGGACGGCACATGCAGGTAGACCAGCCAGGAGGGAGTTGCAGTAGTCTAGCCTGGACCAGAAGTTGCGTCGCGTTCTGGGTCAAGAGGGGACTTACGTGTATGGGATACATGTTGATTTTGCCAATAACCATCACATTATTGGTTAAAAAGTAACATCTAACAATGTTAAAAAAAGACATATTCATAGTTATTTCACTAAACATGTTTTTTATGCAATGTTATACATCCAGAATGTCCTTCTTTATGTCTGTGATGTGGCAGGAAAATGTGGGATTAGAGCCATGGTCTGTTCCTGCGGTGTCTGCTAACACACGTAGCTCGCAGTCTAATCTGCTTACTATTGACTGCAAGGCCAATAATCCCTTTATGGTGGAGAGGAAACATTTCATGAATGCTGCTTCAGCACGGGGAGGACTGACCAGTTGCTGAGATTTCCAGTGGGTGGCAACGCACGCTGTCTGTGGAGCAGCTTGACTATTATGAAAGTAGTCAGTGGCTAATAATGAGATAAATATAATGAGTAATAACATGAAGAGAGTCGGTATGAGTCACTGGCTGCGGCTGCCTGTGCACTTATCATGAAGTAAGAAGCTACTGAAGACGGAAAATATTACATGAACACGTTAATAACTTTCTTTTATCAATTTACATTACCACAGCAAGGGGAAGGTGCAGATAAAGGACAGCATAGGTAGAGCAACACATTAAATACAGAGGCAAGCACGTGATAATAACATTCAAATCATAAATACACATCCTAGGCTTGGACCCCCATGCAAAAGAATGATACAATGTGTGATAGTGTTGCACCTTTTCGTGACTTTAAAGTGGACCTATCATGCTATATTTGAATAATATAGTGTAGGACCATACCTATATAAGGCATATTTATACTTTATTTTTTTCAAAATACCAAACAGATCATGCATTTTAGCCATGCCTCATTTTGCTCAATTTGACAATTTTTAGCTCTGTTTTTGCAAGGGCAGATTCTGTGAGAACAGCACCACCTACAGGCCTGGCATATGAACTACAGCGTCTCCAGCGCTTTCGAACGGCAATGGCCGTGGCTGTCTCCTCCTGATTGGTGGAGGTGGCCCAATAGCCGTAGCACCACCGTCCTGACGTCAGGACAGTGTTCAAATCTGGATCAGTTTTTATCAGATCCGTTGCAGCCCCTTTTTTAGAGATTTGGGTATGGAGGAAAATAGAGAGGGTTGTGTTTTCTGACACTTGGTGAGTTCCCTGGAACACCGGGGACACATATTCATGTATACAAGACGTACAAAAGTGCATTTTGCATGATAGGTCGCCTTTAAGCTGAACGAAAACAATGTTTTGGTGTGCCCTTCTCATAGAATAAAACGGCCGCAGCATTACTTAAAAGTAAGGAAGTAGCAGTAAATATTAATAATTATATATTGCACCGTGATACTTTACAACAGTAGTGTTACAGTATTAAATATATTAAACAAGTAGTATATATAGAGAGGCAATGCAAATCCTGATTTCTAACTGGTACTGTATATTATGAGCTGGAGGCCACTTGAACACACATTTTTATAACCAGTTGTACAATGTGTTTCCTGCAGTCAGTATGTTAAGTAACAACCAAGCAGTATGCCTTCCATGTTTTCCCTGCTCTCCAGTATGCACATATAAATGTGTCTGCTCTAGTCGGAGCTCAGAGGCAGAGCCGTGTTCATCTTGTGTAAAATGGTTCCTATAGCAGACATATTGGAGTTTGAGATTCGACAAAATGTTGGCCTCTTGTGAGCAAACACTCTCCTTCTTCCACTATTGCTTTCTTTTTGTCGCCTTCTAAGTTCTACACATCAACACACTATACACACACCCCTTTATGTACACACACACACACACACACTACACTTGCTTGTCTCTGATGTGCCAGCGGTTGTTGATAATGAGATTCCTACAGGATGGGAAACTCCAGGGAGACTGAGTGACGGCCCACTTTGAACACGGCAGTCTCCCTCTCCCTTTCCTGTCCTCTGAGACGCAGCAGATGAAAGAACAGTGGGAAGGACAGTAAAAACATACTGTATCACACAGATCACACACACACACACCCACACACACACACACACACACACACAGTAGGAAATGTGTGGGGTCTTCCTGAAAAGCATCGGGGGGAGCAAGTGTTGGATGTGGTATAAAATATAGATTTTCAATTGAGAAAAGGCTTGATATCTCTTGATAGTTTTTATTGATATTTCCTATCTATCAGTATATATTTGATATGTATATACATTACACTTAATGCGTATATTGATATTAGAATTGCCTTAAATCAAAGCAGGTATATAGGAACAGCTGTGACATGCTTCTTAATCTTTATGGTGTGGTGCATCTGTTTTTGTGAAGGGCAAACCAGTCTAAGAATCAGACCTAGAAAGAGAGCAGAATAGATTGTGGCATACACTAGAGAGGTGTAGTGTAGTGAAAGCAAATGTATATTCGAATATTCGACCCCCAAAAAAACGGTTAACCGATTAACCGAAATGTACATGTCCTATAAAAATGTTGACAAAAAATTAAAATATATATACATGTTCAAATAAGTAAAGAAACCAAGTTGAATTTGTCAAATGTATTGAACTGGTGATCACAGTTTGAACAGTTGACAGCTAGGCCTACAGCTTTCATGCTTAAAACATAACTTGGTTTTTAAATGAAAGAGGGATCATACACGAACAACATAACGGGTTAGGGTAACGTAACCCTATCACAACAGAGATCAACCTGTAACAGGGCCTATGCACAGAATGCAGCTATTCAATACTCATTCTTGTGTAAGAATATGAGCATGTCTACTCAGGGGAGAGGCGGGTGCGGAGGCGATTCACAATCAGGCCAGCTGTAGAGAAGACCCTCTCAGCTGGAATTTGGGCATAAGATGAGGTTTGAGTCTGCGTGCTCTGCGTGTAGGCAGGGGCAGCAGCCATATCGTTAGCTAGAACTAGATCTGATGGATTTGGACATAAACGCGAGTGAAGTATAACCGGACGCGAGAGAGAGAGAGAGATCAGCACCTGCAGCTCTGCCCGCTGTGAGGGGCCGGTGAGCGGAGCAAAACACACCTTTAGACCGAACACACTTAGCTATGGTACTGTCGTATACATTGAATTATTCCATTTGATCATATGTAATCAACTTGGGCACCCCTCCCAAAAAAAGAAATATATATATATATATTTGAATATTCGATTAATCGTTCCCACCCCTAGTAGTGATGACGTATTGTTGCAGTTAGTTAGCATCGCAAGGGCTTCTTCAACCAAAAGCCAATGGGACTTTTCCATTGGATTTTGGAAAATGACACCTTTCACTTCTGTAGTTATGACTTTGGAAGTGTGAATGTGATCATCAGAGGTAAAAAGCTAGGGTAACAAATGAACTACATCAAGTCCTCGTCACCACCGCTAAGCTAAAGGCGGCTAATGTTCGGCATGAGGACGTTTAGTTGTCTCTTTTAGCCACTTGTTAGCAACCGCTCTTTTTATGACACATATAAGCGTAACAAATGAATGAGTGCAGTATTTGCTGAAGTGTTTTATGTCGTAGAACTTAACATTATAATCTCTTAAAATGGTGATAACCACAGTTCATTATTCAGTCCTTTAACCAAAAGAAATACAAATGAATACAGACAAAAAAACGAATGTCTGGGTTTGAGGACGCGTTCCTGCAGGACTCTTAAAGTGACTCTTTGTGACTGCACGTGTGTCTGCCTTTGCCACACCTTTCAATACACCTCCAGGATTGTAAGGCATCCCTTCCAGTTCCCAGCAGCCTCTTTGTGGTTCCCCAGTATAATTGCTCCAAAAACAATTCCCATCACAGTAACATAATTTACAGCTATGGTTACACCACTGTAATTGAATGTCCCAACAGACTATTGTTAACAGCATTTTAATATATTCATACCTTTTGGACATTCATATGCATGCCTGTGTTCACATGTGTACACATCTGTCTGCATGTGTCTGATCTATTGTGTGTGTGATGGCAGAGGATAATTACGTGCCTTTTGCTGTCATGTCAGGCTGTCGACTCATAGCTATGCACACGCTTCCTGGGGCTCAGCGGCCCTGTAACACACACACAATATCTCTCATACACAGGTTTGATGAAGTACCTGGTGCCACTGAGGACAAACACAACTAATTTCCTGTCAACGCCTTTGGACCTCATCTCTATTCTCATTTCCTCCCTTTGCTCAGAATACAATAATGCCACTTTATGGAGGCATGTTATTTTTTTAATGTTGTTTTTCTCACAGGTTCTTTTCAGATAGCATTTTCTTTTCTTTTGTATCTTTCCACAATTTGTTATAAAAGACACTTTCATTTATGGCAATCCAATGAACATGCACTTTTAAAAGGACATCAACGACAACACAAGAAAGAAAGGACTTATTTCCCTTGTGGTTCTTTATGTAGTTAGATGGCCAACTTTTAAATAGGCATTCAAATGTGTGGCAGCTGATTGTTTGGTGCTGTTAATAAAAAGGTACGTCTCGTGTAAGTGAGGTCGCATTCACACCTATAGTCGCTTCTCAGGTGCACACCAGACGACTGTTTGTTACAGTGGTTCATTTTTCAGAAGGTTCGCTTTGCGTTCACACGGGAAAAACTCAAACGGACTATAAACTTTAAACACAAGTCATGTGCTCGGAAATGCTGTTCAACCATTGGTCAGACATGAAGGGGGTTAAAACGCAAAATCCGGCAATTTCTACCGTAGCTTTGAAGCATCTGCAGGTTATTCTCATGCTGCTGTTAATCTGGAGAGCAACAGACTCTAGCAGACGACGCATATGATTATATAATCAGACGACGTGCGATACAAAACATTATAACACATATAATGAGAGACGTTCTGCAGTCAGGAGGAGGTTTCACCGACGACAGGTGGCTCTGACTTGTATGTATATGTTTTTACTTTACACGACACTGTTCAACACTTCATTCTGCTTCGCTCATTCGCTAACGATTTTTGAAGACACCCACGTTCTTGTGACTCGTAAATACTACGCTTCCTATGTTTTGGTGCGGGCTGGGTTCACACCAGCGATGAACCGCTCCAGAGTTCACTAGCAAGCGGTCCGAGACCACCTCTTTGAGGCGGAGCAGAGTCCGGTTGTTTCGTTCACTTCAGAGGTCTCAGACTGCGTTCACACCGACCCAAACGAACCAAGCGGCTCAACGCACCAGGGTTCGATTCAACCGGACTATACAAGGCTGGTGTGAATGCGACCTCAGTAGGGTTTGCATATTTTGGACGAAGGACCGAAATGCATGTAAGTGTACATTTGGTTTCTTGGGAATAATGTTCATATACATCACGTCTCAATCTGGCCTCAGGAACAAATGCACAGGAACTAACCCTTTATGAATATAGCATATGCATTTTCAGAAACACCTTCAAGACAATGACAAAGAAAAGTCAATATAGAAAGTCCTCTTTAAAGGTACTCTATTTTTAAATCCAGTATTCCCTCCGAGGTGTATTTTTCTTTTGTATAACCTTACACAAGCCAGGTGCCATTGTGGATTTGGAAGACTACAACTCTCTCCATCTAACAGCGACACAGGAATGAGGAAAAGATTGGGAGATGGATTTTCGGAAATTCAGAGTACAGAAGAGTTTTTGAACTTCTGTGTTGTTGTTGTTGTTGTCGTCTCATTAAAGCCAATTGGAACATTTTGTTTTGCATAATAATGTCTTTCGTTTGGTTACTTAGCTCCTCTCTCTGGTTCCAAAAACCAAAGACAGCAATGGCCAAGAAAACAAGATGGAGACCACGCACATCCTAAATTTAAGGCTTTGAAACTATTGTTTATTTCTAGCAGGGTCCTCTCCGACAAGAGGAAGTTACTGGCAGACACCACACACTCAAGCCATTCAAGTTATTGTCTAATCCTGTTTGTTCTGAGTTTCAAAGTACAGCAGAGTTGTTGAACTTCTGTGTTGTTGGCAAAGCGTCGGAGCCTCATCAGACGGGGGAGTTAGTGAACATAAGATAATTTGCTGATTGGTGCTTTCCTCAGTTTTAAGTCATATTCCCAATGCGAGGTGTGCAGTTGGAAGTAATAATCCTGTCTAAATGAAAAACATGGCTTGGTCATAATCCAGCTGCCTCTCTGTTCCCTGAGTGTCTTCGTTAAACAATCTAGCACGGTAATGAAGTGCTAATCTGCTCAGCTCTTTACACAAAGCATCTGCATGTCTCCTAGAGGCAGAGCAGGTACACAACGCGCCTCTCTGTGTTCGCTCGCTGGGTTTCAGGAGAAAAAGCCCTCAAGTGGTTTGAAAGCAGCTCAAATCACCAGCCAAGGACAACTCTGACGGCCGTTGAATTGACATCAGAAAGTAACCACAGTTTGACATCTGTACAGAGTTTACCTGCTCCATGTCAACAAAGGACAACAAATATGAAGACGAGGTGTTATCGCTTGTAATAAGTCAACAAAATCTGCCAGTTGAACAAGTGAAAATTAGCTGGTAAGATTTGCTGAAATAAAATGGGACGTTAAGATAAATTAGATCTTGTAATTAGCTGGGGAAACTATATTTGACCAGAATCAGTTTTCTGATGGTAGTTAGTGATTTTACAATGAAAATGTGTTTTCTAAAATCAAGTAAGATTTATTTCTTGAACCAAGATGATCCAATAAGATATTGTCCAAAAATAAGACCTTAAATCTCACTGCATTGTTACTTCCTAAGTTAGTGTGTCTTAGTATATCAAGTGTAAAGACAATATTAGACACATGTACTTGGCAAGATGTCGAGTTTTTGCAGTGTATTTTCGGCCGGTATTATTGGATACTTTTTTAATACAACATAGTATCTATCGACAGCTTTTCCCATCATGTTCCCGGGCAAACGCATACATTTCACACCAGGCTGCTGCGCCCTATAATCTATGGCATTAGCGGTCTAACTATATTAATCCATTTGCACTTTCTCCTGTTGATTAGAGCGCATGTGAAATGTGACGGTTGTTGGCTGGTATAGGGCAGCAGTTGCCTGAGGTGGCAGCGGCAGCGTGAGGTTTCATACCCAGCCATGTCCACATTCAGATCATGATTTATTACCCCCCTGCCACACACACACACACACACACACACACACACACACACACACACACACACACACACACACACACACACACACACACACACACACACATACACACACACATACACATACACATACACACACACACACCTTTAGCAACAAAGACACAGGCGGAAACACAAACTCTGTACACACACACACACACACACACACACACACACACACACACACGGTGTCTGGCATTTAGGAGAAAACACAAAAACACCAGTGGCTGGAATGGAATGTGACACCGATGTGTGTGCATGCATGAATCCATATGCTCAAATGTGAGCTGTCACATGTGGGCATTTTTGTAAGCACTATAATTAATCACAATCTGAAAGTGTGTTTTCATGTGTGAGTGAACTTTAGTTTGTGAGATTTTAATACATTTTCCTTGCCAAGGAACCAGAGTTGCCATATGTGGATCCGTCTTAAAGCGCAGTACAGAATACTCGGAGCTCTGAAGCAGATTAAAATAGTTTTTATGATGAGGAAAACAAACAGACTACAAAAAAGGAAGTCATTATATTGTGACACTTCCCAAAATCTCTGAGCTCGTCTCTTTTTTTTTTATCACATTGTGTGAGCATTATTGTCGTGGATCTTAACACTCAGGAGAATAAAGAATAACACAAAGAGAATATTAAACAGACACAGAAGTGGTTGAATTTAAATGTTATATTGCTGTTCAGCAGTAAAAGGAACAGATTCAATTGCATCAAGTTAGTCAAGAGTACAGAGAAGAATCACACAGATTGTATACACCTCTTTTTAGTTTACACAACATGTTAGAAATCCCTATGCTAAATAGCATGCTGATAACAGACATGTGCACATGTATGGTACAAAGGTGTTATTTAACTAGCATAGCTTGCAACACAATATATATTATTTCTACATCATATACGAGTGTGTGTGTTGGCTTCAGTGTGTGTGTGTGTGCTTCTGTGTAAGTGGTAAGTGTTCATGCGTTGGCCAATGTCACTGTGCACACTTTAATATCCCCACAGAAAAGCTGATAAGAGAGCAGAGAGAAAGGCGGCGAGAGATCAACAATCCCATACAGTGGAGAGCACTAGTCCATTGCAAGTGTGGCATAGGTCACAGTCAATTTCAAAAGGGGCAGGTCTTGTATATTAGTGTCTGGAGAGATGAGAGACCCTCCTGCTCTCTATCATAGAGGCCCGTTCCAGAGCAGGGCCACATGTGATCAACATGGACCTTGTGGAAATCCTAACTGAGCTCTACTGTCTCATTGAAGTGCTGCGAGAACAAAAGCAGCACGACATGCAGACCAAGGACTTGTATCATTATGTACACACCGACAGGAGCATCACAAGCTTACAATAAAGAACCGGCTTTATCCAGACATTACATTGAAGAGGCTGAAAAAGAAGCTATACAGCAAACGTACAGCCGCATTCAGATTATTCTATTCTGGGTTACAGAGAAGGGAAGAAAGACTTACTCTGCAGTGTGCTTAGACAATGACTCAAGACATTAAGATTGAACAAAAGAGAAACAGAGACACACTGATGATTGAAGGACATACTTTGTTGTAGTTCAACAGTATAAGAGAAATAATACTTGTGTCAAGTACGCCAAGAGTGTGTGTCTAAAGATAGAGAGAATCTCACAGGTTGTATACACTCTGTCAGCTGAGAGGGATCTGCACATCTGGACCATCAATAATCACGTTGTTCTTTAACATTAATAAGACGCAGAGACTTGTACTTTAGTACAGTATATCCATTTTCTGCTACTTTGTACTTCTACTCCACTACAGTTCAGAGGTAAATGGTAAGTACAAGAAATCAATACAATATCTGAGTACTTCTACTTTTACTCAAGTACAAGATCTGAGTACTTCT
>CALSBW010029389.1:251291-264419 GCA_943590975.1 Lindbergichthys nudifrons | reverse complement strand
ATTCAACGAACGGCGCGGAGAGGGCAGATAAGTGTCCAACTCTAACAGCTTTGACAAAAAATCCATAAAAAAAATGTCATCTGTGGAAGCCGTAGTACTGTAAAAAGCACGACCAATCATTTTAGCCGGCCCGGCGGAAATGACTGGATGGCCTACCTGCCTGTCAGCCTTCCATCTGTGCACAAACTTATCACGTGTCCTCATTGGTCATGTGCGCGTTTGTGTGTGTTGGAGGAGGGGCTCTGTAAGGAAGTGGCAGATTTTTTCGGGCTGTGTATTGTCAAATTATAGCGCACTCAAGCTGGTTTCTCCAAAATTACCTACCCCACCTTTAAAAGACTACTTTTATTGAATGAGAGTTTTACCTAGCGCAATGAGCCTGGGGTGGTGGGAAGGGAGAACTGGGCCTCGGCATCGGCAGGAGTTGTAGTCGCCTATGAGTATTAGAATTTAGATTAACAAAGGCATAGAAAAACCCTGAAATATGTACTGACACAAAGCTACAACCCTCGATTTTGTAAGTAGTAGTAGTAAATACATACGTATATACAATATACAACAATACGCATAGTGCAATTAGCAGTACCAGTAATAAAATAACTGAATAAATAGTAGTAGAACATTTATTTAGCCAGGAAAATCAATTAAGAACAAATTCTTATTACAATGATGACCTGACAGGAGGCAAAAGGCGTCCTGAGGGGATGGGGTTTGGGAGGAAAAAAATAAAAAGACAGACTCCGGGCACTACAGAACCCAGGAGACAATACAATGACACAGAGCAGAGATGACAGGCATAGCAGTTAAACATATAACATCTCTAAAACAATATTGCTGTGGTTCAATCTGTCATTAAAATAATATAGAACATTCATCCATTCAATCATTCATTCCTTCCTTCATGGCAAGGATAACTAAGCTGAATAGTTAATAAAGTGATATGTGAAAAGTAAAATGACAGTGCGTTCCTCACCACTGCGATCTGGCTCCTCTGTCCTCGTGTCTTTTGGGTCTGATTCCTCACTACTGATGTCTGCCTCTCTGCATGGGCCCTCTCTCCTTATTTATTCTGTCTCAGTCACCACTGCTATCTGGCTCCTCTGTCCTCTTGGCTTGTGGTTCTGCAGGCTTAGTTCGACCTATGAAGTTCAACAATGCTCCTGTAAAATATATAGATATATAGTATTATGGGTCAACATTAAAATAACATACACTGGAGAGCAAAATGGGAAATTCCATTGACTGTAGGCTACATATTATCCACACAATTGTCAGCAGGGGCAATAACAACTAAAATGTGAACTAACTTGAATGCATTAGTCCACAACACATAGCCTAACTAATGTTAGCCTACATAGTTACTAACATCAGAACACATAGACTAACTGTGGTTACATTACTTAACTAGCTCATCATCTTCACCAGCCAGAAAATGTCCGTTAGCCGCGGGGCTAGTTTTCGCTATGTTAAACTCCATTGACTTATGCTAAAATGCTAGAGATCTAAAGGTCCGCTATTTTTGGCTGTTTTGGGTCGACTTCAGTTGACTGTAACATCGAAAATCTTCTAAATTGAATGTTCACAAAGCTGCGGACCGGTTATACACTTATACACGAGGGAACTAACATAGCTAATTTAACTAACGTTAGCTAATGTAGCTGTTGTCGTGCCGAGAGACGGGACATACGGATTAAGCAACTAGACTACTTGTAGTGTACATGCAGAATTATTTCAATTTAAAATAGTTGTAAATGCTCACACACATACCTGACTCTCGTGCTGTATTTTCCTCTCGTTTCTTTTTAATTTTCCGTTTTGAAGCACCTGATGAATGCTTTCTCTTTGACAGACACTCAGCGACAGAATTAACAGACAGAGGCGGCAACGCAGATTTGAATCTGCCAATCAGATCAATCTATTGCTGGAGAGGGGGGGGGAATCCCGAAATCTGTGAGATTGATTGGTGATGATCACTGGCACATAATGTGTCCAATGAGAACGTTAACACGTTTTAGAGAGTTATGTTTAGCGAAGACGGAGGTCAGCCACTGTCAGCCGGAAGTGGCGTGTTCGAATACTGTTTGGGCTGTCTGCCGTGTATGGGCTGCATTCCACTCCAAATAGCCGGTCGGCCGTAATATATGCATATATATATATGCGTACATATATGCATATATATATATGCGTGCATATATGCATATATATATGCGTGCATATATGCGTGTATATATATATGCATATTTATATATATGTGTATATATATATGCATATTTATATATATATGCATATATATATATATATGCGTGCATATATGCATATATATATGCGTGCATATATGCATATATATATGTGAATATATGTGAATATATATATGCATATTTATATATATGCATATATATATATATATATATATGCGTGCATATATGCATATATATATATGCGTGCATATATGTGTGTGTCTGTATATATTTATAAACTGTATATTATTTTCCATCATTCAATGGACAATTTGTACTTTTTTAATATATAGGCTACCATCAAACATATGTTCATATATAAAGTGGGTAACTATACAAAACGAAGTCAGATAACTGTTTATGAATATCTGTTCAATTTTATATAAACTTGTGTAACTCATGAAAGATAAATGAGTGTTTCAATAAAACTATTACATATAAATGTATAGTGCAGTTTTTGTTTTCATTGCAATATTTTTTTTTTATATGTATCAATATATAGCCATACATGGTCCATGCATATATTGCAATATATTTTAAAATATAAGGACTACTTTCTTATATATGGAAATGTATGATCCAGTATATTGTATTATATTTACCAATATATTACAATATATTTTGGTTTCATAAGGGATGGCTCTGCAGTGAGCACCCTCTCAATCTGCCAGCCATCCCTTGTGCCCATTTTTGTGACTAAGAATTCTTTGTTTGTCTCCTTGTGTTTTTGTTTAGCATTTTGAGCCTAAGTTCTCAGTTTTGATCCTCCATGTGACCGTTTTGTGTTTTTTGCATTTTTATCCTCCAAAGGAGCGTTTTGCGTTTTTTCTTGTATTTTCTGTGGGGGAAACTTCTGAAGCAATTGGAAACAGGAGTCAGAGAGGCACGAGGAGAGCTGGAGCTTTGATGGCAAACACTGACGGTTTATTTGGAGTTTCGGCCGGAGAATTCACAAGACATGTCACGGGCCACGAGTTGACCACACGGTTGAGATGCCCCAATCAATTCTCAAGAACCCTCCTGTGGTTCCAGGTTTGAACTAGTTCAGAGTGTAATAATCAACATCCTTCAATAGATAGACTAAACAGCTGAGGACACTGAATCACAGTTGTTGTCGCTTATGGCTCAGGGTCATCTACACCCCGAGAAGGATGTGTTCCAGGTGCAACCCGGTATCACGGCAAGACGTGAACATGTGACGATCTACCATGCTGGGAGACGTGAATATGTCACGGTTTCGTCCCTTCAAACGTGACAGTTACGTCTCCTTGCAGTATCAACACTAATTCGGCTGACTTTTATATTTGATCCAATTGGTAGATAGGTTATATTTACACCATAACAGTGCACAGCTGATATAAAAGGACTCAGATATTACTGATTTTCTTTGAATATAAGAATGTAAATACTGAGTAGAGAGAATAGTCAGGGGATTTGGGTGATGGGAGACACATCTATGGATTCAGAATTTCAATAGCTTACTGTTGAATGACGGATATACCTTTCTGTCTCTGTTGTTTTACAAATCAGATATTAGAAGTAAAACATGTGAAATAATATAGCAATATCCTGTACAATGATGTGAAAACATGAATAAAACTACACATCTTCAGATGTTATACATACACAAGTGTCCTACACTAATAATACAAAGTTATTATGGCTGTGTGTACCTTGTGTGCACCGCCTAGTGGTTAAAGCACGTTATTGAATTAGTTGTGTATGATATGTCAATAAACCTTAGAAAATCTTGAAAGGGATGTGCAAAATAGCCATTATATACAGTCTTTAATGAACTATTAGTAGAGAATAACGAGTAATGAATATACTTTATAGGGATCTGAAGATAAATGTTTAGTATTCTCAAGCAGCAACTATCAAATACCTCTCCTGATTGTTGGCACTTGACAATCACCTTTCCCTACATTTTACTCAGGTGTAACTAAAGCCTGATTTAAGGGTTGTTTATATTTCACATCATTAATCAGAATCTGCAAAGTAACTCAAATAAATGTAGTGGAGTAAAAATACCAGGTTAACCTCTGAATTGTAGTGGAGTAGAATTGCTGTTTTGTTTAGTATTGGATATTGAATATGGAATAAAGGTTTTGACAAGACCTGGCGTAACAATAATCAAAAAGGACATTAAAAGAGCTCCAGATGTTAATGATCTAAACAAAACAGCACACCTGAAATGTATATTTAAATACTTTATTAAGGGCAGTGAATGTGTTTTTTCTGTATGTTTTTCAAATCAGTGTTATACAGTAAGTGTCATAGACAGTGTTACATTGCTATTATTATCCTTAAAATATATGTAAAACAAAACCACTTATGATCTTTTTATTTGAGTGGTTTACTAATGACAGTTAATTCTGTTTTTGCTATTGATGGTTTCATTTTTGTGAAAAATAATAAAATAATACAATTCAATAACGTGCTTTAACCACTAGATGTGCCTTTCTATCAGCTGTGCACCGTTATGGTGTAAATACAGCCTATCTACCAATTGGATCAAATATAAAAGTCAGCCGAATTAGTGTTGATACTGCAAGGAGACGTATTGTGTGAAAAGAAATGTAAGATGTTGTTTAATTGCTGATATATTTATGATCCACGTCACGTTTTCAGTTTTGGCGGCAGTGCTTCCTGTTTGTCCAGAAGTCTTCTCATCAGGGCTCTATAAATACAGAACTACGGTAGATATGTAATATTTAATGCAGCCGAACCGTGTATTACAATGCCGTTATGTGATGACCTCCAAAGAGAAAAGCAAGCACACTCGGAATAAAGTATTATTTTATTTAAAAAAAAAGGTTTTTGGATTTCACATCAACAGGAAGTCCGGTTAACTAAAATGTCTGTGCGGAACAATACCCCCAACCCATAGATCCGTGGGTGAATAATGTCAATCACCACATTACACACATCCCTTCACATTTACATTTTAATTTACATTAAAGTATTTCGTGAGGCGTACTGGCAACGCAATCGCACAACGTCACGTCCGTTAATTCCACATCCACACCTTTATATATACAGTCTATGATCCACACACATGGATTAACATCGATTTAATACATTAATATAGCCTTTGTTTCTGCTAAAAGAGGTGTCGACCAGCTAGGGCAACAAGTAAATCGGCGAAATCGAGTGTGACGATTAAAAAATAATTTAAAACATCTAATTTTGACAATAAAAACCGACCAATAGGCGCGGTAGACCATTTGCTTGGCACTTCCGGGTATTTCTCCACTGGTTGGGCCATGTTAACAATACCGTGTAACTGTCACGTTTGAAGGGACAAAACCCTGACATATTCACGTCTCCCAGCATGGCAGATCGTCACATGTTCACGTCTTGCCGTGATACCGGGTTGTCCAGGTGTCCCACAACAATAACTATCTCTGACAGAGAGTTGCCCGGTCATAAACTGGCAACATCAACAATATGGTAGGGCAGCCCCTCCCAACCCTGTCTCCTAAAAATTACGTTCCCACAGAACTAAACTGCATTCTCAATTACGTTTAGCAAGAAACGTATTTTCTCCCACGTTACGTTTGTTATGAACGTATCTCAAATACGTTTATTTTCTACATATCTTCTAGAAACATATTTTCTCCCACGTTACGTTTGTTATGAACGTATCTTAAATACGGTTATTTTCTACATGTCTTTGCCGTTTATTGTCTTGCTTATAATAATGATAATAGTCATTTATAAATATCATTTTAGAGCACACATTTGAAATCGACGATCGGGCTCGATATATGGTTAAATTAAAGTCAGTAGGTGAGGGTGTAATTTCAACACAGTCTCAAAGGCAATGTGAGCGTCCATTCCCATTGGATAACGGAGGATTTTACACCCGGAAGTAAGTATTCTCCTTACTGTCGATTGATTTGACAGTGATATCTGCACTACTCATCAACTCAAACACACCAGATTATCCTTGTTAATTACACAACATTGATTGGTTTAAATTGTGTACAATACTTTTGTATTTTTCCCCTTCGATTCGGAGAAACAAATATTTTTTCGGCAGAAGACACTACACTACCCAGAATCCTCAGCTATCGTTTGGGACTACACCATGTGCTTTGCTTGACAAACCCCGTGATTAGTCTTCAAGCTCTGTGATTAGATGTTGGAGTGGCAGTGCGCAAAGTTTACACCGAGCGTCAAACAGCAGTTTGAAATGGAATGAAACCCATCGACGGCACACATCAAAACAGGAATCGAACGTGTCCTACCCCACCCCCCCCCTTAGGTCACAGGCTCCTCCAACAGTGGAACACAATACAACAGATACACAGAAAAAATAGTGATTGGAATATGATATATTAGACAAATAATTTCTAAGTAGCAGCCAGATGAATGTTATGGATGTTATTTCTAAGTTCAGGTGTTTAATAGTCTTATGGCCTGTGGGGTGAAGCTGTCCCTGAGTCTGGTGGTTTTAGTCCTGATGCTGCAGTACCGCCTGCCAGACAGAACAGTTTGTGGCTGGGGTGATGGGGGTCTTTTATAATCCTGAGGGCTTAATTTAAGGTTAACCTGGTATTTTTACTCCACAACATTTATTTTAGTTACTTTGCAGATTCTGATTAATGATGTGAAATATAAACAACCCTTAAATCAGACTTTAGTTACACCTGAGTAAAATTCAGGGAAAAGTGATTGTCAAGTGCCAACAATCAGGAGAGATATTTGGTAGTGGGTGCTTGAGAAGACTAAACATGTATCTGCAGATCTCTATAAAGTATATTCATTACTCGTTATTCTCTACTAATAGTTCATTAAAAACTGTATATAATGGCTATTTTGCACATCCCTTTCAAGATTTCATGATTTTCTAAGGTTTATTGACATATCATATTATACACAACTACGGTTGTAGTTATGCAATGAATGAAAAACTTGGGTCACAGGTTCCTCAACAGTGCATTACAAGACATCTATCAATATGGGTGTATACCTCCACCATTAAACTGTCAAATTCTGCACATTTATTATACTATCTACATACATAAGAGTATAATTAATGTGTATAATATCAGTTAAAATAAGTGCTTCAACATAGTTAACATTGCAGGAAAGCAATATATTAGACGTTAAGTACTTTGTCAGGCTTAATATTTATCTGTAAATACCCCCAAAGATGTTTTCTTATTTGAAAGAAGACCTTAACCTAAAGCATTCTTTAATGTGTTAATACATGTTAATTAGTTTGTCTGTTTTGCACATCCTCATATTAATATCTTTATACATCCGGCACTAAACTGTTTTATTGTAGAGATCACTTACAGCAGGCATCCTCAAAGTCCGGACTCCGGTCCGGATCCGGACCGAACCACAACTGTCTCTGGACTCTGAGCAAATTATACTTTTCATATGTATTATCTGTATTATCTGTGTTATCTGTGAGACATCGCCACAACGCAACGAGTCAAAATTCTCCGCTATGTCCGCTGCATACAGCGCTCTGCATGTCAGACTGTTCCACTGTCTGTGTGTGTCTGTCAACGCTTTGGTCCAATCACATTCAGCATCCCGTCAGCGTTTTTTCCCCCCACCAACAGTGTGCGAATCAGAGGCACAGTAGGGCGGGTCTTCGCGGAATGCGGGTGGGAATAATGCGTGTGTCGTGTCGTCTCTTTCAACCTGTCTGAGTCTGAGCGAGAGTTTAAAAAAAAAAAAGTCAGAGCGAGAGTTAACAGCTCATCTAGTTGCATCTGTACTGTAGCTAGTAGCCTAGTTTCACCTAGGCAACTGCCACCCTAAAAATAGGCCTTGCCACCCCAGCTTCCACCCCAGTTGGCAGCTTTGTTTTGAAAGAAAAGTTGTGGCTCATCTGACATTTATGAGAGAAAGTCTCTAATGTCCGAGTGCAAGTGAATGCAGCACAAGATGCACGTCTTGTAACCCCTCCCCCGTCCCTGGCGCGAGTGTGGAAATATGATTGGCGGAGATTTCATTTGAACGAGACGGCGCAAAACGAGAAGCATTCGGACCCAAGTAGCCTACTGAAGGAATGAGGTGCTGTCTACAATGACAGAGAAGAGACTGTGAAGTGTGGCTGTACTCAGCATTGAATCAAAACGCACTAAAGCTGTTGATCTTAATAAGTTTGTGAGGCGTTTTGCTGAACAAAATGGTAATCGCCGCATTCAGCTGTAATAGACATGTCAACTTGATGCTCTGCTCACGGATGAGCATACAAAACTGTTAAGACGATGACCTTACGTGTGTAAATATATATTTTTCTTTGTGGGGGTCTGCCCCCAAAAAACAGTTTTAAGTCCTGAGAAAGTCAAATAAGACGGTGTGTAAAACTACACTGCCCAGCCAACAGAAAGTAACCACTTTGATTGAACTAGGCCAGTAGGTAAGGACTTTCCACTGGATAATAACTGAAGTATAAAAGAATGCATGACTGAAGTGATGGAGACCATGTTTGAAGGCAAACAGAAAGAGGAAATAACAGGTCAAATCAAGCAAATCCCCCTCTCAGATTCCACAGCAACCAGAAGAACATAAATACTGGCTGGTGATTTGATTAATCAGCTTTGTGATGGAATACAAAATGCACAGTGCATTCCCTTAGCTGTGGATGAGTCCACTGACACCACTGACAATGCTCAGTTGCTGGTGTGTGTGAATTTTGATGATGAGGCAAAGGGGGAGTTTGTTGAAGATGTGTTGGGCCTGATGAACCTCAATGGACACACAAGACGGCAAGGCATTTATAAAGCAATAATGGGAATGCTGAATGGAAGAGGGTGCAGCTGCCTTTATTCATAACTGTGCAGCTCTTACACTGCGACTCTGAGGGATCAAGCACAGACACAATAACAATGAAAACTGCTGCATACAGAGACTTTTTGTTTTTGCAACCTCGTGTTAAGAATCTTGTTGCAATTGTTTAAAAGTTTGAATGACCGTAATAAACGGACCTTTGTCTTATTGAAACATTTTTTTTGGACCTTTAAGATTTGTATTTGAGTACCCCTGACTTACAGTATCTTCTTGATTTTGTATATGCTATATTTATATCATTGACCTTCTACTTTCACCCTATGAAAGTATGTACTCTTAATATTTTTTTCATCAAATAACATTATTCAACAAAAATAACATTATTCAACAAAAATAATTCAATAACGTGCTTTAACCACTGGTTAGGGTTAGGGGTTAGGGTTAGGGTTACACACAAGGTACACACAGCATACTAATAATAACTTTGTATTATTATTAGGGCTGTCAAGTTAATGCGTTAATAACGCGTTAACGCAAAAAAAAAATAACGCCACTAATTATTTTAACGCGATTAACGCATGTGTATTTTTTGTCCTCGGCCGCCCCACCCCGTAGTTTCAGAGCGCATCGAGTTTAAAATACCATCTACAAGCTGATGCTGACAGCCCCGCTCCTGCCGCCCGCTTGTGGCAGACCACACTTCCATGCTCACCGGCAGGCCCGGACTGGCCATCGGGAGGACCGGGAGGGTGTGTGTATGTGTGGGGCGAGCGAGGCACACCTTACGTGTTGTTGTTAGCATCTGGTGCTAGCTAGCTGCGCTAACGGATATAAGGAGCTATTTCAATGAAAACAGAGGAGCGACATTTCGCCGACAACTGCGCCGAGCACTTGACTTTATGCAGATAGCCAGACAGTGGGACATTGTACGAAAAGTCAGCACACTCAGCACGGATAGTGCGCACAACATGATTGCAGCGTCCAGGCAGCTCCCGTTCGAGCATATATGCCTTGAGCTGCACATAGCTCCAACAATCCATCACAGTGTCTCCACATTCTCACATACACACACACACACACACACACACACACACACACACACACACTTTGTATTGTATTATTGTATGAGAGAGGTTCCAGGTTGAATTGAGGCGAATATTTGTAATGTTCAGAGGTTGTTGTGTTTAATATTCATGAGAATATTTGTCATTGTTCAAATGATAATAAACAAACATATAAAGCATATGTGTCCTCTTGTTGATAAGAGTATTACAAACTTGAAAAATATCCCTCTAAGGTACATTTAGAACAGAGAAAAAATGTGCGATTAATTTGCGATTAATCGCGATTAACTATGGACAATCATGCGATTAATCGCGATTAAATCGACTGACAGCCCTAATTATTATGTATGTATAACATCTGAAGATGTGTAGTTTTATTCATGTTTTTACATAATTTTACAGGATATTGCTATACTATTTCTCATGTTTGACTTCAACACATTAATATCTCATTTGTAAAACATCACAGACTGAAAGGTATATCCGTCATTTAATGGTAAGCTATTGAAATTGTGATTCCATAGATGTGTCTCCCATCACCCAAATCCCCTGACTATTCTCTCAACTCAGTATTTACATTCTTATATTCAAAGAAAATCAGTAATATCTTTAAAAACGACAAGTCCTTTTCTATCAGCTGTGCACCGTTATGGTGTAAATATAACCTATCTACCAATTGGATCAAATATAAAAGTCAGCCGAATTAGTATTGATACTGCAAGGAGACGTATTGTGTGAAAAGAAATGTAAGATGTTGTTTAATTGCTGATATATTTATGATCCACGTCACGTATTCAGTTTCGGCGGCAGTTCTTCCTGTTTGTCCAGAAGTCTTCTCATCAGGGCTCTATAAATACAGAACTACGGCAGATGTGTAATATTTAATGCAGCCGAACCGTGTATTACAATGCTGTTATGTGATAACTTCCAAAGAGAAAAGCAAGAACACTCGAAATAAAGTATTATTTTATTTTTAAATGTTTTCGGATTTCACATCGCATAAACACCATTTCCCAACTTGCATTGTGGCTAAAACATCCAATCAGCGAGCTGAGGATCTTTCCTACGTCTGTTTCCGGTATTGTTCATGTAATGAGTTCACATGTATGCTACATTGAAGGGTGGAATTGACTACACATCTTCAGAAACATAATTTGCTTCAGATATACTGTAACTCATAGCAATATTGTAACCATTAAGAAAAGCCAACTGCATTAAAAACCCAGTTAACAAACACTAGGTCAAGTATTTTTCCTTCAGTAATGAAGATGTAATTCCAAAGTAGACACACCTGGGGTCGCTGTTCTGTCTGTTACGCTGAGCCATGCATTGTCTGGAACGTAAAAGGGACGAAGAAGACAAAGTGAAGTGACGTACTTCCGGTTCCACATGAAAACATTCCCAGTGCAAAAACAAATCGCTAAATAAAAAGATAAAACACTGGCATGTAATTTACGTTAGAATAAATAGAATGGTTTTGAATAATAGATGAGAGTCAAATCTACGTCACTTTACAGCCCCACCCACTTTTGGAGAAACCAACGCTGTCATTTGAACTGCGATCAAGCCTGAAGCCACAGAGCTCTTCTGCTGTCCTTTCTTACAGAAACACGTAACTCTGGATTTGTTTTAATGTTTGAGGTGCAATAAACGACACAGCAGCTTTTTGGCATGTTACAACTATTATTTTCTACCTCGCTCATGAGAATAATAGCTGGCGAAATTACAGCCTTGCCTACTGATTTTAATTTAACCATATATCGAGCCTGATCGTCGATTTCAAATGTGTGCTCTAAAATGATATTTATAAATGACTATTATCATTATTATAAGCAAGACAATAAATGGCAAAGATATGTAGAAAATAAACGTATTTAAGATATGTTCATAACAAACGTAACGTGGGAGAAAATATGTTTCTAGAAGATATGTAGAAAATAAACGTATTTAAGATACGTTCATAACAAACGTAACGTGGGAGAAAATATGTTTCTAGAAGATATGTAGAAAATAAACGTATTTAAGATACGTTCATAACAAAAGTAACGTGGGAGAAAATATGTTTCTAGCTAAACGTAATTGAGAATGCAGTTTAGTTCTGTGGGAACGTAATCTTTAGGAGACAGGGTTGCCCCTCCTTATGGGAGATAACGGCTGCTGGTCAGCTGCCTCAGAGGGCGAAGGAGGACATGCAGGGCAAATTATTCCCCAACATTTTCATTTTTTTATTAAAAGCCTTGTTAACTTGTACCTTTTTCTGGTGTCGCGCATTTGGGTCCTGAGTTTGTGTCAAGTGTAACAACTGATGATGAAATGCAGCAAAGCTTTGTCTTGAAATTCTTGTTTTATTCTTGTTATGTGTTGCTCTTTAAAGAAGTACATGGTGATACAATAAATCCAGGAAATATTTAATGAAGTAGCCAACAGAACATTTACTTATACATTGAATCAACTTAAAAGACGAAAATAATGGTGTCTGTAACAAATATATACTACATACTACTGTATAACAGATCGCTTATATGCGATTTACTTTATTTTTTACAATAAATTCCCAATTTGTTAATGTTAACGGCTCCTTAACACTTACTCAAAAAAGAAGGCTTCTTCTTTTTTACCATGGTGTAGTTTTTTTTTTTTTTTTATAATATGTGCTTGCCTTTTGTTTAGAAAGTCTAATCTTTTAACTTTTGCCTTTTATCTGCACTGGTTTGCTGATGTAACACTGTTCATTTCCCCACATTTATGATTTCTGAAATCATGTTATTTAAAATATTGAGTGGGGGAGGGTTAACATTTCTATACAGCTTCATTGTATGTGAAGTACTGTACATCGTTTCTGTCTTTGTTCTTGGAGAAGTGGCAGGAGAAATGTGGTTTCTCCTGCCACTGTTCCTCATGAAAGTGTCAGGCATGTTGTTCAGACAGCCGAGCTGCACTGGCCCTCCGCAGCCAGCCCTCCGCAGCCAGCCCTCCGCAGCCATTCTTCAGCCTTCTGCAGGGGGATCCGGCTGTTGGCGCACGCACACACACACACACACACACACACACACACACACACACACACA
>CALSBW010029389.1:237585-251191 GCA_943590975.1 Lindbergichthys nudifrons | reverse complement strand
ACACACACACACACACACACACACACACACACCCACACACACACACACACACACACACACACACACACACACACACACACACACACACACACACACACACACCAGAGACCTGTGGAGTAGCCTTAGCTGCTTTAATGGGCAGATGAATGCATGGGAGGTGTAGGATTTTATTATTCTCAGAGGTATCATAATAAAGGATTTGGAGTTTTGATGGATTGCTGCAGCTTCCTGTTAACATCCAATGGTTTTTATCTGTAGCCTAAAACAGTGACTGTTGTTACAATGACGATGACATCATCAGGCCTGTGCTTTTTACAAGTATCGGTGTAAAAAGCCAACTTTGTGAATCTCATTAACCCAGCTGCGCACAGTCTACTCAGCGATACCCACTGCAGCCCAGAACAGAAGGGCTTTAGCTCACATACTGAACTAACTAACTCAGCTCATCCAGTCAGCAAACAACAACAAACATAGTCCGTTTAACTCTTTCCACCATCAACCCGTTTAAATGTAGGGCATTCTTGTGCAGCTGATCTCATCCAAATACTTTAGGATTATTTATCACATTTCAGATCAGGTTTACATTCTCAAATTTGGCACAGCAAACAAAGTCTCTTTTCACAAATGATGTTGACAAGGACAATCCTCACAACTTGACTGCGTTTATCTGCCTTTCATTCTCAAATGGAACCATACTCCAAACAACAGCGCATAGTGCGAGCTGCTGCACAGTCAGATTCTTTTCACACCCTGATTGAGTTTCCATTTGAAGTCAGATCCAAGCCGCCTAATGTCCTTTAAATGTTTTTTCCTAAACACAGCAGCAGTAGTCCTCACATCGGAGCGACTTCAAACAGCGGTCGGCAGAACCTTGTTGTTGCACGTAGTCAGGAGAATAAATCCCCCTTCCCAGAGAGGACATTGTGATTGAGGCTTGTGGTTGATGTAGGAGAGAAATTGAGATGCCAGTGTTGATGTAGCAAGCCTGACTTCATCCTCTAGTTAACACAGAGAATGATGATCCTGTCTGACCAAAGATGTCTGGACTAGAGTAGAAGTTATGGTGTGAACAAATGATGGAAAGGCAAATGAAATAGGAAGGCAAGACAGACAGAGACTAAAAAGAGAGATGTGGCATGTTTGATGCCAAAGGGAATGAATGAATTTGCATTACATTATGGGAAACAAAAGACACGTACATAATAATGCATTGCTGTGAGAGAATGTGAAAAATATTTTGGAGTCAGCGTAGATACATAGAGGGAATGGGAAACTTGATTCTAAATATCCGACTTGAGGAGAGCCAGGGGTCAGGACATGCAGGCGCTGTTATGAGTCATGAAATAGGCATTGCTGCAGTGCATTCCCATGGCCCATTGCTCTTTTGATGAAGATTATTCTAAATTGAAACTTTATTTCTGAGCAAATCAGGAACTTGTTCTGAAAATATGGGTGCAAGATCCGACAGCGGAGACACAACTGGTCATTTTCTGCTGATGGTGTCTCGGGGTGGTATCTTAAACTGTTCAGGGGCAGGTTTACTGCCCACCACTAGATGTGAGTGTTGCACCAACTGTTTCTCTAATTTCACTCTCATGGTGCCCTCTGCCCCAGGAATTGGAGGTGAAGTGAGTTTTTGAATTCACTGGGATTGGCCTCTCTTGCTGTGTATTCCTGGTACAATGTGTCTGTGTGATGCAGCATTTAGTAGTGGGGATTGTGATTCAAATAAATCCTCTAGAGAACAAATAAGCAAGTGGAGTGGGAGAGAAACAAGGTGGGGAACAACTAAATGATCACAAGGAAAAGAGAAGAGGTGCATGAGAGGCAAAACATAATGAGAAAGGGTTGAAAATATTTCATCTGCGCTCAAATCATCCTGTTACTTCTCCATCATGTATGTCTCTTGCCCAAAGCTGCTGGCATTCTTTCCTAACAGCGACGTACTAAGTTTCTGACAAATGTTAAATGTGAAGTCAACTGCATTTGTCTGCACCATGTGTAAATGACACATTTAGGGTCAGTGTATCTTCATAAGTACGAACATGGATTACTTCACCCACAACCTCACCTTCAGGGAAACAAGTTACCTCATTTAAAAATGATGTGCACTGGCCCTCATATTAAAAGTGCTATTGTTCTGGGCACAATGAATGACTTGTCCTTTAGGTTTGGGGAAGAAAATATTGCTCGATGATGAGAGACAGCATGAAAATCAAAACAAGATATTGTTATTGTGTGAAGGTGTGTATAAAAGCTTGTCAGAAAGAGCTAGAAGGCACAGTTACAGTCTCTGATCAGAAGGTGGCTTCTGGACATCAGCTTTATGGGTTTGTGAAAAATGTTGCTGTCTTCTTTGACACTTTTACAGGGAAACAAAGTGACTTTCCCATTTTCAACCGCTATATTATTTCCTTTTGATAAATTCCACAAGCAAGCTGAGTTCTGTTTTAATGAGAATGCCATCTGCAAACTCGTGAACCTTGTGGAGGAGTAGGATGCAACGTGAGATAGACACAACCATCACAGGCTCTACCCCATCCGATTATGATGGCTTGTGTTTTGCTATAACTTTAAATGCGTCCTCATTTTGTCAACATGCCAATAAACATGGATAGCAATAAAGGAACACCTCTGGTCTGCTGCTATGCTAGAATGCTAAAGATTCTGCACTAAGATACAGAGTGGCTTTCAGCTAAAAGCTTATGTGAGCATGCTAAAAAGCTTGCAATGACAATGCTAATATGATATTCACCATGTTAGCTGTATGATTGCATGCTAACATAAGCCAAAGACATTGGCACAAGACATTTTTAATCAAAACAATAAATAGGAGGAAGGGACAGTCAGGAAATGACCAAGGTCTTTGCGAAACATTGACTCGAAACCCAAAATCTGAAACGATGCCTATCCATCTTGTAACTGTTGGGATATTTGACTAAATGACAGAAGATGGCGCAGTGGATAGCTGCCTCAATGTTGTGATGCGCTTTGTCGTGTTTTGTGTGTTAATTCTGTGTTTACACCTCTCACACCAGGTAAAAGCTCATAAACATCAGAAGAACAACTCCACAGGATTTCTTTCCCACTTTACTCTTCTCTTTTGTTGAACTACTGGACAGTCCTGTCAAATGTGCACTCAGCTGTATCTGTATACAGTATATATATATATACATATGTATATGCAAATCTGTTGAAGAGTTGGGAAGGTCACTTAAAAAATGTAATCCGTTACAATTGTTAATTACCTGTGTAAAAAAAGTAATCAGTAATGAAATCTAATTACCCTTATATTAAAGTAATGTATGCTGATTACTTTCCGTTACTTTTGGATTACCTCAAAATCAAATATGAATATCAATAAAATTGCTTTCACTTATTGTATTCTAATAACAGAAAAGAGAAGACAACACAACAATGTAACATTGGAAAATAAAAACAAATATATTCGGTATACTGTATATTGATTTTTACAAGATAAGATCAAATGGACCTTTATTAATCCCCGTGGGGAAATTCAGTGGTTTAAACAGCTACAGGGTAAGAATGAAAAACAGGACAGCACAGATTCACACAGATTAATACAATTAAAGATAAAATCAAAGATAAATATAATAAAAAACTATGAAATAAGAGATTCATTAAAATGAACATTTATACATCTTGGGTCGTATATACATATTAGATATATTTACAAGACTGTGTGGAAACAGTGTGTATTTTATGTCCAGTAATTGTGTCACATTGTTAACCCCTTGTTGTGCAGCCTGATGGCTAGAGGCACAAAGGACTGTCCGAGGCGCTTGGTGCTGTGCCGAGGAGGGATGAGTCTGTGGCTGAACGTGCTCCTCATCTTCACTAGCTCTGCATGGAGGGATGAGTCTGTGGCTGAACGTGCTCCTCATCTTCACTAGCTCTGCATGGAGGGGGTGGGAGGGGTTAGGATACTGTCAAGCTTCATCCTCGTCCTCCCCTCTGCCACCTCCTCCAGATTGTCCAGTTGTACTCCAACTACAGAGCTAGCCTTCCTCACCAGCTTGTTCCCAGCTTGTTCCCTTGTGTTGTTGTTTCCCTCCCAGCACACCACGGCAAAGAAGAGCACACTGGCCACCACAGACTGGTAGAACATCTGCAGCAGCCTCGTGCTGAAGGACCTGAGCCTCCTCAGGAAGAACAGCTTGCTCTGTCCCTTCCTGAAGAGAGCATCAGTGTTGTCACTCCAGTCCAGTTTATTGTTCAAGTGCACTCCCAGGAACATGTAGCTGTTCACCACCTCCACATCCTCCCCCCTGATGGTGATGGGGGTCAGAGGCCTCTTCCTGCTTCGCCTGAAGTCCACCACCAGCTCCTTAGTCTTGCTGATGTTGAGCTGGAGGCGATTGTTGTCACACCAGCCCACCAGGGCCCTGTACTCCTCCTCATTGTCATCTGTGATGCAGCTGACAATGGATGAGTCATCGGAGAACTTCTGTAGGTGGCACGAGCCGGAGTTGAAGCAGAAGTCTGAGGTGTAGAGGGTGAACAGGAATGGCGACAGCACAGTTCCTTGGGGGGCTCCAGTATTGCTCAGCAGCACGTCAGACATGCTGCCCTGCAGTCTGACATACTGAGGTCTGCTGGTTAGGTAGTCTGTGATCCAGGCCACCAGGCTGTGATCAACCTGCATCACTGACAGCTTCTCAGCTAGCAGCTGTGGCTGGATCGTGTTGAAGGCGCTGGAGAAGTCGGAGAACAGGATTCTTAGTGAGCTGTGTGGCTTCTCCAGCTGCGTCTAGGCTCTGTGGAGCATGAAGATGATGGCGGCCTCTACACCAATGTTTTCCTGGTAGGCAAACTGTAGAGGGTCCAGGGAGTCACAGACGAGGGGTTTGAGATGCTGCAGGATCAGTCTCTCAAAGATCTTCATGACGGGTGAAGTCAGAGCTACAGGCCTAGTCTCCTGGGGTGCTGGGGTGTGTTTTTTTTGGCACCGGGACAATGCAGAAGGTCTTCCAGATCTCAGGCACCTTCATCAGCTTCAAAGAGAGACTGAAAAGGTGCTGAAACACTCCTGCTAACTGTACGGCACACACCTTGATCACCCGGGGGTTGGTGTTGTCTGGCCCCCTTGACTTCCTCACATTGAGAGCCGGCTCTTTTAAGTGAACGACAGGAGCCGGCTCGCGCCCGCGAACGGGCCAATTTTTTTGTTAACCTGTTAAGCCCTGAGCCTGTTTTTCAGGTCTCAGGCTCGAAAATGACATTCCCAGAACAAATGACCATATCTTCCCTTCTAAAAGGGTTACATTAATAATCTTTTTTCTCAAAGTAATGATAAACCTGTGAGTTGGATGTAGAAAAGTCAGAATTGATATAGATGTTTTTTATTTTAAAGAAAATTCAGATTTTACATAGTAAAAAACTGTAAATTATAGTGTCCGTCCAAAAATTCTTTTTTACTTATAGTGAAAACTACCCTTGGATGATGGGTTAGTAGACTAAAAGCTTTATGAATCCAAAGTACAACATATAATAAGTACCCTGTATCAAGATTGATGCAAAACAAGTGACATTTTACCTTTTTAGAGAGATTTAGCCAAAACCAAAGAATCCACTTCTGGGGTCATTTGGGTGGATTTTCCATATCTCTGGCCCCCCTTGCTCGATTTTGATGGTTGACACCTCTTTCTAACCGTTAGAGCCAATATAATCGAAGGGGGAGTCCCCCACACACACTCATTGTGAAAAGAAAAGGTGGCGGCTTTTGCATCAGAGCGAACCTATCTTTAGCTCTGACATCTGGAAACGGAAAAGCAGTTTTATTGCTCATGGATTATCAGAAATCATTTCAAAGGGACACAGACACATTGGATTAACCTATGGATTAACTTCAGCAGCGTTTTTATCGTTTTAATGCCATTGAAGACCACTTTGGAGAGACTACAGAGCCAAGGTAAAAATGTTAGCATTTTTAGTTACCTAGCGTCACCTGTTTTGTAGTCCGTTTTTGCTTATAACGTCGCCATTTCGTATAATTCAGTGATAATGAGGGTACCCATCGATTCTGTGTCACCTCACGATGTGAAATTATGTCATGGATGTAGAGAAAAGATAAATAATAAGGTTTTGTGAGTGATTTTCGGTGCAGTAATTCAGAGGCTCAGTGTTAGCATTGTGAGTTTTCTTTTAAAAAAAATAAAAAAAAGATCAGTTAGATGAGTTTCTTCCCGTTACATGGATATAAAACATTCATAGTTTATTAAATGAACATGCCCTCAGACACTGTTTCCTGCAAGATGTTGCGGCAGTGCCCCGGTACCGGGGTCTCTCGGGCTTAACAGGTTAAGTAATACAAGACAGAATTATATGATGATCTCCGCGCTACGGGTGCTCCGTGCATGCATGTAGTGACATGTAATATCCAAGGATTAGAGACTGTTGGATGCTGCTGTTTTGAGCATTGCAATATATTTATTTTCATTATGTTATTTATTTATGATTATTTTTAGGCTCAGCAAAGATTTGTTGTCAGTTTGTATAGGTGTTGCTATCTGCTTTTTTTTTTTTGCGTGGTTCTACAATCAGAGAGTTACAAGGGTCTGTAAATGCAATGAAAACAATTGGCCACAGGAAATCATTTATATATTAAACATTTTCTTTTTTCTTTTGAATACTTCAGTACAAAGGATGTATTGAATAATTTAAGTGATATATGTGTACACATATAAATCATTAGTCAAAACAGGGCTAAATTTGATTGAATTATAAAAGGTATATTTCGCAGATAAACCTATTAACCCCGCCCCCTTAAAAGGAAAACGGCTCTTTTGAACGGCTCTTTTGAACGGCTCTCGCAAAGGAACGGAGCCATAAGATCCGGCTCCCTTCAAAGAGCCATAATTCCCATCACTAGGGGGTAGTAACTATAGTAACAACGCAGTGTAGGCGGGGCGATCGGCTGTTCGGCGGGCGGAGCGACGTTGTGTAAAACTGCCGTGACGTCATCTTCAAGGCAACACAACTCACAAACACCATAACAATGCAGGATATCGAAGCGATCACGTACTTGGTTCTCGGTATGTGGCTTTTTATCTCAGCAAGGAGGCAAACTTTGTTTCAGAAAAGGCTTAGTATAGCAAAACGAAATACAGAAGAAATTAAAACTGCGGTCACAGACGTGCTCGCAGTGATGAGCGAGTCCTCCGAAATTAGCCGTTTGTCATTTCTCAAATTTTCGTGTCCTCGACTCCCAGGTCCTCCGGCAGAGACCTGGAAACGGATGTCGGCGCGCCGTCTCGAAGGAAAACAAATTTCTCTAAAGGCTCGTCGAGGATCGATTATCGAGGAGGCTGTCTGGAGGAGCCGTAACCGAGGATACACTGATTTAGAGGAGAGAGGAGAGAGGAATCTCTCTGGAGGAGCTATAACCGAGGGTACACTGATGTATTCTCCGGAGTCGATTTCAGCCAACAGTGATGTTTAAAAGAGGCGTGACACATGGCTGGACTTATGTCAACGAAGCACAGCTCTGCAAACTGTTCCCGTTGTGATTATAAGTTATTTAAGATGATCAAATGTGCATCAGACTTTCTGCCCTTTACCGTTTGTTTACTCACTAATCACATCTCCCCTGGATGTTAGGCTATTTATTGTTTTACAACTGCTTTCATTGTGACGCGATGTTTACAGTGAGAACAGCTGCTGTGGTCAGTGCAGAAAGCAGAACAGTGTGTATAACCAGGGGTGCACATCACTTTTTTGCCCTGGTTCTCAAAGGAGCACCTGGAGATGTTGCTTGGTGCGCATCCTGTTAGAGTTGAACACTTATTTGGTGGCCCCCTCTCCGTGCCGTTCGTTGAATGAGGCTGGTCTCTATTAAATCAGAAAGGAATTGAAAACACCGGAATCAAAGTTATAACAATTATCTGAGTTTACTGGTAGGAAATAGAACAAGTATACAAGTTTTACAGAGTACTCCGGACTTCAGGTTTTGGTGATGCCATGCGGATAAAGGTGTCAGGACAAACCAACTCATCAAACAAAAAGCAATTCACTTCAGGTCTGTGATGCGATGCGGACACAGGTGTCAGGACCAACCAACTCACCAAACCAAAAAGCAATTGACTTTAGGTTTGTGATGCCATGCGGACACAGATATCAGGACCAACCAACTCACCAAACCAAAAAGCCCTTTTTCCTTCAAAAACAATAGTATTCATACTTATATTTCGGGGCGGAGATGTTGTTCCCTCCCCCTTTTATTCGACAGCGAATTAGAGAGCCCCTGGGGAGGAGCTGTGTAAACTGCTCACCTCCCCCAAGTGTTCTTACTGGTTGGATTCACATCTGGTCGGGTTCAATCAGAGTTCTGACCAGAACGTGAGATCCTAAGTGTCACCAGGTCAAAAGTCAATGTTTATCTCCACCCTATCTACACCACATTCCCTTCTCATGGGGGTTTTTCACATAAACCATCCCTCCTTCGAAATGTTAACTTTAGTGCACCCATATAAAGAGGTCCATAACGACCTTAAAACCAACATCTGTATGTGGAGGTGAAGGGGACATGTGTGTGTATAACACAAGATCTCTGGGTCAGTGAGTTTAAAAGTGAGAATAACATTCCTATCCTAAGTGATTATCAAAACCCGTTGTGATTACCTAAAACAGTTCAAACAATACATGTTCACTAAAATACAATTCAAAACAATACATGTTTACTTCAATATAGTGTAGAATCATATCTTTTTACTTCAATCCTTAAAATGAAATAAACCGGACCTTTTGAGGGGTACTTGACTTTATGAACGGGGGGGGGGAGGTGCGCTAGTGAGCACGCTCATGAACCTCGCAGCAGGGTTACTGTGCGGAGCGCATAAAGCAGACCCTTCACGCGATAGCGAGGGGTAGAGCGAGGGATCGCAGATGCCGTTGTGCTCGCGGACGGATTAAAACAATTCAACCTAAATGGCTCGCAAATTATACTTTGGCGACCGTTAATATACCTGGGCGGCCCGCCCAAGTAAAGTCTATGTGTGGGAAACTCTGCTATCTTACCAGTTCTTATGCATCTCGCAAATCTCTCTCTCTCTCTCTCTCTCTCTCTCTCTCTCTCTCTCTCTCCCTCTCTCTCTCTCTCAATGTTGGTGCGCAAATGCGCCTTTTTTCAAATGATCCGGTGCTCTTTTTTGGCACCAGTTATGTGCAGCCCTGTGTATAATATATATCGCTCAATAATATATGTAACAGGCCTACATTACTCACTTTATTTGAATGCTTTAGCCTGTTACGCACCGCCCCCCCGGTACCGGGCGGATAAACGCGTCATTTGCAGGAAACAACGTCTAAGGAATCTTAATATTTAATAAACTATGAATGTTTTATATCCATGTAACGGGAAGAAACTCAGCTAACTGATCTTTTTAATTTTTTTTCTCCAAAAAACCCCCACAATGCTAACACTCAGCCTCTGAATTAGCCACGAGCGAAAAAATGTAACCTATCTCTGCACCTAAACTCACTCATAACTCCCTTATTACTTATCCTAGATGCACAGCCAACCAATCGATTAGCATCAGCTGGAGACACAGAATCTGGGGGTGCCCACCTCAACACTCAGTGATAAACATTTGCGACGCTATAAACGAAAGCGTACATCATAACATGTGGAGCTAGGTAGCTAGAAATGCTAACATGGCTTACCTTGGTCAAAACTGGTCTTCAATGGCATTAAAACGATAAAAAACGATGCTGCAGTTAATCCATAGGTTAATCCAATGTGTCTGTGTCCTTTTTGAAATGATTTCTGATAATCCATAAGCAATAAAACTGCTTTTTCGTTTCCAAATGTCAGAGCGAGAGATCGGTCCACTCTGCTGCAAAATTACATGCGCGAAGCGTCCACCTCTTCTCTTCACAACGTGTGTGTGTGGGGGCCTCCCCCTTCGATTCTATTGGCTCTAACGGTCAGAAAGAGGTGTCAACCATCAAAATCGACCAAGGGGGGCCAGAGATATGGGAAAAAAAACATTTTCACGCAAATCACCTCAGAGGTGGGGTGGTTTTGGCTAAACCTCTCTAAAAAGGTCAAATGTCACTTGTTTTGCATCAATCTTGATACAGGGTACTTAATATATGTTGTACTTTGGATTCCTAAAGCTTTTAGTCTACTAACCCATCATCCAAGGGTAGTTTTCACTATCTGTAAAAAAGAATTTTTGGACGGACACTATAATTTACAGTTTTTTACTATGTCAAATCTGAGTTTTTTTTTAAATAAAAAACATCTATATTGATTCTGACACTTCTACATCCAACTCACAGATGTAACCTTGCTTTGATAAAATACATTATTCATATAACCCTTTTAGAAGTTAAGTTGTAGTCATTTGTTTTGGGCATGTCATTTTCGAGCCTGAAACATGAAAAACAGGCTTGGTGCTTAACAGGTTAGGAGATATCTACAAATAAACAGTAGATATTTTTCATGAAACCACACTCAAAAAACGAATTAAGCCAAAAGCGTTGACTTTAAGTAATTTCATTACACGTACATTTTCCATTCAATTTGATCATGCATGTTTAATGTAAATACTCACATTCAATGCTATGTTTTTTCATTACGTTGACTTAGTGTGAAATAATTAAGTAACTTTTAGATCGGATTAATTGAGTTAATGCCAACTTTTACATAAAGTTTATGTATTGATTCAATTAGGTAATGTTATGTTAAGGGAAGTTTTAAATAAACGTAATGTGTTGATTCACTTATTGCACATAAAGGTTAAGGGACATTTTAAATAAACCTAATGTGTTGATTCACTTATTGCACATAAAGGTTAAGGGATGTTTTAAATAAACCTAATGTGTTGTTTCACTTATTGCACATAAATGTTAAGGACCGTTTTTTTATGCTTTTCATATGCGTCATTGTGCAACTAAATCATATATGCACATACAAGAATAGTTTTCCAAGGTTTAATTCACAATGGAACTTTTTCAACATCTGCTCACATCCTTTCATCATCAAATCTTTCAGTTAGTCAAGTTTCCAGATTGAGGCAACTGCAGTCCCCTGGATCAAGTTTGTAACCCATTAAGCTACTCCACACCTGACACTTTCATAAACGTTGGAATCAAATTCAAATGCAACATTTTTAAATATAGAGCGGAGCAGGGATGACGTATTTTTGTAGTTCGACCCTGCAGGAAGCTGCTGGTTCTCTCGACAAAAAGCAACGGGATTTCTCCATAGGATTTTGGAATATTGTAAAAAATAAGATCTGTGGAAAACGAACCTGTTTGATAAATGCACGTTTTGTTCAGCCGGATAATCTCCACATATCTACCCTACTTTTTTACTAATTTTAAGTATGAAAATACTTTCATAATTTTAATTATTTATAATTTTATTTATACGTGCATTTATCAAACAGGTTCGTTTTCCACAGATCTTATTTTTTACAATATTCCAAAATCCTATGGAGAAATCCCGTTGCTTTTTTGTCGAGGGAACCCTTGCAGCTTGCGTCAGGGTCGGCCTACAACAATACGTCATCCCTGCTCCACTCCATTACAGATGGAGCATCTTATTTCAGACTCCAGCTTACTGCTTCCTGCCTACTACCTGCCAGTTACCTGCCTAAGACCTGCCAAAGACCAGTATCTGGGAATGTTAAGCCCTCCCACTATTTTCCAAGAGGGCGTTGCCAGATTTTCAATTTCAGGATTTAACCAGGAGATGGCGCTTCCTTCACAAAAACAGGAAGACAACTTTTCATGGACTTTCAGTTTTGTTTAGAAGAGCATTTGAACACATCAATATTTTAGATCAAATGAAGTATATCTAATCTTGTAATTCAATAATATATAGTCTTTATATATTAAATAACTATGGCCAAACTTCGTTTTTCACAAGAGAAAATGCAGATATTATATAAAAAACTAAAGTTAAAATCTTGTTTTTAATGCCCCAAGAGCAATAAAAACACTTCGTAAAAAAATACAAGCTGTAAAAATACTTATATATATTATATATTTAATACTGTTAATAATGATGATGATTAATTTCAGATGATAATACTTTTCAGTGTCTGTCTCATGCAGCAGCTGACTCGGCCGACAGTAAAAATAAACATTTATAACTAGTTTAGGTTGTTTGAGAGGTAATTAAAATAGCTAAGGGTGATGATCTGACTTGAAGTGTGTGTTTTTGCTCCTAATTAAATGTGTACAAGATTTGAAGTCAACAGGTATTCACTCAGAGGGGGGTACTGTAGCTACTATTTATTTTCAAATGCATACAGTATAGGCTCAGTCAAGAATTTGAATGGGATGGGGAGACGTGTGTGATTAAAAATGAGTGTCCAAACTATGGCCAAACTAAGGCCTAGGCTCCACGGGAACGAAAACGGGTTGTATCCGCATATTTCTCTTGCGTATAGCCCTTTTTGCTACACGACACCGTAACGGAACGGTAGAAACGGACCCTGCAAACGACAACGGGTCCAAAGGTGGATAGATCTGGGAACGGATCGCTCTGGGGGGTCCAACGGGGCCGTGTGGTAGCCTATACGGTCATCCTTTTCTGATAATGACGACGCAATAGCCCCGCCTCCCCCCGCCTCTGCTGCTCACCCCCGCACTACACTGTACACTGCACACTGAATTCAGATTATTTATCTTTATCTCGATATGGACATAAACGCGAGTGAAGTCTAATCTGACAGGACGGAGACACGCAGCTCCTCCCGCTGTGATGCAGCTGGAGCAAAACACACACTTCAAGTCAGATCATCACCCTTAGCTATTTTAATTACCTCTCAAACTACCTAAACTAGTTATAAATATGTTTATTTTTACTGTTGAGTCATCATTACTGGATCAGCTGCTGCATGAGACAGACACTGACACTATCAGAAGAGAGGAAAAAGAGACAGGCTCCGTGTATTTTATTATTATATATCATTATATCGTCGTTATTCATTTGTTTTAAAGCTCAATAAATAACAAAGAAGACCCTTGACCGGCACTTTTATAATTTTGTCCGGAAGATTTAAACTTTAACACACGTTGACCGGCGAAAAACTCTGCCCGGTTCCCTAGGCCCCCACCACGGAGAATAAACAGAAGTGCAGCCATGACAACCATTCTTCTTCGCCGCTTTTGTGGAGGAAGTTGCTGCTTTTGTGGAGGAAGTTACAGCGCCACGTACAGGCTCGGCATATGTACTGCAGCTTTTCCAGCGGTTGGATCTAAACGGAGCTGTCTCGTGTGGCAAGAAACTATCCGGTGTATATTGCATGTGGACGGAAGCTTTTTGGCGATTGCGTTTGCGTTAATCCTATGCGTTTGGCCGTATGCGTTCCCGTGGAGCCTGGGCCTAAGACTTAGTTTTTCAAAAGAGAAAATGCAAATATTATATAAAAAACTAAAGTTAAAATCTTGTTTTTAATGCCCCAAGAGTAATAAAAACACTTGGTAAAAAAATCCTGAGTGAGGCTTTCATAAATTACATTTAGCTGACGCTTTTATCCAAAGCGACTTACTATTTAATAAATGATAAATGATTATTCATAACAAATATGAGTGATGTGTGATTATTATTCATGCTATATACTGATATAGG
>CALSBW010029389.1:169423-229663 GCA_943590975.1 Lindbergichthys nudifrons | reverse complement strand
GAGGTGGAACCATCTGACCCGGTGGTAACCCAATACCTCCCTTGGTCCATGCACCATGAATTGATGCATGGGACCCAGTGTCGCAATCACCGGTCACGCTAACGCATATAAGAGGAGAACTAGAACAGCATTTTGATCAAATTCATTGTGTGTGTTTCAGTAAGGATATCGTCCGAATGCCCGGTGTGCAGACTCTTCTATCTGGCGTTGAACAAACACCTTAAGCACAAACATGCACTGCAGAACTTGGAGGAAAGGGGAATCCTCCTGAAAATAGCCAGTGGCAGGATAAATGTTCGGACCAAACCCTGTCGCATCGCTGGGTGTTCGTATGCTGGGAAGAGACTGGACCGTCATGTAAAACATGACCACCCTGAGTTCTCCCGACATGAGGCACATCAGGTCATGGCAAGGCTGAAGCATAGTGTGGCACTGCAGTTGCTCCATGACCTCCGTGAGACTAACCCCATCATTGGAATGGCTACATCATTGGATATAGACAATGAGGAGGAATACCCCGGGCACCCTCCACCCTTCTCCCCACATACCGAGTGTGACAACGAGGACTGCAGGCAGGTGATGCTGGAAAAGGTGGCATTGAGGGCTCAGAAGGATGCCCTCAATGATGAGGTGAAGACCTTGCGCTCCAGGCTGAAAAAGGAGCTAAAACCCAGGAAGCAGAGTGCTGCTGTGCTTGAGGAAGAGGACGAATGTATATGATTTAAGGGCCTGGCAATCCCAAGTACCTGCGGCATAAACACAGTAGCCTCAGGCAGCAATACCCCTCTCAAGAGCCCGGTCAAGACTGTCATGCAGTCCCCAGTAGCCTCCGGTGGGAAGAACCCTGTGAAGAGCCCGGTGAAGACTGTCATGCAGTCCCCAGTAGCCTCCGGTAGCGAGACCCCTGTGAAGAGCCCGGTGAAGACTGTCATGCTTGCAGTAGCCTCCGGTGGGAAGAGACCGGTCAAAACTGTCATGCTTGCAGTAGCCTCCGGTGGGAAGAGCCCTGTCAAGACTGTCATGCAGTCCCCAATAGCCTCAGGCAGCAATACCCCTCTCAAGACCCCGGTCAAGACTGTCATGCAGTTCCCAGTAGCCTCCGGTGGGAAGAACCCTGTGAAGAGCCCGGTGAAGACTGTCATGCAGTCCCCAGTAGCCTCCGGTAGCGAGACCCCTGTGAAGAGCCCGGTGAAGACTGTTATGCTTGCAGTAGCCTCCGGTGGGAAGAGCCCGGTCAAGACTGTCATGCAGTCCCCAGTAGCCTCCGGTAGCGAGACCCCTGTGAAGAGCCCGGTCAAGACTGTCATGCAGTCCCCAGTAGCCTCCGGTAGCGAGAACCCTGTATGCCGCAAGACCCGTGCGTCTGTCTACGCTAAGCTGGCTAAGGACTTGCCTTCTCCCTCAAATTACTGGTCCACTGGGTATGGATGGGGGAATACCATGCGTGAAATCACGTTGTCTAAAAGCATGCAGGCGTACCTTCAGACATACTGGGATCATTGTTTGGGTGTCGCTCCGACAGTAAAACAGAAAGACAATGTTCTGTCAAAGGTCAGCCGGATAAAGAACTTCATAGTATACATGGCCCATGGTGTTAATCGCCTGTCAGACTGGCTGTTCCTAAGAAACATGAAGATGATCCGTGGCTGGAGCAAGTATATTGCAAAGTCGGGCCGCGCAGTCACAACATCAGAGTTCTTCCTGAAGAATGTGAACCACTTCATGGGGTACATGTCTGAGTCAAAGCCCCGGGGGTGCAGGCTCACCCAGTCTGATATGACCCACATAATGAGAGAGGTGAAAGCCAACATGAAACACTTGAATAAGGCAGTCACTCTCCACCAGTTTAAGGTGAAGAGGAACAAACTGGATCGTCTGCCGAGCCAGGCGGAGCTTCTCGCCGCCATGGCGGCCGCTGAGAAGCGCATCCCGGAGCTCCTCGACCTGATGGCAGGCAAGCCGACCTCAATCACCCAGTACCTTCTCTATGGCTATCTCACCCTCCATTGGAGCCTCCTGTATGGCCACCGTCCGGGCGTGTACGCAAACATGAAAAACACTGAGGTCTTAGAGGCGGCCAAAAGGGGAACTGCTGAGGGCTACATCATCCATGTGCAGGATCACAAGACGGCCAAGACATTTGGTGAAGCACAGCTGGCGCTTACAGTAGAGGAGTTTAGCTGGGTCATGCGGTGGATGGGGATTAAAGAGGCATTGCTGGGTCCTCAGAATGAATTTTTCCTTTTCACAACGGGGATTTGGGCCTCCAAGAACCTGAACGCTCACTTGAAGAGGGCATGGGCTGATGCTGGGCTAGAAACAGCCATCACCTTCACAATCCTGCGCACTGCCCTGGCTGACAATATCAAGTATCACCAAGATCCAGAAAGCCGGTCGATTCTCGCCAGGTTTATGTGTCACGACGTAACCACGGCGGACCGGTTCTACGCGAATGCGCCTGGAATAAAGGAGGCATTGAAAATCCGCTCCATGTTCAGGGCGTCATCGGTTGCGGCAGCAGCTGCATCAGCATCAGAAGGATGTCTACTGCTGTCAGATGGGGAGACCTCCGAAGAGGGCTCCGGGGCTGAGAGCAGCAGACAAGACCCCAACGATACCTCTTCTTCAGAGCACGAGCAACCTGATGGGTCATTGGAGCGGCAGCAGCAGCGGAAGCGGAAGCGGGAGGGAAAGAGGCCAATGAAGTCGGGACCGGGGCCGGTTGACACTCCTGAGGATGGGGCAGGGGCCGTGGACTCAACCTGTTTGCCCCGGTGCACCGTACGAATTAGACCCCTAATATGGTCCCCAGAACCCCGCTAAACATTGTGAATATTTATACCGTGTATATAGTTTTTACCGTGTATATAGTTTTTGTTATGCATACTGTGTATACTGTTTTTGTTCAAATAAATTGTTATAATTAAATAAAAATTAAATATAACCTTGAAGGTTCCCAGGGGCAGATAAAGAGCCACGTTCCATCAGCACCGGGGAGGCACTCTCCTTGGTGCTGAACCCTGTGATGAGCGCTCAAGTGTTGGCGGAGGAGGTGTAAGTCAGAGGAGGGTGAAAAAAAGTTAAAGTGTTTGAACCTCCAGCCCAGAAGGGGGGTGGTGGTGCCAATAAGAAGGCCGAATTTGGATGCTGATGGGCGGACATAAAAGCACCACAAAATCCACCCCCCTTTAGGGTCACCAGGGGCACGAGGTTCTGGTGGGTGTGAATACCTGGGTTTAGTCTGTTGGGGAGTGCTTAACTGCGGGGTCTCGGGGACTCACGGTGTGCAAGGTTATGAAGGTGCCACTGTTATGGGGACATGCTGGGGGTCATTAGTCCGTCCTTTGGGGGTCTGTGAGCGGGCAAAGAGAGGTGATTTTCCCGGTCTCTGACCTGGAGGTCTGAAATAAACAGAGTGTCACTGTTATTGAGACATGCTGGAGGTCTCTAGGCCGTCCTTTGGGGGCCTGTAGGCCGGCAAAGCTTCTGCCTCCTTGGTAGCCTACAGACCTCTTAGTGTTTTTGTTCTACATGCTGTAGCTGCCATTCTTCTACAAGCCAAAATGGCCCATTTTACTCCTTTACTCTTCACTATTACAACATCTTGAACTTGCCACATGTCACTTTGAGAAGATGTGATGTGTTAAACCCAGCTACTCTCCTTCCCACGGAGGAAGATGGTGAACCTCATGACTGTTTGGCAGCAATTACTGAAGCAGTAACTCCGAGACAAGATCTTGCTACTATACCGCTCTGTAACTCTGATCTTATTTATTATGTTGATGGTTCAGCTAGTAGGGTTGATGGTGTTGGAGCTGTTGGCTATGCAGTTGTAAGTGATCATGATGTAGTGGAGTCTGCAATACTTCCTTCTCACCTATCAGCTCAGGCTGCTGAACTTTTTGCTTTAACACGAGCGTGTATTCTTTCAGAAGGAAAGTCAGTCACCATCTACACTGACAGCAGATATGCTTTTGGTGTTGTGCATGACTATGGAACTCTGTGGAAAAACAGGGGTTTTCTTACATCACAAGGCACACCTATACAGCATCACCTTCTTGTCAATAATCTTCTTGATGCCATTTTGCTCCCATCTTAGGTGGCTGTATGTAAATGTCAAGCCCATGTTCGGGTTACCGATGATGTATCTAAAGGAAATTATCTGCCGCTGTTTCATGTGAGACTTATTCACTTCAGATGCCTCTTGACTCTGCTGAGTCACAGACAGTTTTCGATCCCCATATGTCCCTGAAAGACATTCAATCAATGGCTAGTGCTGCAGAAAAAACGTCATGGAGGAAACAAGGTAAGTATGATCCAGAAGGAGTATGGAAAGGTCCAAATGACAAACCTTGTTTGCCTAAACAACTTTTTCCCTACATGGCCAAGCTCTCTCATGGTTTAAATCATGTCTCCAAGACAGGTATGATTAAATTAATTGCACAGAGTTGGGACTCAATTGGTTTCAGCACTACAGCTGAAAACTTTTGCAGGAGATGTCTGGTGTGTGCTCAAAACAATGTGGGTAAGTCACAACACATAACACAAGCTGCATTTCCAGTGCCAAGTGGCCCTTTTCAACATCTAATGACGGATTTCATTGAGTTATCTCCAGCTAGAGGATATAAGTATTGTCTAGTTGTAGTAGATATGTTCTCTAAGTGGGTGGAAGCTTTTCCTTGTAAACATGCAGATGCAATATCAACTGCTAAACATTTACTTCAGGATTTCATTCCCAGGTGGGGAATCCCTACGAAATTATCATCAGACAATGGCCCTCATTTTGTAAACAACAAAAATGTACTCAATATCATTTTTGGCAGAAAAGACAGGCATTGGTTTAAAACATCATTGTGCTTATCATCCAGAGAGTGGGGGTGCTGTTGAAAGAGCTAATGGGGTGTTAAAGAACAAACTGACAAAGATGATTGCTGAGACACAAATGGATTGGGTTTCCTGTCTTCCCCTGGTGTTAATGTATATGAGGGGAAGGTACCACTCTACCATAGGTTTATCTCCACATGAGGTTTTGACAGGTAGAACTATGTCTATGGGTCAAGATCTGTACAAAGGTAGGAGTACTGATCAGATACTTGTGGATGAGGCCATAGTGGCCTACTGTAGGAAGCTAACCCAGATTTTGAGTGATATCTCCATTCAGGTCAAAGCCGCTCTCCCTACACCCTTGGAAGACGGAAAGATAAATCACCCCTACCATCCAGCTGACTGGATTCTGTTGAAGGACTTGAGGAGACGTCACTGGCATTCTCCACGCTGGAGAGGCCCATTTCAGGTTCTGCTTACTACACCGACTGCGGTAAAAGTGAAGGAGAGAACCACTTGGGTACACGCGTCCCATTGCAAGAAAGCACCGATACCATGAAAAAGGGATGGCTGACCATAGGTTCGCCATGATGACCATGCTAGTATGGATGCTAGCACTTACTTGGGGTATGTCAAATTCCAGCATTGACCGGGAGCAATTGCCAGCAGACCCTGAGGGGTCAGGACTGGAAAGACATAACTCACTGACAAAACTTTCAGAACGAACTAAGAGAGCTGTGTTGATTGAGCCAATCATCAACCGTGAAGACATGGAAGTAAAAGAGGAGGACTACCTGCTACCCATAAGTTTGAAAGGCAATGTTTGGTATGAGATGATGTCTTATATGGTAAAACACACCTTTCCTGGTAAAAATGGTATGACGGCAGTGGTCATGCCACCTTGTAATAGCATGGGTACTTGTATGAGTCCGGTAGCAAGGCCTCTTAGACTAAATGAATTGTTTCCTGTTCTTTGCAAATATGAGGAACGAGTTGCATCACAGCATGTAGGAAATCCCCTTGACGCTGGATGTGGTCCTAGTAAATATGGTCCTCTTATCCGGCTACACAGATTAACTGACCTTAGGGTTAAACCAGAGCCTGTTGGTCAAGTACGAGTGACAGGGAAGCCATCCCATTGTATTTGCTATCAAGATGGAGTACCTCCATATCAAAGAGGAGGACAACAAATTGAAACTGTATTCATGGGAGTTGCTGATTGTACAGTATATGTAGGCACTTATCCTAGTAAACATACATTTCAAGGAAAAGGACCTACTATAGACATTGTTAACGATGGGGGACTGGGTTTAGGACATATGGCTACGAGTATTGTGGAGGATCTTGTTTTTATGTGTGCGGGGACAAATTATTATTATTATTTGCCTAGATATTGGTCAGGGTGATGTTATTATGCTCATTTGACAATGCTGGTTAATATAATTCATATGTCAGATTCAGCGCTAAACATATCATCACCTGACACATTTGGATTGACTGATACTCATATCAGAGCAAAGAGGTCACTCTGCGTTCTCGGCAGGTTCATTTGGTCATAAGGTTCCCTGGTATGAGAAAGTACTTAGTTTCTTCTCCCCACAATTAGGAACACTCACCTTATCTCTCCATGATATGCTTCCGCTAGGCAATATTATAAGGAATCATTCTGTAAATTTCCACTGTTATGCGGATGATACTCAACTATATTTATCTATCAAGCCTGATGAAACCAATCATCTAAATAAAATTCAAGACTGCCTCAAGGACTTAAAAACGTGGATGACCTTAAACTTTTTGATGTTAAACACGGCTAAAACTGAAGTTATTGTACTCGGCCCAAAGAATCTACGAAACAAATTATCTAAAGATATACTAACTATGGATGACATTCATTTGGCCTCCAGTGAGACTGTAAGGAACATTTGTGTTATATTTGATCAGGATTTATCTTTTAACGCCCACATAAAATCAATCTCAAGGACCGCCTTCTTTCATCTACGCAACAATGCAAAAATCAGACATATCTTGCCTCAAAACGATGCAGAGAAACTAGTCCATGCATTTGTTACTTCTAGGCTGGATTATTGTAACTCTTTATTATCAGGGTGTACCAAGAAGTCAGTTAAGTCGCTTCAGCTGATTCAAAATGCTGCAGCACGTGTACTAACCAGAGTTAGGAAAAGGGACCACATTACTCCTGTTCTGGCTGCCTTACACTGGCTCCCTATAGAACACAGGATAGAATTTAAAATTCTTCTTCTCGCCTACAAAGCCCTTAATGGGCAGGCGCCATCTTACCTTAAAGAACTCATTATACCCTACTGTCCTACTAGGGCAGTACTGGGCATTTTACGGCCCACGGGCCACATCCGGCCTGTTGGCCGGCCTTGGCCGGCCCGCGTGAGGTTGATCATAAATTATAACATAATGAAAAAAAACAGCAACCTTTTCAAAATAAAAGCAACACAGCTGTATTGCTTAAATACTTTTCTAACTGTGTTGCTTTTATTTTGAAAAGGGCGCTGCTGTTTTTTAAATGTATTTACGTAAACGCGCATGCCGTGAACAGCTACGAGTGCTGCTCGCCGGCTAGTCCTCGAAATGTCCGCTAAGGGCAAAAAAAGAAAGATCGATACTGAATGCCGCGTTTTCAACAAGACATGGACCGCTAAGTATTTATTTACAGAAGTGAAAGGTAAAGCTGTGTGTTTAGTTTGTGGTGCGCAGGTCGCTGTGTTCAAGGAGTACAATTTGAGTCGCCACTATGCTACCAAACACGCAGATAAATACAAGAACCTGTCTGAGGAAGAGCGGGCAAAGGGGTCAAATGCTTTGCTAGCTAAGCTGCAAAGCCAACAACACATTTTCACAAAACATTCCACATCCAGAGATGCAGCTGTCAAGACGAGTTATGTCTTATCCCACAAAATTGCAAAAAAAAGTAAACCGTTTTCGGACGGAGAGTTCATTAAGGAGTGTTTGTTAGACTCTGCCGAACTAATATGCCCGGAGAAAAAGGAGGCATTTGAGAAAGTGCCGCTCTCCCGACGCACTGTTACGAGGAGGATTGAGGACATCGCGGGAAATCTGGAGCTTCAGCTGCAGAACAGAGCGGTCAACTTTGATTTTTTTTCCTTGGCTTTGAATGAGAGCTGCGATGTACGTGACACTGCCCAGCTACTCATCTTCCTACGTGGGATAACTACAGACTTCAAAATCACGGAGGAGCTGGCAGCCATGCAGTCAATGAAAGGGACAACAACAGGGAGTGATTTGTTCACGGAGGTAAATGCATGTGTGGAAAAGTTGGGACTGAAATGGGACAAGCTGGCAGGCGTGACAACGGATGGTTGTCCAAATCTGACAGGGAAAAATGTTGGACTATTGAAGAGAATGCAGGATAAAGTGACAGAAATTAACCCTGGGCAGAAATTGGTATTTTTGCATTGTATTATACATCAGGAAGTGTTGTGTAAGTCAGTTTTAAAAATTAACCATGTTGTTGATGTTGTAACTAAAATAGTTAACTTCATCAGGGCAAGAGCATTGAATCACAGACAGTTTGTTGCACTTTTGGAGGAAAGGGAGACTGAACATCGTGACATACCCTACCATGCAGCTGTCAGGTGCAGCCTGGGCAAAGTGCTGAAAAGAGTATGGGACCTGAGAGAAGAGATTCAAGACTTCTGTGTGAAGAAAGGAAACGACATCCCACAGCTTTCAGATGCAGACTGGATGGCAGACCTTGGTTTTGCTGTAGATGTGACTGCACTAATGAGTGAACTAAATGTCAAACTGCAAGGCAAGGACCTTTTTGTGCATGACATGTACAGTGCAGTGAAGGCTTTCATGAGAAAGCTGCAGCTTCTCTCAAGCCAAATGGAGGACAACATTCTCACGCACTTGCCAACACTGAAGGAAGCCACACCATCAGCTGATCACCTCCAGAGGTACTCATCCATGTTAGAAGCACTACATGGTGAGTTTTCAAGGCGATTTAAAGACTTCAAAACAGTTGAGAATGAAATGAACATGATCTTTTCCCCATTTACATGCCATGTGGATGATGCACCCAGTGATGTTCAGCTTGAACTCATTGACCTGCAGTCTGACACTTCTGTCAGAGCACTTTAGGTCAGTCTCACTGCCTGAGTTTGACTCTTCCCTGAAAGAGGAGAACTTTCCACACATCAGGAGACGTGCTCAGAAGATGATGGTCCTCTTTGGATCTACCTACATATGTGAACAGACATTATCAGTGATGAAGTTCAACAAATCCAGATACAGATCCTCTATCACTGATGATCACCTCTCAGCTGTCCTTCGCATATCCACCTCAGACATTGAACCAGATTTCCGTGCACTTGTTCAAGCCCAAGACAGACTGGATTTTTCTCACTGAACAAGTAAAATGAACTGAAAAACAAAAATCAAAAGCACTCATTTCTTTTTATAAAGCTGATTCATTTCTTATCTTTAACATACTGTAAAACACCTTTTCAGTATTGGTATATTGAGCAGAATTAAGTTCAACTTATTTTTGATTCGGCCCCCCAACACAGCTCGAGTTTCTGAAGTGGCCCCTTGTAAAAAATAATTGCCCACCCCTGTACTAGGGCATTGCGTTCCAAGAATGCAGGGTTGTTAGTTGTTCCTAGAGTCTCTAAAAGTACAATGGGAGCCAGAGCCTTTTCTTATCAAGCTCCACTTTTGTGGAATCAGCTTCCAGTTTGTGTTCGGCGGGAGACAGCCTATCCATTTTTAAGAGTACGCTTAAGACCATCCTTTTTGATAAAGCTTATAGTTGATAAAATAAAAAAATCTAATAAGAGTGCATTGACGTAGACACATTGTGCCTCTTCACCTATACATTTTAGTTCTTACTCTTTCACTTAAAGTGGACCTATCATGCTATATTTGAATAATATATTGTAGGACCATACCTATATAAGGCATATTTATACCTATTCTTTTTCAAAATACCAAACAGATCATGCATTTTAGCCATGCCTCATTTCGCTCTATTTTGCTCTCCTCCACCCTGTCTTTGCATGCGCTGCAGCTGACCACGCCCCCCTGCAAAGGAGGGGGCCGAGTTACGAGCGTCGTGTTACCATGCTGTTACCATGCCACGGCAACCTCTCATTCCCCTGATAGGTCAGCTCCTCCGTCCTGACGTCAGCGAAATGTTCAAATCTGGATCAGTCTGTATCAGATCCGTTGCAGCCCCGTTTTTAGAGATTTAGGTATGGAGGAAAAGAGAGAGGGTTGAGTTTTCTGACACTTGGTGAGTTCCCTGGAACACCGGGGACACATATTCATGTATAAAAGACGTACAAAAGTGCATTTTGCATGATAGGTCCCCTTTAAATCCTAAAAACTTAGATCTTATATGTAAAACTAAGGTTATTACTCTGTTTCTTACTTCTTACTTGCTACCCTTTTCCCTCAACCTATCCTAAGGGAGTGCATGTACGTTAGGGATGTGCATCTCCATCACTGAGGCCGATGCGATGCGCATCTCGATACGTTGCCAACGATACGATACATTAATGATACATTTGAAACACCAGGCAGTGCGATACTATACGATTCACCCCTGTTGCGATACAGTTCGATACGATTTGATTCAACACGATGCAAAATAATGATACTTCAATATGGTACGACAGAGGATTTTGTTGTATTCCTTATATGCAGCAAATCATACATTAACAAAAAGGTGCTTTACATATTTGGTTCTCTCTACTAGTACTGCACATCCCATTATGCTGTTTCTTTTTTACCTTTTTTACCTTAAAAAACTCCAGAGTACAGTACAATTGTATAACACCTCACAGTTAAACAATTTAAGGATGCATTGACCATGATTAACAATGTGCAAATAACAACTACCATAGTGCAATGCCCATACAACTGCCAGCCTGATGTGCTTAACACTCATTCATAGGCTAACTCACCAGTGAGCAGAAAGCAGTGGTGTGGTTTCTATATGAACAATAACAAATACAAATGACCTTTCACAAACAGGTATTTCATAACTGCTTACAATTGTAAGGAAGACATGTAAACTATTATTGGCAGTCACAGGCTGCTGTAAACTAAACACCACTCTCTCTGACATTACACCTCACTGAGTGATTGAACTCATATGTCTTACTTTCAGGTTTCTCTTTTCAGCCGCAGACCCCATGTTGCCTCTATGTGCGTCGCTAAGTTCCTCGTACTACTTGTGTACTTTAAAACGGCACGGCATCGTTTACAATTTGCGAGCGATTTTTCAAGTTGTCCGTCAACGTTTGATTTGTAGGTATTTTTCGGTGCGCTGTGTTTCTCTTTCTCCTCGACTTCCATGTTTGTTGATATCTGAGACTCTCGGCCTCCGTAGTGCGGAGCAAAGATTGTCTCTGCTGAGTGCTGACAGGATGAGAGGACATTATATGAATGAATCGTTTTTTTACCTATGCAAAGACGCTACAATCGATGCATCGCGAGTACAACCCAAACTGTAGCCGATGTGCACTCTTTCAACCGGTGCACTCGCATCTTGAATGTTTATGCCGGTGCACCGATGCGAATCGGTGAATCTTAACATCCCTAATGTACGTAGATACGTTGTGCCTCTCCACCTCTGTTCCCTACTTCTTACCTACTACTCTTTTCCCTCAACCTATCCTTAGGGAGTGCATGTACGTACACTGAAAAAAGGGGGACTGGCCATCTGTTGGATTCATCCAAGCCTATTTTGTGAATGTTATACAATTGTCTCATGTTCCGAAGCAAAATGTAATAGTATTGTGTAGAATCTACATTGTATGAGGAGAGAGTACATGAACGTGTTTAGGTCATGTTAGGATAAAATGAGTCAATCAAATAAATGTATCAATTCCACCGCAATACCCCGCGAAATCGCGCGCAATGCATTTCTTTTTGGAAGAAGACAGCCGCAAGGAAGGCAGCTCTGTCACGCCGTTACTCAGCTCGGATCGGTAAGTATGGATGGCTGGAATACATTGGAATATTAGTTAATGCGTAACCATATGTAGTATACTGCATTGAAAGTCACCAACATAAGTTAATGAACTGTCACAAAGTTATTTGCTTTCGTGCTGTTGAATTGCCGTGTGCTACGTTTACTCTGTGAAAATGTCCGCCCCAACAGTAACGTTAGTCAGTCGGGTGTGTTGGTTCGTAGCTACTTAATGCTATCTGTTAATTTAGCCATTGTTAGCTAATGTTGCATTATGATTAACATTAGCTTTCAAATGAAAGCTTTGGTCAACGAGCAGTACGAGATTACATTACTGTCTTTAAGAGGCTGGGGCGCTCACTTTTTAACCAAGCCACGCTCCAAAGTTATGCTAAATGTTAGCAAGGGAAAAACGGCCATGCTTTTTAATGTCAATGCTGTTTTTGCTGCTGCAGATTGCCGTCAGACGACCGTAGTGCCTCTGCTGTGGCTCAAGTTCTGTGGTGAGTATGTATTTTATCTGTAAATAACAGGATTAGAAGTGTGGATATCGTTTAACAGAATTATGATACCAGTAGGCTACCCTTAAAACCTGTTAAGCCCGATTGCCCTCGCCACGGCGGTGCAGATGCAACATTTTACAAGAAACAGTGTCTGAGGGCTTCTTAACATTTAACAAACTATGAATGTGTCATACCCAGTTAACGGGAAGAAACTCGGCTAACTGACAATATTAACTATTTTTACCGAAACGAAACAGAATTCCAACACCAAGCTCTAAATCACTACTTAGCGAAACGTGCTAACGGGGTTAACGGCTACTTAGGGGCTAACGGCTTAGCATGGTTAGCAGTCCGGTGCGTCAGCTTTAGGGCATGTTTATGTGTGTGCGTCATTCTAGGTGATACAGATAGGCTATATGCTCTAGTTACCAGAAGCACATGGCTAATTATTATGCAGCACACTGCTAATTGTTATGCAGACTGACATCATCGGACTTTCCCAGTGCCCCATGTAGCAGTGATTATTGTGATAAGGATAGGTATCCTTTGACTTGAGAAGTCGATACTACTTGGTACCAGGTTAATTCGGTAGGTACCCAGCCCTATATATACATGTACATTGAAGAGAGCAATGGTGTCATTTACATTTTCAGATGCAGAAATGTATATTGGCTATTTGTTGCTCTGCTATAAAAAAGATTGGCATCATCCCTCAAAAAAACATAATCTGTTGACCTGTAGACTAGAGTATTTACTATTTGTGTTTATAGAAATACAGTTTTGCATTGTATAAGTGGTTTTTGTGTTGCTCTTTGTTGCTGTAGATTGAAATGCGAACTCTGTGCGTGTCTGGAGCCGGCGCTTTTACTGTGGGCTCAAATTTATGTGGTGAGAATACAATTGTATTTTGGTTTAACCCTGTCCCACTCGGTTATGTGATTGGCCATTGTGTGATGTGTCACACTTTTTGAAATGCTTTTAAAACAGTTGTGTCACTACTGTTACTTAGACCTTCCCCATTTTATTATTGATTGATGTTTGATATTTCATTTTGACAGCTTGTCTTGCATTTTTGTCAGAATTTTCTCATTAGACATTAATCCTTCTTTGTTTCCATTTCTCTTTTGCAGTGAATGGTGCTGCAAGTTCGCCAGAATGTTACTGTGAATGTGGCGTTGTAAGGCCTGCCCCTCAGTTTTACCAAGTAGGTCCCAAATATTAAAACATTATCGAGTGAAACATAGATATTATGGGAATAATAATCGTTTTCCTTGTGTATATGTAAGCTGCCCCTGCACTTTTAGAACGTGGAATGCGCTTTTAATTAATTTGAATAGATTTCATGTGACTAAAACCAGTCATCAATCCAAGAGCTGTATATTTAGGTGCCAGTTATGTCATTGTAAGGATCTTGTCTCGGAAAGGTATTACTCGGCTCACATTAATGCACACCTTAAGAAAAATGAGGTTGTAACTTGCATGTGATTGCAACTTTCAAACAAATATCTACGGAACATTTAAATCCCACAGGAGCAGAAAACATACTTCTTATTCAGTTACAGATTTTAAACAAGAAATTGTGACATTAACCACCTTTGTTTCTCTGGAATCTGCGCAAAATACTTAAGATGATGAAATAGGTGAGGCATACTCTGATGCACAACCAGATTGCAGTGTTTATGCCCCGAATGACCTTCCAAATGTAATTGAACAAACTTTTGCAGCGGCTTTGTTAAAGTTAGAACATTTAACCCATGTACCAAGGTACATGGGTTAAATGTAATCACAGCAATCAATGATTTGATAAAATGACTGCAAGTTTTGTGAAGCACAAGTTCTTATTAAACCTCCTTGACAACAGAAACACACAGCACATACTGCTGGTGTTATGTCCCTACTGGTTTTCAGACTAACTGGTTTCCATATGTTGTGTTTACCGAACGCAGCAGTTGTGGTCTGCCTCTGTCACCAGATTCGTCACACATTCACAAACATATTATTGGCGATTTTCAGGTCCACATCTCGTATCTACTGTGGTGAATATGATTGTATAAGTTAGCACTACATCAAAGCCGCCTAAAAAAAAGGTTTGTCAAAAATATATATTTTGCAAGATCGCGTCAAACTGGATTAGATCTCGGTAGAGCAAAATGCTTTCAGCATTCACACCCAATATTCCATAGCAGAAATCAAATGCTGAGCAAACATGCATAGTGCATACTATTATGTGATTGGCAGGTGTAAGTTTAATGAAACAAATGTGTGTATGTCAGTGGACCGTGTTGTTAAAAAATGGTTTCATTTTGTTTCAGGTTAATGCAGAGTTCAAGCGGATTACAACTATGCCTCTACAGTCAAGGTTCCTGTCACAGCTTGACCTACACTCCGCAAGTCTGCTGAGGGTGTTCTCGAAACAATCGGGGCAGCAGGGCAAGAAGTTAACCTGTTAAGCCAGAGAGACCCCGGTACCGGGGCACTGCCGAAACATCTTGCAGGAAACAATGTCTGAGGGCATGTTCATTTAATAAACTATGAATGTTTTATATCCATGTAACGGGAAGAAACTCATGTAACTGATCTTTTTTTTTTTTTTTTAAAAGAAAACCCACAATGCTAACACTGAGCCTCTGAATTAGCAACAAGCGAAAAATGCTAACACCTTACTGCACCGAAAATCACTCACAAAACCTTATTATTTATCTCTTCTCTACATCCATGACATCGTTTCACATCGTGAGGTGACACAGAATCGATGGGTACCCTCATTATCACTGAATTATACGAAATGGGGACGTTATAAGCAAAAACGGACATCAAAACAGGTGACGCTAGGTAGTTAAAAATGCTAACATTTTTACCTTGGCTCTGTAGTCTCTCCAAAGTGGTCTTCAATGGCATTACAACGATAAAAACACTGCTGAAGTTAATCCATAGGTTAATCCAATGTGTCTGTGTCCCTTTGAAATGATTTCTGATAATCCATAAGCAATAAAACTGCTTTTCCGTTTCCAGATGTCAGAGCTAAAGATAGGTTCGCTCTGATGCAAAAGCCGCCACCTTTTCTTTTCACAATGAGTGTGTGTGGGGGACTCCCCCTTTGATTCTATTGGCTCTAACGGTCAGAAAGAGGTGTCAACCATCAAAATCGAGCAAGGGGGGCCAGAGATATGGAAAATCCACCCAAATGACCCCAGAAGTGGATTCTTTGGTTTTGGCTAAATCTCTCTAAAAAGGTAAAATGTCACTTGTTTTGCATCAATCTTGATACAGGGTACTTATTATATGTTGTACTTTGGATTCCTAAAGCTTTTAGTCTACCTTACCATCATCCAAGGGTAGTTTTCACTATAAGTAAAAACTATGTAAAATCTGAATTTTCTTTCAAATAAAAAACATCTATATTGATTCTGACTTTTCTACATCCAACTCACAGGTTTATCATTACTTTGAGAAAAAATATTATTAGTTTAACCCTTTTAGAAGGGAAGATATGGTCATTTGTTCTGGGAATGTCATTTTCGAGCCTGAGACCTGAAAAACAGGCTCAGGGCTTTACAGTTTAAAAGACATGGCTGCCATGATGACAGTAAGAACTTTTTACCTGTATATATATATGTGTGTGTATGTGTGTGTGTGTGTGTGTGTGTGTGTGTGTGTGTGTGTGGAGACACTGTGATGGATCGTTGGAGCTACAGTATGTGCAGCTCAAGGCATATATGCTCGAATGGGAGCTGCAATCATGTTGCGCGCACTATCCGTGCTGAGTGTGCTGACTGTGCTGACTTTTCGTACAATGTCCCACTGTCTGGCTACCTGCATAAAGTCATTGAAACAGCTCCTTATATCCGTTAGCGCAGCTAGCTAGCACCAGATGCTAACAACAACAACACGTAAGGTGTGCCTCGCTCGCGCGAGTCGCCCCACACATACACACACCCTCCCGGTCCTCCCGATGGCCAGTCCGGTTCTGCCGGTGAGCGTGGAAGTGTGGTCTGCCACAAGCGGGCGGCAGGAGCGGGGCTGTCAGCATCAGCTTGTAGATGGTATTTTAAACTCGATGCGCTCTGAAACTACGGCGGCCGAGGACAAAAAATACACATGCGTTAATTGCGTTAAAATAATTAGTGGCGTTAATTTTTTTGGGCGCTAACGCGTTATTAACGCATTAACTTGACAGCCCTAGTATATATATATATAATTTCCTTTTCGGCCAGTCTAAAATCAATTAATATGGTAAATTATCCCAAAATGTGACTACTCCATAGGTTCAATTTAAGTTAAAATGTCCCTATATTCTTTGTTTTAATCCTTAAGGAAGACATCGATGCTGGCAGGGAGTGCCTCATTAAAGGACTCTGCATCTACCTCAACGAGGATCCTGAGGATCTGGTGAAGGAGTACATGGTGAGTGTGTGCTAAAGTAGTAGGCCACATTAAAAAAAAAAGTTAGTTTGAACATGTTTTTAAGAAAAAAATAGCCTCAGTCTGGAAATCGAAAGCAGAGTGGAAGAATCTCTCCTTCTGGAATTTGGAAACTAAAAAGCAGTTTTATTGCTTATGGATTATCAGAAATAATTTCAAAGAAGGCACAGATACATAGGATGAACCTATGGATTAACTGCAGCATCGTTTTTTTATCGTTTTAATGCCATTGAAGACCAGTTTTGACCAAGGTAAGCCATGTTAGCGTTTCTAGCTACTTAGCTCCACATGTTATGATGTACGCTTTCGTTTATAGCGTCGCAAATGTTTATCACTGAGTGTTGAGGAGGGCACCACTAGATTCAGTGTCTCCAGGACACCAAAAACGAGTGGTTGGCTGTGCATCTAGGATAAGTAATAAGGGAGTTATTGTGAGTTTAAGTGCCGTTTTAGGTAAAAATGTTTCGCTCGTGGCTAATTCAGAGGCTGAGTGCTAGCATTGTGTTTTTTTTTTGGAAAAACAAATTAAAAAGATCAGTTAGCTAAGTTTCTTCCCGTTACATGGATATAAAACATTCATAGTTTTATTCAATATTAAGATTCCTTAGACGTTGTTTCCTGCAAATGACGCGTTTTTCCGCCCGGTACCGGGCAGGCCGTGCGTAACAGGTTAAAGAAATGATTTGTCTTCCACCAGGACATGACTGAGGCCAACACACTACGTGAGGTAGAAGGAACAACAGTGGGGATCTATGTTGCCAGAGAGACTCCCAGCAATGACTATTCTGATGTCGGAGTAATCCTCGAGGGTGTGGTGGTGCTTCACAATCTGGAGAATGTGGCTCTTGCAGCTGCAATGCTGTTTGGACTCATGTATGCCCTAAACATGAATTACCCGTCGAAGCTCCGCTACACCTTAGAAGTTATTCAGAAGGTTATAATGGAGTTGGATGCATCTGACCTTTCAAGAAAGGCCCAACACTTGAAAAGGAAAATGCACGAGTGAAGAGAGCTCACTGTCCCTGTTCACGGCTCACTGTTCCTACACTGTTCCTGTAGTTGATGTAGATGCAGAGTCGACATTCCTGGACTGAGTGGTGTGGCTGGTTCTCCGACCACCATTCCAGTTATTGATGCCTTATTGATGCAGGGGATGCTTTTTATATATATATATATATATATATTTGTTTTACTTTTGTTTACCTTGTTATTGTTGTAACGAAATTGCTAAACAATATGTAAGGTCCTTTTTTAATATGTGTACTTCTCAAATTGGAGATTGGATGTTTTAGAAAGACTTGAGTGATTCTTTAAGCTCCAGGTTCTGGAATAAAGGTTTTGAAACAAAACTTTCTAATCGTTTTCAATGGAAAAAAAGTGGATTATGTTTAGAGTGATCAAGAAAAAGTTAATTGAAAAGGATTAGACAGGATTAGACATTCAAGAATACATTTATTGCTGACATTTTAATAGTTTATTGTACTTTTATTTAAAAATCTGTTTCATATTTACATTAAATTATATTTATAAATATAATGTATTGTTTATATCAAAAAATTACAATTCTGAAAACATGTAATTGACATGGGAATATTAAAATAACAAATAGTGTTGGAATAAAAGGGATTGAATTGTGTTTGAATAAAGTGATCAAATTGGGTTGGAGTAAAATAATGAAAGTGTTTAATTTACTTTATTAAAACACATTTCAATAACTTTGAATCAACACAAAGTACTTGCGTTGATTGGACATAAATCGCTTGTGTTGATTTAAAACAATTCTATAGGTTGCTGCCACAATTGAATTGAGTAAATCCAATGTGTTCTTTTTTTCAGTGTAAATGTTGCTTATGGATTATCAAAAATAATTTCAAAGGGACACAGACACATTGGATTAACCTATGGATTAACTTCAGCAGCGTTTTTATCGTTTTAATGCCATTGAAGACCACTTTGGAGAGACTACAGAGCCAAGGTAAAAATGTTAGCATTTTTAGCTACCTAGCGTCACCTGTTTTGATGTCTGTTTTTGCTTATAACGTCGCCATTTCGTATAATTCAGGATAATGTGGGTACCCATCGATTCTGTGTCACCTCACGATGTGAAACGATGTCATGGATGTAGAGAAGAGATAAATAATAAGGTTTTGTGAGTGATTTTCGGTGCAGTAAGGTGTTAGCATATTTCGCTCGTTGCTAATTCAGAGGCTCAGTGTTAGTATTGTGGGTTTTCTTTTGAAAAAAAAAAAAAAGATCAGTTAGATGAGTTTCTTCCCGTTACATGGATATAAAACATTCATAGTTTTATTAAATGAACATGCCCTCAGACACTGTTTCCTGCAAGATGTTGCAGCAGTGCCCCGGTACCGGGGTCTCTCGGGTTTAACAGGTTAAACAGTGTGCGATAGACATGGCTCGTGAAGTTTTAAATCCTGATGAAAAACAACAAAAAAAGGTTATAGAGCTATTAAAGCAGGTGCCGCTGTCGGCTAACACGGCAACCAGAAGAGTAGAGGTTTTAGCGGAGGAGTGTTTTTCCAGTCTACTCACGGATTTGAAGAAAATAGAGGCTATAGCCATAGACTCGTCCTGTGACCAAACTGACATGGAACAGCTGTCTGTGTTTGTACGATTTTTTGATGAGAAGATATTCCGGGAAGAGCTGCTGTGTTTGCGCACGACCGGGGAAATAATCTTCCACGAGCTGACACAGTTATTCGAAAAGAATGGTTTGAATGTGAGTCAAATCGTCTCAGTTGTAACCGACGGGGCTCCGTCGATGGTTGGAAAGCACAAAGGCTTGGTAAGCAGGCTTTCCGCCGTTAACCCGGCGCTCCTTACATTTCACTGCATCATTCACAAATCAGTGTTGTGCGCAAAACTGTGTGGAAAAATTAAAGAAACGATGGATACTGTGACGAGACTGGTTAACTTTGTGCGTGAGAGCTCTAGTCTGCAGCATCGCCTTTTTAGATCGTTGCTAGAGGAAATGTCATCTGAACACAAGGATCTCTTACTTACTTACTACACAATGATGTTCGCTGGCTGAGCAAGGGCCGTGTGTTGGAGAGGGTGTGCGACCTGCGTGATGAACTGGTGTCGTTCTTATCAAGCCTGCAGAGCCAAAAAGCCCATGAGTTTTTGAGCTTTTTAACTGACACCAAGGTGATAACAGATGTTAATTTTTTGTGTGACATCATGTCTCATCTAAATCACCTTAACCTTAACCTGCAGCTGCAAGGCAAGAACCACACTGTTGCTGAGATGTACGAGGCGGTTTAAGCTTTTCGGTCAAAGCTGCACCTTTTGGAGAGAGACATTCATGGGAGGAAGCTGCACTTTCCACGTCTGCGTGAGCACTGCAAGAAGAATGAAATGCCGGAAGATCCAGTAATGAAGGATTTTGTGTCAAAACTGGCCGAAAACTTCGAGGAGCGATTTGAAAGCTCCCCTAAAATCTCAGGTGACATCCTCCTCTTCCTCAGACAGCCGTTCTCTGTGTCAGCAGACGGGAAGTGGACTGGAGAGGCCAAAAGGCTGGTGCCTTCCATAGAAGAGGAAGCTCTTCAGATGGAGGTCTTAGAGATTGGAAGCTCTGAGTTGCTGAAAGCTCAACACAAGGATGCACCAGTGTGTGACTTTTGGATCAACGTGGTTTACCAAGCTCGTTTCAAAAACACCAGAGCTATTGCTATGTTCCTACTCACAATGTTCCCCTCAACATACATCTGCGAATCAGGATTTTCTTCAATGAATGCTATCAAAAGCCAGGACAGGAACAAACTCTCCAGTGCACATCTTGGACAGTGCCTCAGGATTGCCACAACAGAATACAGGCCCAACATCAGACAGGTTGCCTCATCCCGCCGCTCTCACTTCTCTCACTGATTGGTGAGTGAACAACATAAATTTATTTATTTTTTAATTAAAAACAAATTAATAAAATGAGAGAGCAAAAACCTTGGATAATGCAGGGCTTTTAACAACAGCCCACAAACTGGTCAAATTGAATACAACATTAAAATAATATATTAAAAATAAAGTTAAAAAACAACAATACTATTTGTTATTTACAGCCTGATATTATTTGGTACACATATTTGAAAATGTTAAAACTAATAATGCGGTGTATTTTGGTATGACATTATAAAAGTAACTGAAACTCTCTCTATGTCTTCCTGTCTTTCTCAGTGTGTGTGTTACAGTGTTTGCTGAATTGGATGTCGACCTGTCTGACTATTTGATCAGAGTTCACTCTGTTTTTTATTTTGTTGAATTGTTATGCCCCATCAGACCACGGCAAAATCATTTGTATTTGTTAAAGCATTTATTTATTATTATTGTTAATAAATGTTTGATTTCGGTCTAATTTTGTTTCAAGGATGCATTTTTCCTTTACTCTCAACACAGGGTTTGTTTCATTTTGGCCCTTAGCTTGTCATGCTTGACAAAAATTGGCCCTTTTATTTGGTAAATATAATTGGGGAACCCTGCTCAACATCATCAGAGCATTATTAATATAAAAATATAATTATTAACAATTCTCACTTCATGTTCTTCATGTTTTAATTTTCCATGTTTAAGCAGCCCGTATCTACTTGCAACAGACTTTCCACACACCTTACATTGCCACACGCCCATTCACATATTACACCTAAAAAAAAGACAAGTTTCAAAAACTTCTCAATGCTATCTAGTATAAGAAATGAAATAATTGCATCATGTTCAAATTACTTACCTATATAGAGAGGTTGCCTATCGACAATGTTGATTTAGCTCCTAGATCTTGTACCTGAAACATATGACAAAAATAGCACAAGGTTAGTTTCTAAAGGTGAGGAATAAGCTAACCTTTATTGGTTAACCTGTTAAGCCCAGAGCCTGTTTTTCAGGTTTCAGGCTCGAAAATGCTATGCCCAAAACAAATGACTATAACTTAACTTCTAAAAGGGTTATATGAATAATTTCTTTCATCAAAGCAAGGTTACATCTGTGAGTTGGATGTGGAAGTGTCAGAATCAATATAGATGTTTCTGTGTCAGAGTAAATTCAGATGGAACATAGTAAAAAAAGGTAAATTCTTACCTCCGCCTAAAAAAAAAAACATTACTTACAGTGAAAACCACCCTTGAATGATGGGTTAGTAGACTAAAAGCTTTAGGAATCTAGGAGGTGTTCCATATTCCAACATTTCTGAAGCAAGCTGCTCCCTGAAAGTCTTCTGTGTGTGTGGCTTTGTCCTGCTGGGGTCACTCTTCATCTTGTGCAGCTCCTTGTGGAGAATGAAGCTGTTCACCACGGCAATGTCCAGAAAATGGTAAAAAAAAGTCTTGTACCATTTCATCGTTTTGTGGAGAACGCTGTAGTACCCGATCAAAGCGTCAGACACATCCACGCCACCCATGCTTCGGTTGTAGTCCAACACAGCGTCAGGGAACGGGAACAGGTCTTAGTCTGCCACACACCAGCCTGTTTCACTTTCCGCTGGACCGTCTGACCGCTGGTAGCTTTGGAAGTGAGTGCTTTTTGGATGCAGGCTGAGTGGCCAACACTGGTGCAGATCTCTTTCTAGAAGTTGAGGAATGTGAGGGTGAGGCAGGTGTGGGCTGGGTGAAAGTAGACAATGGTGAAGCCATTTCATCCTCATCTCCATCACTATGAAAACAAATGTGGAAAAACAAAGAGATTACATTAATTCCTGTAATTCCTGTTTCCTTGGCAGTAAACATGCCATTTTGAGTGTGTGAATGCAATACATTTAGTGACTATATATGAACACTGGCCTATACTTTTAGTAAATGTAACAGACAAGAAACACTATTTTTGTAAATAATCCCTCTAATTCCTGCCAAACATGCCATTTTGAGCGTACATTACATTACATTTAGCAGACGCTTTTATTTACTATATGAATAATCGTACACCAAATAAATAAGTAATAGATAAAAACAGAGAGATTACATACCTTTCCCGTGGTGGAATTTCATCATCAGAATCACAACGGTCCGGGTTCCGTTCTGGCTGCAGGAGATCCTCGTCGTCTGACTCAGAATCAACAGGTAACATATCTGCATCGCTGTCAACATTAGTCACAATTTCCATTGCCTGTAAAGTAGTAAGCATCTCTTTCCTGCAAGCCATTATTTGACAAAAGTCAAAGTATAGAAAAAGTCCTAAACGCAAATCTTGTAATCTGCTCCGTTATCTGCTGTCCGCTCTGTGCGCTCTGGGTCCTGCTGCAATTCCTGTTGTTTACGTAGTAAACACGGCGTAGAGACTGCTGCGTAATGGGTCTGCCGCTGGCTGTCATACTTTATACTTTACGCAGGACCATATCTATGGAACCCATTGGTCGATTTGAGTGATTTACACCTTTTTCTTAACCATTAGATCCAATAGAATCCGATGGGCAGTTCCCAAATCCACGTAAACATTACCATTGCGGACGTAATAGAGAAGCAAACGAAGCATATCTGAAAGTACAAGCCTTGACTGCAAAACTTTATACCCAGTATATTGCCATAAATATGATGATGGATTATCAGTAAAAATGTCTACATGACACAGAGACATTGGATTAACCTTGAGCTGCGTTTTTATTCCGTTGAACACAAGTTTTGATCACAAATCAAAAAAGGTAAGATGTAATTATTGTAATATTTTTGAAACCGGATGTTGTTTACTTTCTCTTTTCTGGCTGAAAGCTCCGCAAATTCGGGGTCGTACAGTGATGACACTACATGTATGGAATCTGTGGAGTCTCAGCTTTAATCGGATATCTTGTTTGTGCAGTCACGATAAGTAATAAGGGCATTTTGTGAGTGAGTGCTGTGCAAAAGTCTGTTAGCATTAGTTAGCATTTTTTCGCTCAATGCTAATTCAAAGGCTTGGTATTACTCTTGTGTTTCTTTTAGCTAAAAATGGTTCATATCTTCAGTTAGCTGAGATTCTTCCCGTTAATCTGGTGCTACACATTAATAGTTTCATAAATGTTAAGAAGCCCTGAGACATTGTCTCAAAAGAAAACAGTGGGAGGGGTCCAATGGGGGGATCGTCGTCCTTAACAGGTTAAGGAGGCAGCCTGAGCAGCTATATTGTTGACCCCACCTGCACGCCTAAAAATATCACCAATGGCCAAATCATTCACTAAGTTGTGTTACACCTAGGTTTAACAATGACAGTACTCTGTTGCACCAGCTGTATTTAAAGGGGACCTATCATGCTAAATGCAATTTTGTACGTCTTTTATACATGAATATGTGGTCTCTAAAAAAGGGGCTGCAACGTATCTGATAAAAACTGTCCACTGTCCTGACTTCAGGACGGTGGCGCTACGGCTATTGGGCCAACTCTCCACCTATCAGGGGAATGTGGGGTTGGGCCACGGCTGGCCATTGCCGCTCGAAAGCGCTGGAGACGCTGTAGTACATATGCCAGGCCTGTAAGTGGCACTGTAGTCTGCCACAAAAGCAGCGAAGAAGACTTCCCACGCATGGTTGCCATGGTTCCCCTTCTGTTTATTCTCCGCCGTGGCTTTTTTTCTCCCTCCCCGAGGCAAGCGTTTGCTCCTGCTGCTGTAATTCAATGCAATCCCTCCCCGTCGAGGCAAGCACTGTAATTCTCTCCGGTTAGTCCACCAGCAGATGACAAACACCCACCTCTCCGCCTCTTCCAAGGAACGAGGGGACTGTGCGGCAGAGTTTCAGTTAGGTTTTCTTTCGCCGGTCAAGATGTCCGTTAAAGTTTAAATCTTCTGGCCAAAATTAGAAAAGTGCCTGTCAAAGGTCTTCTTTGTTATTTATTGAGCTTTAAAACAAATGAATAACGACTCTATATAATAATATAATAAAACACGGAGGACGGAGATCTATTTTTCTCCCCCTCTTCTGACTTGATCAGAGCACGCTCCCCTCTCCTGCAGGGGGGCGTGGTCAGCTGCAGCTCACAGAATCAGCCCCCTGCAAAAACAGGGCTGGAGAACAGCAAATAGAACGAAATGAGGCATGGCTAAAATGCATGATCTGTTTGGTATTTTGAAAACAGAAACGTATAAATATACCTTATATAGGTATGGCCCTACAATATATCATTTAAATATAGCATGATAGGTGTCCTTTAAGTTCTCTCTCAAATAATCACTGAATAAAAAATGGTAAAATTAATGCTCAAATAACTATAAGGGGAAATAAGGAAATAATGAATAGTATAAATAATTGCAGGAGTAAATAAATAAGAGAATGAAGAAAAACGGGAAGAAAAATAACATTGAAAAAAACACTAAATTAATGTGGGCAAAAAGTAAAATAAAGCATAAATACACAAGTAATTCATTAATATATATCAGAGGTGGGAGTAAGTCCTACATGTGCAAGTCATGAGCAAGTCTCAAGTCTTGACCTACAAGTATCAAGCAAGTCCCAAGTCACTGTGGTGAGAGTCAAGCAAGTCAAGTCATTGCTCAGGTCAAGTCAAGTCGAGTCATACGAAATTCTGATGAATAAGCCCAGTTTCCGCATTTAAATCAGTTAAAAGACAGTGGTTATGAAAATGGATTACACCCACACTATGATCTTCATTACATACACAGTTAATCATTTGAAATCTAATTTAGACCGATGACAATCATATTAGATTCATATTAACCCTAGAACTGCAGACAATATAGCTAGGACTCAATCAAAAAGTCTGTTCAAAAAGGCAGAATTCCAGGTAAGAAAATCATATAGGCCTATGGCATTTGCCATTACACATATTTAATTGAAATGTCTGTTAACACTAGAACCGCCAACAGTCATTTTCAAATCATTGAATTTGTTCCTCTTCATAATTTCCTTATAAAGTAAGTAGGACGATTTAAAACTCAGTTAATTGGGTTAATTTAGAAATTGCTTCAGTTTATCATCATAACAGATCAAAATGTTCAGATTCATTTTTACAATAAATCAAGGAATGATGCACTTCTACAAACAAAAACAACATAATTAAAAGATTTAAACAAACTACTAAAAGTAGATGAACTACATTATTCAACAGTTTACAGTAACTTCTGATAATAACACAGGGGAAATAAACGAGGCATCTCTTTTCCTCACTCTCTCTCCCTCTCCTGACAGCCCGTCAGTATCAGGGTTAGTAAAAATGAATCCCTTTACCGTTTTGTCTTCTCTTTGCAATGCTTAATCGATTTGAAACCAAGTCTAATGTAGCTTAAACTTAACGTTAGCTTTCTAGCTAACACAACACATTCACATACCTGTCTCTGTGGGTTTTTTTGTAGTGACGAATGAAGTTGGATGTTGTGGTGGTCGTGTCACTGATCTTTATGCTGCAGACCCTGCATACCGCTGTTCTCTTCTTATTAGCGTCATCGACAACATAATCCTTGAATCCAAACTTCACTATTTTTGTAGTAACGCTAGCCGCTGCCATGTTAACTGACACTCCTGCCTTCTAGTGGGTTGCCAGGTTTGCGCGCATGGCGCTATAATCACCCAATCACGTTTTTCGAAAAAACTAAACGTAATATCTCACTACAAAAACAAACGCAAATATTTAATTTTAAACAGTCAAGTCCTTTCAAGTCATCTGTCTCAAGCTTAAGTCAAGTCTCAAGTCATGAATACCAAGTCAAAGTCAAGTCAAGTCTTTTATCAATGTTTGTCAACATTTATGCATCAATAATTACAAAGGAATATTTCTAAATATAAGTTGTACAAATTATATGTATTTAATACTAATAACATAATGAGTCATTTTACTTGCAGATGATAATACTTTTCACTTGGGCTATTGACAATTTTGAATGCAGGACATTTCAAAGTCAAAGTCAAAGTCAGCTTTATTGTCCAAAATTCTAAATTTTTTATGATATTCGAAATATCGTTTCCCGCAGTCCTACAGTGTGACATGTATACATAAAACAAATCAAAAAGGGCCTAGATAAACGGGGTATACATTTAAATAAAACAAAGAGCCTACAGATGGAGCGTCTTATTTAGGACAGTTTGAAATGCGAGGGTCGTGGTTGGCTCGTGCACGGTCCGTGATCGGCCTGTGCAAGGTTCGTGATGAGGAGCCGGCCCCCAGTCTGACTTGATACCGCCCCCGTGATAAATACATTTCATTATTGTGAAGCCAGCTGCAATGGATCATTGATCCACCAGGGGGTGCAGTGGGGTTCCACACTGGAGCTCATGTGAAATCAACTTCGATACAGTAAGCTGGATGTACAGTATGTCTGGTACTACTGTATAGCGGATCTTTGTTAAGATCCATATGTCACGGATAGGATCATAGTCTGTGCTAAATAAGGCATGTAATCATTTACAAAACATCACCATGTTGTTATTTAACAAAATAATGTTGTTTAGTCGAAAAAAACGAATGAGAGGAAATGCAGCCGGCTCTCCCGATTTTTTATCCTAATTTAATCGTCATCTTCACCACGATCATTTATGTTTATGTTCGCCGAATTGACATGAAATCACTGACAAATATGAATATTCTGTATTCAACTTCATTGAAACGATCAGGATGGGTGTTATTTTTCCCCACAATGACCAAGTCGCTGCAAATTATCCCACTTATTACATGGCCTCATTCTCAACAAGTAACGACATGACTCCCAATCTTAATTGAAATGCTTTTATGGATTTAGAAAATGTTTTTATTGATTTAAAAAATAGTTGTATGTATTTATTTAAATTGACATGCATCCGCTAAGAGAAATAGTCACTAGACACTTGACACAGTGGCTTTTGGCAAAGCAGAAAAAGAACACTCAAACCGAGAGATGAGTTATTATTACAACATGACTTCACTATTATTTAACAACTGTTTTTATTGGGTTCTTTTATTTGGGGTATAAGTATAGGTGAATTGCACTAATGTGGGAAGATCGTGATGTCTCCTCCGATCTGCTTTATGATCTTCTTTCTCCCGTTGTGTAGATTGGGGGACTGCCGTCCTGTCTTCAATGTTCGACATCGCGTGAAACAGAGGATTTCGACATTCTGTATTCATTGCTTACTTCCTTAAACCTTTTCTCCTCCTTATCTCTTTCATGACTTTTTATTTAATGCTTTATAACAGCTGTAATAGTTTGTTTAGAAATCCTAGAAACACTTTTACGGCAGTTCTCATTTACGGTAACTCCTTCTGACGTCATAGCTACCCACGTATAATATATAAACAAAGTCTTGGCTTTCAGAATATGAAACTTTTATTTACAAAATCACACGATAAATACATTTGTGAAGCTTGTAAAGGGAAGATGACAGGCACCTCTCACTCGCAATCTGCTCTGCCGCAGCGCCGCCCCCCTCCCTCCGGCTGAAATTATGAATGTACAGTAAGGCATATAGTAATCATAGATAACACGGCAGGGTCCCTTACAGTTTGTTTTCATCTGATTTCAAATAAACAAAGTCTTGGCTTTCAGAATATTAAACTTGTTTCGGCAAATTTAGATGATAAATACAACTATGAAGCTTGTAACGGCATAATTACAAGCGGAGAACGGAGTAATTTAACGTTACAGCAGGCATAACAACAGCCGGTGTTTATTTTATTATTATATATAGTCGTTATTCATTTGTTTTAAAGCTCAATAAGGAAGATTTAAACTTTCACACACGTTGACCCGCGAAAAACTCCGGTTCCCTCGGCCCCCACCACGTTGAATAAACAGAAGGCTGCTTTTGTGGAGAAAGTTACAGCGCTACGTACAGGCTCGGCATATGTACTGCAGCTTTTTCCAGCGGTATCCATAAATCTCTTAATTTTGACCTCAAAATGCACCAGATTAATGCATTTAACTTCAATATAAAGAAAAACATCTTCTGTTGTAACAACAATAACATTATAAATAGTAACATAGCTGAACATGGTATTGCACATTTAGCTTTCAGTGTTACTGACCTGAGATGTTTTTATTACATGAATTAAGGTGACTGAGGCTTTTTAACATTTTCAGATGTCTGAGTGTAATATCTGCATTTTCTATTTTGGTTTGATTAGGACACATCCTGGGGATTGTGTTTACAAACATTGACCATACCGTTGACCATCCCCCACCCCCCTACTGTATGTTGATTTTTGACTTTGTTTGCCAACATGTGGCATTTAGTACCTACCCCCCTCTGAGTGAATACCTGCTTAGCTACTTGGCACTAAGTACAGATATGTCTACCCTTTCTTCTTAGAGTTAGCCAAGAGGCTATTTTTCATCTGTAGTTAGTTAGATTTTAAAAGTCAATCTAAAACACATTTCATTTTAAACAAGTAAATACAATACATTTAAAACATGCAACATACACTGTAAACAAAATCTGTAATCTAGGCAGTAAATTGCTGTATTACCCACAGTCATTTACTTTGAATTTGTAATACAGTGTGATACTGTACATTATGCTGCACTGTGGGAATATTATCCTTAGGCGGGAAATGTATGTAAGCTGGAGTCTGAAATAAGCTGCTCCATCTGTATGTGCAGTATCTTTTTATTTTGTATTTAACCTTTATTTAACCAGATAAAAACATTGAGATAAAATCTCATTTTCAATGCTGACCTGGCCAAGAAGGCAGCAACGTTACACATAACACATAACACAAACATATAAAATACAGAGAACATAACTAAGAAAACAAAAGAGGAAAAAGCAGTCACTACATTGTGCACATTAGGACAGTAAGAAAAGTACACTACTTGTTACTGCAAGAGCAGCTGGTGGTGAGGACTTCAGACAACTTCAATTTAAAACATGATATAGAGACAAGTGCCATCAGTTTTAGGCGTGATTAAAGGTCATTCCAAGACCAAGGACCATAATAAGAAAGACTCCTTTTTCCAGCTTCAGTCCGCACAGCAGGTACCTGGAACCGTATCCAGACACTGGATCTGAGGTTGTAAGAGTCACAAACTGGGGCAAATCTGACACATATGTACAGTGGAAGCTTACTTAAAATGGCTTTATACATTAATTAAACCAATGCTGCATCCTACGCATAGTAAGTGAGGACCATAGGATGCATTTGATATATAACGCAGTGCAGCATGGTAAAGTGGGTCAAGTTTGGCCAAAACAGTGGGACAGGCAAATCTATAGATTGTATCACCGTAGTCCAGCTGGGACAGGAATAAGCCAGAGACCAACCTTTTACGGGATGAAATTGAAAAACATCATTTAAGTCTGTAAAGGAAGCCAAGAGAGAATTTCAATTTCTTTGTTAAAACTTCAATATGGTGTTTAAAGTTCAGATTACTGTCCAACCAAAAGCCCAGATATTTGTAGGTATCAACAAACTCAACAGAAACGCCATCAAGAGAAAAGTCTTAGTTTGGCCATAGTTTGGACACTCATTTTTAATCACACACATCTCCCCATCCCATTCAAATTCTTGACTGAGCCTATACTGTATGCATTTGAAAATAAATAGTAGCTACAGTACCCCCCTCTGAGTGAATACCTGTTGACTTCACATCTTGTACACATTTAATTAGGAGCAAAAACACACACTTCAAGTCAGATCATCACCCTTAGCTATTTTAATTAGCTCTCAAACAACCTAAACTAGTTATAAATGTTTATTTTTACTGTCGGCCGGGTCAGCTGCTGCATGAGACAGACACTGAAAAGTATTATCATCTGAAATTAATCATTATGTTATTAGTATTAAATATATATAAGTATTTTTACAGCTTGTATTTTTTTACCAAGTGTTTTTATTGCTCTTGGGGCATTAAAAACAAAATGTTAACTTTAGTTTTTTATATAATATCTGCATTTTCTCTTTTGAAAAACTAAGTCTTAGTTTGGCCATAGTTATTTAATATATAAAGACTATATATTATTGAATTACAAGATTAGATATACTTTATTTGATCTAAAATATTGATGTGTTCAAATGCTCTTCTAAACAAAACTGAAAGTCCATGAAAGTTGTCTTCCTGTTTTTGTGAAGGAAGCGCCATCTCCTGGTTAAATCCTGAAATTGAAAATCTGGCAACGCCCTCTTGGAAAATAGTGGGAGGGCTTAACATTCCCAGATACTGGTCTTTGGCAGGTAGCTGGCAGGTAGCTGGCAGGTAGTAGGCAGGAAGCAGTAAGCTGGAGTCTGAAATAAGCTGCTCCATCTGTAGATAACCGGGGTATACAGTTTAAAATGTCAATAATATATTTAAAGTGTTCAAAGTACAGTTTCAGTGCAGTAGCAGCAGAGATGGGCAGAAAAGTGACTGGTGCTGGATGAGGGAAGGTTGTGTTAATTTACTTCTAATATGTCGTTTTAACTTGGTAAATAAATGGAATACTTCTTCCACCTCGAATGTTAACCTGTCACTGCTTTTAAAACTTTAATTAAATGTTTGATATTTCCAGAGACCCTTTCAGACCGGCAATGCTGCCCTGCATGTAATTCCGATTGTCCATCGGAATGTAACAAAAGTCAGCCATCCCCCCCTTGGGGACACATTCCGATGGGCAATACACAAAGACAGCTAACTGGGTAACAGTATGTTCCCTGACAGTAGTTGACTTCTCAGCTTGTCACTCAGAGGGGGGTGGGGGCTGGTGAACGGTATGGTCAATGTTTGTAAACACTGTGAAATGTTGACTTTATTTGATCATTTCAGTAAAAACTAACGTTCACATTTCAGAGAGGAAGAGACACTGCATAAATATGCAAACCTACAGTTAGCTTTACTGCTGGAGAAGAGAGATCATGGGGGGGGGGTCGGGGAGAGCTGTGGCTGATGGGCCATTAGGTGTGTAAACACACAGCTGATCACCTGAGAGCTGTCGTTTCATTCAGACTATTTATAAAAAATTTAAAAAACGGTCTGATTTTAACATTGCACAACAATGACCTCAATGTGTGATTGTTATAGCAGTAATATTAAACACTAATAATACAGTAAACTATTAACAATAGTATAATATTATAGCCCGTTTGCCCATGGTGAGATGACGAGGCTTCATTAAAAATAAACCTCTTTTTAGTGAATTACTGAGTTTGGGCAAGTTAATAATGTTTCAATGAAGTTGACTACAGTATATTCATATTTGTCAGTGCTTTCATGTCAATTCGGCGAACATAAATGATCGTGAAGATGATGATTAAAATAGGATTACAAATCGGTAGTGAGACTGCATTTCCTCCCGTCGGATGTGATATAAAAACAAACCGATTATTTTTGTAGTTGTAAATCACGTGGATTAAACCACATTTATTAGTGCTTTCATGTCAATTCGGCGAACATATGATACATTAAATGATCGTGAGGATGATGATTAAAAAAAATAGTTTGAGCCGGTCTGCATTTCCTGATGAAAAAACATAGCGATGGTTTTGTACTTACGCCAACGCGGATTAAACAACATTATTTTGTTAAATAAAAACATGGTGATGTTTTGTAAATGATTAGATGTCTCTTATTTAGCACAGAATATGATCCTATCCGTGACATATGGATCTTAACATAGATCCGCTATATCAGATTCCTGTAGATCTATCAGCTGTTTATTTCACATGAGTTCCAGTGTGGCAGCTTTTTAATCACTGCTCGCCCTGGTGGATCCATGATCCATTGCAGCTGGTTTCATTATAATTTAATTTATTTATCAAGGGGGCGTATCAAGTCCTGCGGGGGGTTTTCCTTTCAGCAGGGGCCCACCCCGTGCCGATCACGGGCCCACATGGGTAGGGGCGTCCGAAATGAGGTGCTACATCTGTATAGCAAAGCTAACTTTGCTATCTAATGCTAAGCCTAATGTAATGGACTAACGAAGAGTAGAGTTGATATAAGAAAGTATTAAATAGTGTTAACTAAAAATACGGCACGAAAGGACGTCCAATGTAACTTTAATTACTAACTCTCTCACGAATTCCCGTGTGTATCTGTGCTGCGACCACCGCATAGAGACAGACATGATAGCGAACGACAATGTGGCTAAGGCTAAGCTACTACTGTAATAGGCCTATTATTGACTGCACGACGAATATACACATGCAGACAATACTATTCGTCTATGTATAGCAGAGGTGGGGACTCGAGTCACATGACTTGACTCGAGTCAGACTTGAGTCGCATATTTTTTGACTTGAGACTTGCTTGACTAACATTGATAAAAGACTTGACTTGACTTTGACTTGGTATTCATGACTTGAGACTTGACTTAAGCTTGAGACAGATGACTTGAAAGGACTTGACTGTTTAAAATTAAATATTTGCGTTTGTTTTTGTAGTGAGATATTACGTTTAGTTTTTTCGAAAAACGTGATTGGGTGATTATAGCGCCATGCGCACAAACCTGGCAACCCACTAGAAGGCAGGAGTGTCAGTTAACATGGCAGCGGCTAGCGTTACTACAAAAATAGTGAAGTTTGGATTCAAGGATTATGTTGTCGATGACGCTAATAAGAAGAGAACAACGGTATGCAGGGTCTGCAGCATAAAGATCAGTGACACGACCACCACAACATCCAACTTCATTCGTCACTACAAAAAAAAACACAGAGACAGGTATGTGAATGTGTTGTGTTAGCTAGAAAGCTAACGTTAAGTTTAAGCTACATTAGACTTGGTTTCAAATCGATTAAGCATTGCAAAGAGAAGACAAAACGGTAAATTAACACTAGAACCTCCAAGGGATTCATTTTTACTAACCCTGATACTGACGGGCTGTCAGGAGAGGGAGAGAGAGGAAAAGAGATGCCTCGTTTATTTCCCCTGTGTTATTATCAGAAGTTACTGTAAACTGTTGAATAATGTAGTTCATCTACTATTAGTAGTTTGTTTAAATCTTTTAATTATGTTGTTTTTGTTTGTAGAAGTGCATCATTCCTTGATTTATTGTAAAAATGAATCTGAACTTTTTGATCTGTTATGATGATAAACTGAAGCAATTTCTAAATTAACCCAATTAACTGAGTTTTAAATCGTCCTACTTACTTTATAAGGAAATTATGAAGAGGAACAAATTCAATGATTTGAAAATTATATCTATGTAGGTGCTGACGCTGTTGGTGGTTCTAGTGTTAACAGACATTTCAATTAAATATGTGTAATGGCAAATGCCATAGGCCTATGATTTTCTTACCTGGAATTCTGCCTTTTTGAACAGACTTTTTGATTGAGTCCTAGCTATATTGTCTGCAGTTCTAGGGTTAATATGAATCTAATATGATTGTCATCGGTCTAAATTAGATTTCAAATGATTAACTGTGTATGTAATGAAGATCATAGTGTGGGTTGAATCCATTTTCATAACCACTGTCTTTTAACTGATTTAAATGCGGAAACTGGGCTTATTCATCAGAATTTCGTATGACTCGACTTGACTTGACCTGAGCAATGACTTGACTTGACTTGCTTGACCTGAGCAATGACTTGACTTGACTTGCTTGACTCTCACCACAGTGACTTGGGACTTGCTTGATACTTGTAGGTCAAGACTTGAGACTTGCTCATGACTTGCACATGTAGGACTTACTCCCACCTCTGATGTATAGCATAAACACGTTAAATTAACGGTTCATCTTCAATAATGTATGATTAAGCAGCGGAATATTAAACAATTAGACTTACTTAAAGTCCGTCGGTCGACGGTGTAGGTTGAAACGCCAATTATTTTTCTTTGATTAATGGCGGGGTAGCATCTAGAAAACTCCAAGTCTACGTCCAGTGTGAACAGTCAACGTCAGTGACGTCATGCTTTGCGCATAAAGGGTCTTCCTTCCCTTTATGGGATCTAATAGAATAAACTGTACTAATTGTCTTACATTCAGTTTATATTCAACATATTCACGTTGTGTTTAATTGCTTGAACAAATACACTTTAGATTTGACAGATTTCAGTTATAAATTACCTGAAAATATTGCTTCATATTTATGTGGACCAAGAATCAGTTTTTTGAGTGCACATAGTGCTTCACATAATAAAATATACAAGGGCTGTAGCCTGATATTTACATGTGCTTTAGGAGCTGTTTGTGTTTGTTGTACAATGTGTAGGTGTGTTTTGTAGAGTGTATGTGTGTGTTGTGTGTGTGTGTGTGTGTGTGTGTGTGTGTGTGTGTGTGTGTGTGTTTGTGTGTGTATGTGTGTGTGTGTGTGTGATAGTTGATGCACCAGGCAGACAGGCAGGTCTCAGTAGCTTATCTGACATATAAATTGTCAAAAATGGTACATTCTCCATTAGCCTACGAGCTCCCCGTTCGAGCGAATAACTATTCCTTCGCAATTTAGGATTACATTGGATATTGGCTGAACTTGTCCTGGATTGGAATTTTTCCGATCATTTCCCTAGGAGGAGTTTGCAAAAATGTGCTTAAAATGCATGAAAAACGCAAATGTTTCAAAATGGCCGACTTCCTGAGGGCGGGGCTAATGGAAGCCAAATTGAAATATGTCCGCAATCATAAGAGCAATGTGTATACGGCGTTTCGTGAATATCGGAACAACTATATGCGAGCAGTTTGGAGTAATTTGTGAAATGTAAATCGTCAAAAATGGTACATTCTCCGCTAGCTTACGAGCTCCCCGTTTGAGCGATCGACTATTCCTTCGCAATTTAGCATCACATTGGATATGGGCTGAATATGTCCTGGATTGGAATTTTTCCGATCATTTCCCTAGGAGGAATTTGCAAAAATGTGCTTAAAATGCATGAAAAACGCACATTTTTCAAAATGGCCAACTTTCTAGGTTGGCTAATTGAAGCCAATTTGAAATATATCCACAATTCCATGAGGAATGTCTTTGCCAAAATTCATGAATTCGGAGAAACTATATGTGACTACCACACAATAGGGGGCGCTACTGAGCTGTTTTAACCAACATTTTCTAACGCCAAGTCTGTATGGCTCAATATGTAGAGCAGGTCCACCCGGATAAGTGTGCAAAATGTCAGGTAATTCGGAGTTACTTTGTAAATTTTTCCAAAAATGGAAATGGCCATAGGTGGCGCTAGCGAGCATGTTGGACAATTTGAACACATTGACTCCAGAATGTTACATTTTTCACCGATCCTGGAATCCGTGCAAAATTATACACATTTTGAAGCGTCCTAAAGCCCTCACAACAGGGTTCTAAGAACGCTAGGAATAATAATAATTCCACCAATAACAATAGGTTGCTCGCACTTCGTGCTAGGACGCCGTTGGGTCCTAGCGCTCTCGTGCTCGGGCCCTAACTAACAGAGTTTTGGCAATCCTACAACGCAGCACAGACGACAAGACGACTCTGATCACTACAAAACGACAATGCTACTTGGTAAGCTAACGTTCGCTAACTAGCAATGTGTTTAGGGTCACGGTCACTATACGACCAAAGTGTTTCAAGTATTAATTAATTTTAGCTACCACTTTTACGTGTTAATATATGCATGCTTTTGTATGTTATACCATTTGCAAAGTCGCCGCCGCAGACCATGTGTTTGGATGATCAACCGAGCTACCGAGTGGTGGGGTGTGATTATTCCATCTTTCACACACACTCAGTGGGTGCAGAACTTCAGGATGTCTGAGGAAACCTACATCTACCTGTGCAACAAATGTCATGGAGAGGCCTATGATGATGAATGGGATGCGCCAGCAGCAGCAGAGCCTGGGGTAGCAGTGGCACAAGGTGCAGAGGAGGAGGGCAGGGACATACGAGAGGGTCTGATGCGCTACGTGAATAGATAAATATTCATTGTACTGATTGTAAATTGTATTGAACATAAATAAATATGTTTTACTCTTTCATTTTCTTTTATCAGAATTGACTATTTAGTAAATATTTGAATTTCAAGCAGCAGTAATTACTGCCCCATAATAATAACATTTGAGAAAATAACAGATCATGAAAATAAAATCTTTCTAATAAATTAAGAAAGTTGTTTGTGGTCCGTTTTGTTTGTTTAGAACTACTATTAACACAGAGGAAATCACGACAAAGATACTTGTTGGAAATAACAAAGCAAACTATAAACATAAATACAAAAGTGTAAAACACAGCAAAACTATATACATAAATGCAAGTGTAAAAGGCCACTAAGGCCAGCTGCAGGTGCTGCTCCTGCTGGGCCAGATCTGCACTGTGCATCTCCCTCAGGACTGTGAGGTGCTCCTCTCCTCGTTTCCTCGTTTCCTCTTGCCTGGATGACAAAAAGATAAACCTTTTTTAATCCCCATAGGGAAATTCAGGTGTTATAGCAGCAACAGCAATAAGAATGAAAAACACAGGACAGGTACAGGTCACACAAGGATATACGAATACAATATATAAGTATACTGTAAACAGAACAACAGTAAGGATGCACTAAAGACAGTTCACGCCCTAGATGTTTACAATGATTGTGAAAGTGAATTACATTATGTCCAGCCTGTTGATAATGAATATATATATATGTATACATGTACGTATGAGTATGTACACATATACAGTCAGGAAGTAAATGGATAATTACAAATGAATATAAGTATGAATAAATATGAGACCAGTTTAAAGTGCAAAAATCTAAAACAAAGCCGATTCCAAAATAAGTGGAAAGCAGTGCAGGTCCATATGTCTGCGGCACAATACTTAACAAAGAAGAATATACAAGAATATATTAGGATGTCACACACAATTTTACTAGCTCCAACATTAATAATAATTCTTACTACTTGTACTTTTGGTACGTTGCTTTACTTGTAACAGAGCATTTCCACACAGTGGTATTGCTTATTTTACTGATGATCTAAAGTTTAAAAAAAGTCACAATTCCAGTCGTTTTGCCATGCCATGCCTATTTTAGATTAGATTAGATTACTTTATTGTCATTACATAATGCAAGCACAGTGTAACGAAATTAGGAGGGTCTAACCAGATTGCAAACAGTCAGTTATAAACACATCTATCAGCAGTCTGTACAAAATAAATGATACAAATAAAGTTAAATAGATGTAAAATGTATAAATAAGAATAAATACACTGATAAGAATAAATACACTGAATACAGTATATACAGCAGTAATGTGCAAGGATGAATGCGCTTCAGCACAGCACACAACAACACTAGGCAGTGTGGAACAGCGTGGGGTTCATTGACAGCAGTCTGACTGCTGAAGAGAAGAAGCTGTGCGTGGTCCTGTTGGTTCTATCCGGGAGGCTGCGGTAGCGTGTCCCAGAGCGGGTGCCACGTAGGGGGATAAACAGTGCATGGTTGGGGTGGGAAGAGTCTCAGATTATGTTTTGTGCCCTTCGCAGGCACCTTCTCATAGACTGAGGCTATGGAGGGGAGTGACATCTTGATGATGCGTTGGGTGATCTTCACCACCCTCTGCAGTAATTTCTCGTCCTTGACCATGCAGTTACCTTACCATACTGAGATGCAGGTGGAGAGGATGCTCTCGATGGTACAACGGTAGAAGTTCACAAGCACCTGGGAGGATAGGCGGAGTTTTGCCAGTTCCCTCAGGAAGAAGATGCGCTTGTGAGCAGGGCCGTCCCTCCCTACAGGCCGATCATGCAGGCTGCATGGGGCCTCACATTGCGCAGGGGGCCTCGCGCAGGGGGCCTCGGCTTATGAGCTCGGCTTGTGCGCAGTTCTCAGCGCAGTTCGGGGGGGGGGGGCTCATCTCACAATGTCGCTTGGGGCCCCAAGTTGGCCAAGGACGGCCCTGCTTGTGAGCCTTCTTGACTAGGGCTGAGATGTTGGTGGTCCAGGAGAGGTCCTCCGAGATGTGGACTCCCAGGAACTTGAAGCTGGTGACCCGCTCAACCTCTTCTCCACTAAGATGGACTGGGGAGTGCGTGCCGTCTTTGTTCCTTCTGAGTCCACAATGACCTCTTCAGTCTTCTTGGTGTTGAGTATGGAGGACGGAACATGACTTAAGTATAAATAAATAAATAAATAAATGTGTAAATAAATGTATGAAGAAATACAGGAATAAATAAATAAATATGTAAATAAATAAATAAATACAGGAATAAATAAATACAGGAATAAATAAGTGACGAAATAAATACAGAAATAAATAAATGTTGAAATAAATACACAAATAAATAAATAAAATAATAAATAAATAAATAAATGCATAAATAAATATGGAAATACACCAATGTATAAATAAATAAATAAAAGTCGAAAATAAAACAGAATACACGTTATTATATATCTTTCATATATTTCTACATTTACGCGACATACATTTATTTATGTATTTATTTATGTGTCCATATGCTAATGAGGTGGGCGGTCCTAACCTCAGTCTGAAGCAGGATTCGCCAATTGTTGGAGCCAGGCAGAAGCAAGAGATTCGTGGCCAGTGTTGCCAACTTGGCGACTTTCTCGTTAAATTCGGCAGCTTTCCAAACAGCCACACTCTCCCGCGTCGAGACAGCAAATTAATTGCGCATGAACGGGATTTAAATGTAAAATGTAAATGTTTCTTCACTGTCACTGTCACACTATAATAAATAACTGCCTTTGCTTTGCTTTGACTCACACAGCCTCAGTCACTTAATCACCTCGTCCACTGTGTGTGTGCCTCTGTGACAAGCTAAACATCCACGTAGGTCATCATGTCGCAGTCCAAACTGTATTCACAAAAGTACAGAAAGGAGTGGGAATCAAACCCTGAGTTTAAAGGATGGTTGAAGCCATTTATTGGAGATGACACACACGGGCATACTGTACTGCCTTTATTGTAAGGGAGATTTCTACTAAAAACGACTAAAACTACTTTCTACTTTGGCGGGCAACCTCTTGAAGACTCTCAAACACAGCTGGGTTAACATCCACATCCATGTCGAGCTGAGCCAAGTCCTCTATACATCGTTCCACACGAAACTGGACATAGAGAGGACATAATCCTTTGGTTCTCCGTTCTCTAAATGGTCCGCTAATGACCAATACCCATAAATAATCCTTACAACTGTGGATAAACCATGGATGTATAAAGATAAGGGCTAAACAGTAATGCTCCTGCATTCGAATCAGCGCGGTTAGCCAGGCGTTAGTATAGCCCTCTGCCAGAAATGATCACACACTCCTGTAACCAATCCTGCTTCAGACTGAGGTTAGGACCGCCCACCTCATTAGCATACGGACACATAAATAAATAAATAAATGTATGTCGAGTAAATGTAGAAATATATGAAAGATATATAATAACGTGTGTTCTGTTTTATTTATTTATACATTGGTGTATTTATTTCCATATTTATTTATTCTTTTATTTGTGTATTTATTTCAACATTTATTTATTTGTGTATTTATTTCGTCATTTATTTATTCCTGTATTTATTTATTCCTGTATTTATTTCGTCATTTATTTATTTATTTATTTACGTATTTATTTATTTATTCCTGTATTTCTTTATACATTTATTTACACATTTATTTATTTATTTATACTTAAGTCATGTTCAGTCCTCCATAGTTGAGAGCCAGGTTGTTGTTAGCGCACCACTCTGTCAGATGCATGCATGTATGCCATCTTGTCATTGTTGCTGACAAGCCCTGTGGTGTCGTCTGCAAACTTAACGATGGTGTTTGAGCCATGTACAGGTTTGCAGTCATGTGTGAAGAAGGAATATAGGAGGGGACTTAACACGCAGCCCTGTGGGAGACCAGTGCTAAGGATGAGAGTTGAGGACGTGAGTTTGTCTATTCTAACCTGCTGGGGTCTGTTTGTGAGAAAGTCCAGTATCCAGTTGCAGAGGGAGGGGGTATTTCTTACCTAGGTGCCAGGGAACGGTGCTCCGGAGCACTGCCATCACTCGTTGTTCGGGACCACTCTTCGCTAGTCACAACGGCATCTAGAACAGCATACATGATTTATTGATTCCACAAACTACTGCAGCACAATACTAAATAGCAACAACAAATCTAGAAAACTGAACGTAAACAATGGCACATGGTGTTAGCAAACAATAGCTCTAGCTAATGCTATCTGCGCTAACCGTAGCTCTTCGTGGCTCCATAAAAGCCAACACAGTCTCACTCCCTGATCGTCAAAGAGCTACGCTTGGTCAGGGTCCTTTGGCGTGCAGTTGTGACACACCGAGTCTCCTTCAGCTTCATAAATGGACGCAAAGAGATTTCAACTGATTGCAATGTATTCCCATCGGCGGCGGTATTTGACGCTCAGGGAAGCACCACATCCGTCCATGTCGGCGGCAGTTAAAGGCAATGTACCATTCCCATTGGATAACGGAGAATTTTGCACCCAAAAATACCAGATTATACCTGTTAATTACACAACATTGATTGGTTTAAATTGTGTACAATGCGTTTGGGTTTTTCCCCTTCGATTCTGAGAAACAAATAGTTTTTTCGGAGTTTAGGATGACCGAAGACACTACACTACCCATAATCATCAGCTATCCTTTGGGACGACACCAGTCCGCTTTGCTTGAAAAACCCCGTGATTAATCCTCAAGCTCTGTGATTGGATGTTGGAGTGGCAGTGCGCCAAGGTTACGCAGAGCGTCAATCCAGGATTCGAACAAGTCCACCCCCACCCCCCAGAACTAAACATGCTGCCTATTTGTGTGTTTCGCACATAGACTGTATATATAAATGGACGTAGGGTCCGTGACGTCACCCATAGGATTCTGCAGAGTTGCCGAGAAGCCCTTAGTAGGCGGAGTCGGCCACTCCCGCCTGCTCCAGTCTGCTCCAGCCTGCTCCAAATAAGGGCAAAGAGGCGGAGCCGAGGCGGGACCTGCTGCCGCCGGGCTGGAAGTTCCAGAGCTAGCTGAAGCTACCAAGCTAAGCTAACATGTTCCCCATCTGCACACTGCCGTCGCATTTTACGTTTCTAAGGTAAGCGGACATGAAACTATTCAGCAAAACTATAAATAATAATCTAAGTTGAGTTTTTAGCATAATACTTCAGAATCTTAAAATCCCTTAACGTTTGTATGCAATTGTGCTAAATTAAACACTGGAATCAAGCAAATATTAATATGTTTGCATGACATTAGTTATTTATATTTTGCCATCACTTAATTATACGTTTAATACATTTAAGTCAAGCTAAGGTACATGTGATGGTAGCTAGTTAGTGCTCTTACCTGTGAGGCCTCCTCCAAACAGCATTATAACCAGACTGTATCATTAAAACTACAAGTACCAGTTCTAGATCCTTGACTTTAGACTAACAATTCAAAAGACAAAATGTATTTAAAGACCAATCTTTATTTGAATGTGCCTCTTAACCTGAGATATTAGTTATACAGTAATAGTATTGACAATCTTAAAAAACTGAGCAACTCAACAGTCAACTTTATATTTCTTATTGTCTAAAGCATTTATTATTTTCATTTTCCCCCTCTCATATTCAGTGTGGATGGATTGAGACAGCGTGGTGTCCAGAGAGCTGCAGAGACTTCAGGGAGAAACCTCCGTGTGATGGACGTCCTGTCTGTTGGTTTGGAGAGGACTGAGGGTCTTTCCTCTGTGAGGAGGACCAGGCCTGATGGAGGAGCCCATGCTGGGCATAGCTGATACCACCTGATCAGGCCTAGTCTGTCACTTTATTTGACTAAATGTGTTTACTTATACATTTAATAGGTTTACACCTTCTGTCCATATGTGCTTTTTATTTAAAACATGTTTGATTAACTTTTGGTTCACATTTCAATAAATTGTATTTGCACTCCTTTTGCCCATTATTCTTACTGAAAATGTTAGATTACACATTCACATCCGACTGAAGATTGGCCCCATTTATTTGCGTTGCAAACTCTGCGGTACAAGGTACATGTTGTGAAGCTCATGAAATGAGGCAAATAGAAATAATCAGCTGATGGAGTGTAGATGTGGAAATAGGTGCATTCGAACAGCTGACTGTGTTTTCACAATAAAAGTAGTTTCTTAGTGAATGTCCTGTACTGCTCTTAACATCTCATAACATCAGCTTTTAATTTTCCTCTTGGATGTTTTTCTTGACCCTCGGAGAAAGAGGAGATGCTGAGTCGTGTCTTTCAGGCATGTCCTTTCCTAACAAAAATTACAGGAAACATAAAACATATTATTGCAGAACAAGTGTGTTATTTATGAAAGAGGTGTGTTTGTGTTTAGGGGCTGTAGATATAATTATTTTGTAATTGTAATGTTTTTTTTTATTTCAACAGTGAGCTACAAAGACAATCAGATTATGAATGAACAGTATGAAATTCATCAACATTGAAATGTATTTCATCAAAATAATATTTAACTGTTATTAAAACAAGCTTGCTCTGTTGTCTCACTGAAAGAATAACTTTTACCACGTTTTACAGACAATATTGAGAGATAAATAGCAGTTGTCACTATGCGTTAAATAGCTTTGCCTTCAATACATTCAATTAGAAAGCTGACAGTCATATTGCTTGTTAACATCTAAATGTAACCCTTTGCATGGAAAAAACCCTCAACTTCACTGATGTGTAGGTGATCTAGTATTTAGTATTGTTTAATGGAATGTAAACATCATTGAAACACTCACAGTGTAGATTGGAAAAAGTATGTGAACCCCTAGACATTAGCTAATTGAAAATATTGTTTTAATCAGTGAAACAAGATTGGAGATGTTGTTCGAGCTACTTTGACTTATACATATTTGTAAAACATTAAACATTTTGGGTTTGCTATACACTAGAAGCATGTGCTGATGTAAACCATGCCCCACAACAAAATATCCAAGAAGACCTTCGAACAAGAATTGTTGATTTGCATAAAGATGGAAAGAGTTACAAAGTAATATTGATGTTATTGGGAAAGAATGCGCAGCATTGCATTATGCCATGGTGTAAAAAGGGCACTGCAGACAATCATGTCAACATCATCCCAAAGTTTGCTGATTCGGGGCCTGGACAGTTTGCCCTAATCAAAACAAAAAATGAATTCTTAAGTTTATCAAGATATCCTGCAGGATAATGTCAGAATGGATGTCTGCCTGCTAAAGTTCATCTGAGGTTGGGTGGTGCAGAAGGACAATGACCTTAAAAATCGAAGTAAATGTAATATAGAATGGCTTAGTACAGAGAAGACCTGCCTTTGGAGTGGTCCAGTCAGAGCCTAGACCTTATCCCAAAAGAGATGCAGTGGAATGACCTCAAGAGAGCCGCTCAAACCAGACATCCTGAGAATATGGCTGAACTGAAGCAGTTCTGTGAGATCCAAAGGTCCAAAGATTCTCCTGAACGTTGTGCAGGTGCTACTGGAGTGTTTGTTTGAGGTTATTGCTGCCAAAAGAGGTTTTTCTTTTGGCAGCAATAATTTTTCCTGCCACGTATGTGATTTTCTCATCAGTATTTAAGTGAGCATGACCTTGTTGCATACAAATTACCTCTGTGCAGCTCGGTTATACTGTAATCATATTAATCTAAACTTAGTGTGACTTCATATGTACACCCAAGAACTCTTTTGTATTCACTGAGAATTGGACATGTTAAGCTTATATAATAATCCATTTATAATACAAAAGTTTAATAAAAAGTAAAAAAGGGATATCATTGTATTTTTCTCTGGCAGTCCTTTGGGAGTGATTATACCGCAGCTGACATCGACTGCGAGCAACCTTTTGTTTTGTATGCTCAAAAGGATTAGTTGTAAGGGCCAATATGTACAATACTTCTGACAGTATGTTGACGGATTATTTTTAACAATGACGGAAAACCCTGAAAGCAGTCTGTTATTTTGACAGAATAGAATAAACTCGGAACAGCGACAAAGTTACCCCGCAGCGAGGCTCCGGCGCAAACAGTTCACGAGCGTGCTCTCTGTTTTATCCACAACTTTTTAGAAAATTGAAAAAAGAGAAAGGATATAATGTTGGTTGTCTCTGTTCATCTTCCATGTTTACTGGCAGACTGGAGACAAGTCATTTGTAAAATGGAGTATTCAAATAAAACTGTAACATAGAGAAAAGAAAAGGCCTATATCAGTCAGCTGAATTATCAATCAGTAATGATAGCCACATCGGACCATGATGAAGGATAATAGTCAACAATAAAGTTGTTCTATAAATTACAAGTGTGGCCGGGGTTTTTGACCTCTTCAGTGGCAGCCACAGCTTGAATTTCATTAAGCCTCTTAAACTCCCTTGGGAAACAAGCGTCCTCTGAGGACATTTTGTTTTTCAGAGGCTATAGCAGGTTCAGTTTTTAGAAAACTAGATAACCTAAGGCATCTTGTCTGGAACGAAGCCAAACATTGTTCCAATGTAAATTCTGGCAAGGGAAAAACTGGCACTGCCATATTTTGTTGTTGTTGCCCTTATACACTTAAAATACATACGTTTATTCAGACGTTTGGCTAGAAAGAAAATGACACACAAGGCTTAACTGCATCCTAAATGAATATTTAAGTTCCAAGATGTATATACCACTTCTATGAAACAAAATAATGTCTTTGTTAGAGAAGATGGATTGGAAAAAAAGTGCTTATATAAATACAAATGCTCTATGTGCCTCTGTCACCAGGGACAAATAAAGGGATTGGAGTTCAATTGAATTCATAATCTTTTGTGGTAAGGCCATTGCCAAAAATACAGAAAACTCTAATCCTTTGAATAGATTTCATCAACATGTCAACTCTGAGTGCTTGTTGCTCTGCCTGCCTGTTTTAGATACTCTGTCAACAAATAAATCACTCTTTCCCACTAATGCTTACATGTGTTATTTCAATGACACACTTAATGAAGATATAAAAAGTCCTTCACTCGACTTGAAAAACATGAGGAAGTGTGTTATGTACTGTATTTTTGTTTAATACAGTTTGCTTTAACCACACATCTGAAGTAATCTTGTTGCAACATAATTACACATCAACACTCAGCTAGAGTTACTTCCTGACATATTTGATCACCACAAGTACAACTGGAGGATGGACTCGGAACAGCGCCAAAGTTGTTCCGACAAAATGCAGTCCATGACACCGTCTAAGGACTGCAAACAACTACGGATTTCTGTCTTTATAATCCAATGTGGTCAAACTTGGGCCTATTCGGTGAAGGGCCATAATAATGCCCAGTGAGATATCATATCCAGGTGGTTTTGTACATTTTCTGACTTTCTCATTGTGAATGACAAATAGATTAACACATTATTGCACTGAGCTACAGAGAGGAAGGAAGTGGGCTTCTGATCCAGGGGATTTAGCACTTTGGAAAGCTCCTTATCCGCATTCAAAATGTCAACCAACCTGAGCTGAATCAAACTGCTTCAATGTATGGATTCATTTAGACTGTGTTCACTGGGTGAACTCCGGCTCATATTTGACAAGCTCGCCATAATGGATTTGACTTTGTGTGCGTAATAGTTCCGCAGGTTGACCGAGGGCACCTCTTTTATCCCCTCGTCGAAATCGCAGCTCCTCATTGCAATCTCCAGCTGTTTTTGTCTCTTGTAGAAAAGAGAAAATTTGTTGAAAATTTGCGTAATTGGAAGCACAACTACTAAGATTCCGGCCAGAATGCACGCAGAGGCTGTGAGCTTTCCCGCTATGGACAGCGGCACCACATCTCCGTACCCGACGGTGGTCATACTGACAGTGGCCCACCACCAGCACGCCGGGATGGTGGAGAGATCCTCGCTGTCCTCTTTCTCCACTGTATAGGCCATGACAGAGAAAAACGAAACCCCGACGGCCAGGTAGAGCAGCAGCAGGCCCACCTCTTTGTAACTATTCCTGAGGGTGGACCCCAGGGAGCGGAGCCCCGTGGAGTGACGGGCCAGCTTCAAGATGCGGAAAATCCTCATCAGCCTTAACACCTGTGCAACACGTCCCAGGTTGGCCAGAGCCGGGCTGCTCTCCAACACAAGGTTTCTAAGGAGTGTCAGGTAAAACGGAAGTATGGACACCAGGTCGATTATATTTAACGGGTGCTCGAAGAAATGGCGAAGATCCGGCGCCACCATGAACCTAGCGACCAGTTCGAGGGTGAACCAGCTGATGCCAAAATGCTCCACAGTCTCGAAACGGGGGTCCTCTGTGGGTTGCCCATCACTGTCCAACAGGCTGTACTCGCTCATGCTGTTCATGCACATTGTGGCAATGGAGCCTAGCACCACCAGAATAGAGAGGATGCTGATGATGCGGCTGGCCACCGAGTAGCCAGGGTTATCCAGCATGAGCCACACGCGCCTCCGTGCGCCCCCGAGTAGCTGCTTGTCAAACTTGGTGGCGTCGCTATAAAACTCCAACAGCTCGTCAAAAGAGGAAGTGGTGCTCCCTTCATCGCTCCTCTCATCCCAGTCCTCCCGGTCCTGGTCCATCTTCCTACAGTGGTAGGCACTGCTGCAGCAGGAGTCGATGAAGAACTCGTTGATGCCCCAGTACTCAATCTCCTGGCTGAAGGAGAATATGCACAGCTCAGCCATGACGTGCAGCCTCCCTGTGTTGTAGAAATTCAACACGTAGGGGAAAAGTGCAGGGTTTCTGTCAAAGTAGAACTCTCTCTCGGTGTCGTCGTAGTCGTCGCACAGCTCTAGGATGGACTCTTTGGACTGACATTGGAGTAAACGTGCAAGCCTCGTCTCGGGGAACCTGGATAGAGTATCGGACTGAAGACGCTTCTTGAAGCCGCCAACATTGATGCAGATGGCGGCGTTGTCATCCATGTGAGCCCTGCCGCCTGGTCTCCCCAGGGTCTGACCCGTCATGTCTGAGAAAGGGAAATATAGACGTAGATGACGTCAGAACAAAAAAGTTACAGACAAGATCATAATGAAACAAAGAGGAAGAGACAGGCAGCACAAAGAGAGGGGGGAGTTATTTCCAATGTTTTATTATGCTATGAATAAGTGCCACACTTGCTTGTAAGGTTTTACTCCGAAATGACAGAAAATGACACAAAGGTTTTGCCTTGAGACTTCTCTTTCAACTGTAAAAATAATAACTTACCTTAAAGCGGGGTCAGCTCACTAACTCCCACGAGTAAACTCTGCATTTTGACTGCCGTTCGTATCCAAGTTGTGGCCCTATTATAAACGCAGATCCATCTTCCCCCCTGGAGTCTCTGTCAACTGGAACAAACAGGAGGAAGTGTCTTCCAAAAGGAGTCGGCGCGATGTTAGGTATAATGTTACCCCCACACAGAAATAAATGTACGGTCCGCCACAAATATACCCGAAGGCTTGTTGTTGCTGGTAGTCCTTAAATCCTGCACCCGCCGGGTGTTACGTCTCCCTCGGTAACAGGTATCGGCTACATCTCTGACAGAGGAGTCCGGGAGCCAGAGGAGCTGAAACACGCCTTGCCGCTGCTGGCTGCGCGGGGGAATTCCACTCTCTCTCTTTCTCTTTCTGTCTCTCTGTCTCTCTCTCTCAGTCTATCTATCTCTCTCTCTCATTCTCTCTCTTTCCTTCTGTCTCGCTCTCGCTCTCTCCCACTCTCTCTCTCTCTCTCTCTCTCTCTCCCTCTCCCCCCTCTGTATCTATTGCCCCCCTCTCTCCTCTCTTTATCTGTTGCTGCGCAGCAACACGTAGCTCTCCTCTGCTCCGCCCCCCCTCCATCATGCCGTTCCACTGAGGGGCGAGGCGCGGCACCGGGAGGAGAGGGAATCTGACACGACACAAGGGATGATAAGGGATGCATTTCCAGTGTAACTTTTAAATTACTGCTGTAGCCCCAAACCGTTAGTTACACAGCTCTACTGCACACTACAGTGACATGAATATATACCAAACATACAATATTGCAATATCTTATCATTCAGGCCCTACACGATCCCAAGACAATACTGACTACGATGTACATGGTATATTTGTAATTTGTAACGTAATCCATCGGATCACTGACCTGAGAATAGAATAGCCTTTAATGAAGATTTGAAGAGATTATTATGCCGCTCTACTACTCCCTCTGCGAGTGGGACCCAGCAACCCCTCAACAAACAAGTTCCCCATCAATATCATTACAGCAGACAGTCTTGTTGCAGACTGAACACTCTGCAGGTTTTCTTGTCCATTAAACCTATCAAAACATTTTTTAATACACTTTTACACTTACCCAATCCGGTGTTGCAGTCCGGCGTTGCTAATAAACCATAGCTAAATTAAATGTAATGTTATGTTTGTCATTATAATCCAAACTTAAGAGTCCTCTATGTTTAGGTTTTTAGAAAACACGTTGCCCATAGTTGTTCCCAAAGTGAATGCTTTAACACCAGGGGCCTCATTTATAAATGTGGCGTACGCTCAAAAGATGGGTACATGATGCGGTAAGCCAACACAGTCTCACTCCCTGATCGTCCAAGAGCGACGCTTGGTCAGGTCCTTTGGCGTGCAGTTGTGACGCACCGAGTCTCCTTCAGCTTCATAAACAAACGCAATGAGCTTTTAACTGATTGCAATGTATTCCCATCAGCGGCTGTATTTGACGCTCAGCCCTTATGAAACAAGACTATATTGTAATATATTGGTAAATATAATACAATATACTGGATCATACATTTCCATATATGGGAAAGTAGTCCTTATATTTTTAAATATATTGCAATATATGCATGGACCATGTATGGCTATATATTGATACATATAAAAAAATATATTGCAAAGAAAACAAAAACTGCACTATACATTTTTATATGTAATAGTTTTATTGAAACACTCATTTATCTTTCATGAGTAACACAAGTTTACATAAAATTGAACAGATATTCATAAACAGTTATCTCACTTCGTTTTGCATAGTTACCCACTTTATATATGAACATATGTTTGATGGTATATATTAAAAAAGTACAAACACTCCATTGTCCATTGAATTATGGAAAATAATATACAGTTTATAAATATATACAGACACACACATATATGCACGCATATATATGCATATATGCATGCATATATATATATGCATATATATAAATATGAACATATTTTTTCATTCTTGAATATACTATAATATACTTACTTCTTATTTCTATTTGTTTAATATATATGTTTATTTTGAAATTGGAAATAACCCAGTACTGAGATATTCTTGGAAATTAAATGAGAATCCATAAAACAGCTTGCGTTTGGATTCTTGTTACGGCCGACCGGCTATTTGGAGTAAGCCCAAACAGTAATCGAATGCGCCAGTGGCTGGCCTCCGTCTTCGCTAAACAAATATTTTGTATAACTCTCTAAAACGTGTTAAGGTTCTCATTGGACACATTACGTGCCAGTGATCATCACCAATCAATCTCACAGATTTCGGGGAGCCCCCCCCCCTCTCCAGCAATAGATTGATCTGATTGGCAGATTCAAATCTCTGTCTGTTGATGATGGCGCTGTCAAAGAGAAAGCATTCATCAGGTGCTTCGAAACGGAAAATTAAAAAGAAACGAGAGGAAAATACAGCACGAGAGTAAGGTATGTGTGTGAGCATTTAAAACTATTTTAAATTGAAATAATTCTGCATGTACACTACAAGTAGTCTAGTTGCTTAATCCGTATGTCCCGTCTCTCGGCACTACAACAGCTACATTAGCTAACGTTAGTTAAATTAGCTATGTTAGTTCCCTCGTGTATAAGTGTATAACCGGTCCGCAGCTTTGTGAACATTCAATTTCGAAGATTTTCGATGTTACAGTCAACTGAAGTCGACCCAAAACAGCCAAAAATAGCGGACCTTTAGATCGCTAACATTTTAGCATAAGTCAATGGAGTTTAACATAGCGGAAATTAGCCTCGCGGCTAACGGACATTTTCTGACTGGTGAAGATGATGAGCACAGTTTTTCTAAAATACTGGAAAAAATCTACTATACAAGACTAAATGACTTCATCACCAAACATAACATACTCTATGAACAACAATATGGTTTCAGAGAAAACAGAACCACATCATTTGCAGTTATAGAATGTATGGAACACATTACTAAGGCAATAGAAAAGAAAGAATATGCAATAGGGATATTTCTGGACCTTAACCTGTTACGCACCGCCCCCCCCGGTACCGGGCGGATAAACGCGTCATTTGCAGGAAACAACGTCTAAGGAATCTTAATATTTAATAAACTATGAATGTTTTATATCCATGTAACGGGAAGAAACTCAGCTAACTGATCTTTTAAAAAAATGTTCTCCAAAAAAAAAAAAAAATGCTAACACTCAGCCTCTGAATTAGCCACGAGCGAAAAAATGCTAAACTATCACTGCACCTAAACTCACTCATAACTCCCTTATTACTTATCCTAGATGCACAGCCAACCCATCGATTAGCATCGCCTGGAGACACAGAATCGTTCGGTGTCCACCTCAACCCTCAGTGATAAACATTTGCGATGCTATAAACGAAAACGTACATCAAAACATGTGGCGCTAGGTAGCTACAAACGCTAACATGGCTTACCTTGGTCAAAACTGGTCTTCAATGGCATTAAAACGATAAAAAACGATGCTGCAGTTAATCCATAGGTTAATCCAATGTGTCTGTGTCCTCTTTGAAATTATTTCTGATAATCCATAAGCAATAAAACTGCTTTTTCGTTTCCAGATGTCAGAGCGAGAGATCGCTTCACTCTGGTGCAAACCTGCATGCGCGAAGCCCCCACCGTTTTTTCTCACAACGAGTGTGTGTGGGGGCATCCCCCTTCGATTCTATTGGCTCTAACGGTCAGAAAGAGGTGTCAACCATCAAAATCGACCAAGGGGGGCCAGAGATATGGAAAAAAAACAATTTTCACCTAAATCACCTCAGAGGTGGAGTGGTTTTGGCTAAACCTCTCTAAAAAGGTCAAATATCACTTGTTTTGCATCAATCTTGATACAGGGTACTTATTATATATTGTACATTTGATTCCTAAAGCTTTTAGTCTACTAACCCATCATCCAAGGGTAGTTTTCACTATAAGTAAAAAATAATTTTTGGACGGACACTATAATTTACAGTTTTTTATTATGTAAAATCTGAATTTTCTTTAAAATATAAAACATCTATATTGATTCTGACTTCTCTACATCCATCTCACAGGTTTATTACTTTGAGAAAAAAGATTATTAATTTAACCCTTTTAGAAGGGAAGATATGGTAATTTCTTCTGGGAATGTCATTTTCGAGTCTGAGACCTGAAAAACAGGCTCAGAGCTTAACAGGTTAAAAAAGCATTTGACACGGTTGACCATGAATTATTAATAAAAAAACTACTGAGATATGGCATTAGAGGTGTTGCACTATCATGGCTATCCAGCTACCTACATAACAGGGAACAGTACGTTGAACTACTAAGCCATACATCACAACTACTGCAGGTTACAGGAGGGGTGCCTCAGGGCTCAGTCTTGGGGCCATTACTATTTATTCTGTATATTAACAATATATGTGAAGTATCAAAAACTATTAAAACCATTCTTTTTGCAGACGACACAAGTCTACTCTGCTGTGGGGACAATTTTGAACAGCTATTGCTCACAATGGATAAGGAACTGAGCAGGATGAAGATCTGGTTTGACCAAAATAAATTAACATTGAACGCAAGCAAAACCAAACTCATAATATTTGGGAATCGATCGACCAATACAGAGAATAAACTCACTATAAATGGCGTCCAACTAGAAAGAGTATCGGAAATCAAATTCCTTGGAGTAATCATAGACAATAAATTAAGTTGGAAACCACATATAAGTTATATCAAAGCCAAAATATCCAAATCAATAGCAATTCCGCATAAAGCCAAATACCTAATTAATCAAGCTTCCTTGTTTATGCTGTACTGCTCCTTCATACTTCCATACGTGATGTATTGTGTGGAAGTTTGGGGGAACACATATAAAACAAATACACATCCTATCTTCATCCTGCAAAAACGAGCCACACGAGTTATACATAAAACTACGTACAGAGAACCAACAAATAAATTATTTATCAAACTAAAAACAGTAAAACTACAAGGCAAGGCAAGGCAAGTTTATTTATATAGCACCTTTCAACACAAGGCAATTCAAAGTGCTTTACAAAAATGGAAGACATTAAGAAAATGGCATTTAAAATCATTAAAAATAAAAGATAATAAAATAAACATTAAAAGAAAAAAGAAAAAATACATGGATAAAAGTTACAGTGCAGTTTAAGATATGAATAGTTCAATTAAAAGCAGCAGCAAAAAGAAAAGTCTTCAGCCTGGATTTAAAAGTAGTAAGAGTTGCAGCGGACCTGCAGGTTTCTGGGAGTTTGTTCCAGATATTTGGAGCATAATAACTGAACGCTGCTTCTCCATGTTTAGTTCTGACTCTGGGGACAGAAAGCAGACCAGTCCCTGATGACCTGAGAGTTCTGGATGGTTCATCATTTAGCAGTAGGTCAGACATGTATTTTGGGCCTAAACCATTCAAAGCTTTGTAAACCAGCAACAATATTTTGAAATCTATTCTTTGACACACAGGAAGCCAGTGTAAGGACTTCAGAACAGGAGTGATGTGATCCACTTTCTTAGTGTTAGTGAGGACTCGAGCAGCAGCGTTCTGAATTAGCTGCAGCTTTCTAATAGATTTTTTAGTGAGACCTGTAAAGACACCATTACAGTAGTCCAGTCTACTGAAGATAAAAGCATGGATAAGTTTTTCCAAATCCTGCTGTGACATTAGTCTTTTAATCCTGGATATATTCTTTAGGTGATAGTAGGCTGATTTAGTAACTGTTTTAATGTGACTGTTGAAACTCAGGTCAGAGTCCATGACTACACCTAGATTTCTGGCTTTATCTGTTGTTTTGAACATTGCTCAGCGCTAACTTTTATACGTTCTGCCTTGGCTCCAAAAACCATTACCTCAGTTTTATCTTTGTTTAATTGGAGAAAGTTCTGACACATCCAGTCATTGATTTGTTCAATGCACTTACTCAGTGTACGAATTGGAGCATAGTCTCCTGGTGAAATTGTTACATAAATTTGAGTGTCATCCGCATAACTATGGTAACCTATTTTGTTGTTTTTCATTATCTGAGCCAGTGGTAGCATGTAGATGTTAAAGAGAAGAGGCCCCAAGATGGAGCCTTGAGGTACCCCACATGTCATATTTGTCAACTCAGATGTATATTTACCTATAGAAACAAAGTTTTTTCTGTCATTTAAGTAGGACTCAAACCAATTTAGAACTGTTGCCGAAAGTCCCACCCAGTTTTCTAGTCGGTCTAGTAATATGTTGTGGTCAACAGTATCAAACGCAGCACTGAGATCTAATAATACTAACACTGAAGTTCTGCCACTGTCTGTGTTGACCTGGTTGAGTATAAAACTATTCAAATTATGTTCAAAGCCGCAAATCAACAATTAGCTCATAATATCCAGGGACTTTTCACACGGAGAGAAAGCATGCACATGTTGAGAGGAAACTGCATTTTCAAAAAAAACACCCGTACGAACAAATGCCAAACTTCATTGCATCTCATCAAAAGTCTGTGGAATAACTGTACTGATGCACTGAAATATTGTACAAGTCTATCTAAACTGAAAGTATTATTTAGGAGCCAAATCATTAATGGTTATGAACAGGACCTGTAAAATCCCATTTGTTATTTCTTGTAAATATAAAAGTAATTTCTTCCTGATTGTTTTGTAAAACAAAAAAAAAACAAAAAAAAATTAACAAGACAAACATATCGCTGATGACGATGGCCTAATATTTTATGTATAAGGGAAATGTATGCTAGAGGGGGTAGGACCAGAGACGTTTTTTTTAAGCTTCTTCTTGCCCCTGTTGAACATGACGGAGACTAATTGAGAATTATTGTTATTTTTTTTTTGGTTTTCTTTTGTATTATTATTTTTTTATACATTTTAGTTGTTATTGCCCCTGCTGACAATTGTGTGGATAATATGTAGCCTACAGTCAATGGAATTTCACATTTTGATCTCCAATGTATGTTATTTTAATGTTGACCCATAATACTATATCTATATATTTTACAGGAGCATTGTTGAAATTCATAGGTCGAACTAAGCCTGCAGAGCCACAAGTCAAGAGGACAGAGGAGCCAGATAGCAGTGGTGACTGAGGCAGAAGAAATAAGGAGAGAGGGCCCATGCAGAGAGGCAGACATCAGTAGTGAGGAATCAGACCCAAAAGACACGAGGACAGAGGAGCCAGATCGCAGTGGTGAGGAACGCACTGTCATTTAATTTCACTGTAATTTTACTTTTCACATATCACTTTATTCACTATTCAGCTTAGTTATTTATTCAGTTATTTTATTACTGGTACTGCTAATTGCACTATGCATGTTGTTGTATATTGTATATACGTATGTATTTACTACTACTACTTACAAAATCGAGGGTTGTAGCTTTGTGTCAGTACATATTTCAGGGTTTTTCTATGCCTTTGTTCATCTAAATTCTAATACTCATAGGCGACTACAACTCCTGCCGATGCCGAGGCCCAGTTCTCCCTTCCCACCACCCCAGGCTCATTGTGCTAGGTAAAACTCTCATTCAATAAAAGTAGTCTTTTAAAGGTGGGGTAGGTAATTTTGGAGAAACCAGCTTGAGTGCGCTAGAATTTGAAAATACACAGCCACTTCCCTCCTCCAACACACACGAACGCGCACATGACCACATTTTCTCAATTTAAACACGGACTGGTGATGGCTCGGACCCTTCTAGTGAACCTGGAGGATATGACCGAGAGATGACAGACTCTCCTGCGGGGTCAATATTTCCGGGTACTTTTTTTCATTTTCACCCAAATTTCCCTGGATGAAATATATATATATATATATTTTTTAGCCCATTTTCACCCAGTTTTGGCCACAGCGTTGCCTGGAGGATAGGACCGAGATATGACAGACTCTCTGGCCGCCTCACAAGTCACTATTGTCGGACACTTTCTTTGCTTTACCCCGGTTCTATCACTCTTTCCTCCTTTGACCATACAACCCGTTTCCTGCTGGGGTGGTGCCTGGTTCCGGGGCACCCCAAACCCTCTCATGGTCGGGGCACCATGTATTAATGCATCGGACCCAATGTTGCCATCACCAGCCCCGCGTTGGTGCGGAGATGGGACCATCTGACCCGGTGGTAACCCAATACCTCCCTTGGTCCATGCACCATGAATTGATGCATCTGACCCAGTGTCGCAACCACCGATCACGCTAACGCATATAAACGGAGAACTAGAACATCATTTTGATCAAATTCATTGTGTGTGTTTCAGTAAGGATGTCATCTGAATGCCCGGTGTGCAGACTCTTCTATCTGGCATTGAACAAACACCTAAAGCACAAGCATGCAGTGCGGAACTTGGAGGAGAGGGGAATCCTCCTGAAAATAGCCAGTGGAAGGATAAATGTTCGGACCAAACCCTGTCCCATCGCTGGGTGTTCGTACACTGGGAAGAGACTGGACCGTCATGTAAAAAATGACCACCCTGAGTTCTCCCGACATGAGGCACATCAGGTCATGGCAAAGCTGAAGCATAGTGTGGCACTGCAGTTGCTCCATGACCTCCGTGAGACTAACCCCATCATTGGAATGAATACATCATTGGATATAGACAATGAGGAGGAATACCCCGGGCACCCTCCACCCTTCTCCCCACATACCGAGTGTGACAACGAGGACTGCAGGCAGGTGATGCTGGAAAATGTGGCATTGAGGGCTCAGAAGAATGCCCTCAATGATGAGGTGAAGACCCTGCACTCCAGGCTGAAAAAGGAGCTAAAACCCAGGAAGCAGAGTGCTGCTGTGCTTGAGGAAGAGAACGAATGTATACGATTTAAGGGCCTGGCAATCCCAAGTACCTTCGGCATAAACACAGTAGCCTCAGGCAGCAATACCCCTGTGAAGAGCCCGGTGAAGACTGTCATGCTTGCAATAGCCTCCGGTAGCGAGACCCCTGTGAAGAGCCCGGTGAAGACTGTCATGCTTGCAGTAGCCTCCGGTAGCGAGACCCCTGTGAAGAGCCTGGTGAAGACTGTCATCCTTGCAGTAGCCTCCGGTAGCGAGACCCCTGTGAATAGCCCGGTGAAGACTGTCATGCAGTCCCCAGTAACCTCCGGTAGCGAGACCCCTGTGAAGAGCCCGGTGAAGACTGTCATGTTTGCAGTAGCCTCCGGTAGCGAGACCCCTGTGAAGAGCCCGGTGAAAACTGTCATGTTTGCAGTAGCCTCCGGTAGCGAGACCCCTGTGGAGATCCCGGTGAAAACTGTCATGTTTGCAGTAGCCTCCGGTAGCGAGACCCCTGTGAAGAGCCCGGTGAAAACTGTCATGTTTGCAGTAGGCTCCGGTAGAGAGACCCCTGTGAAGAGCCCGGTGAAGACTGTCATGCAGTCCCCAGTAGCCTCCGGTAGCGAGAACCCTGTATGCCGGAAGACCCGTGCGTCTAAGCTGGCTAAGGACTTGCCCTCTCCCTCAAATTACTGGTCCACTGGGTATGGACGGGGGAATACCATGCGTAAAATCACGTTGCCTAGAAGCATGGAGGCGTACCTTCGGACATACTGGGATCATTGTTTGGGTGTCGCTCCGACAGTAAAACAGAAAGACAATGTTCTGTCGAAGGTCAGCCGGATAAAGAACTTCATAGTATACATGGCCCATGGTGTTAACCGCCTGTCAGACTGGCTGTTCCTAAGAAACATGAAGATGATCCGTGGCTGGAGCAAGTATATTGTAAAGTCGGGCCGGGCAGTCACAACATCAGAGTTTTTCCTGAAGAATGTGAACCACTTCATGGGGTACATGTCTGAGTCAAAGCCCCGGGGGTGCAGGCTCACCCAGTCTGATATGACCCACATAATGAGAGAGGTGAAAGCCAACATGAAACACTTGAATAAGGCAGTCACTCTCCACCAGTTTAAGGTGAAGAGGAACAAACTGGATCGTCTGCCGAGCCAGGCGGAGCTTCTCGCCGCCATGGCGGCCGCTGAGAAGCGCATCCCGGAGCTCCTCGACCTGATGGCCGGCAAGCCGACCTCAACCACCCAGAAGCTTCTCTATGGCTATCTCACCCTCCATTGGAGCCTCCTGTATGGCCACCGTACGGGCGTGTACGCAAACATGAAAAACACTGAGGTCTTAGAGGCGGCCAAAAGGGGAACTGCTGAGGGCTACATCATCCATGTGCAGGATCACAAGACGGCCAAGACATATGGCGAAGCACAGCTGGCGCTTACAGTAGAGGAGTTTAGCTGGGTCATGCGGTGGATGGGGATTAAAGAGTCATTGCTGGGTCCTCAGAATGAATTCTTGTGAAGGGATTCGGGCCTCCAAGAACCTGAACGCTCACTTGAGCATGGGCTGATGCTGGGCTAGAAACAGCCGTCACCTTCACAATCCTGCGCACTGCCCTGGCTGACAATATCAAGCATCACCAAGATCCAGAAAGCCGGTCGATTCTCGCCAGGTTTATGTGTCACGATGTAACCATGGCGGACCGGTTCTACGCGAATGCGCCTGGAATAAAGGAGGCATTGAAAATCCGCTCCATATTCAGGGCGTCATCGGTTGCGGCAGCAGCTGCATCAGCATCAGAAGAATGTCTACCACTGTCAGATGGGGAGACCTCCGAAGCGGGCTCCGGGCTGAGAGCAGCAGACAAGACCCCAACGATACTTCTTCTTCAGAGCACGAGCAACCTGATGGGTCATTGGAGCGGCAGCAGCAGCGGAAGAGGAAGCGGGAGGGAAAGAGGCCAATGAAGTCGGGACCGGGGCTGGTTGACACTCCTGATGATGGGGCAGGGGCCGTGGACTCAACCTGTTTAGTAGTGTAGTAGTACTTGTAGTAGTAGCTCTGCAACGTGTAAATAGTTGATGTTTGGCTGTGTGTACTGTTATTATTTTGTTCAAATAAAAAAATAATAACTTTGATGGTTCCCAGGGGCTGATAAAGTGTCACTTTCCATCAGCACCGGGGAGGCACTCTCCTTGGTGCTGAACCCTGTGATGAGCGCTCAAGTGTTGGCGGAGGAAGTGTAAGCCAGAGGAGGGTGAAAAAAAGTCAAAGTGTTTGAACCTCCAGCCCAGAAGGGGGGCTGGTGGTGGTGCCAATAATAAGGCAGAATCTGGATGCTGAGGACCAGGCAGCATTAACATGACCAGGGGCACGAGAATACCCTCCACAGAAGGGGGGGTGGTGCCGTGAAGAAGGACGAATATGGATGCTGATGGGCGGATATAAAAGCACCATAAAAACCACCCCCCTTGTAGGGTCACCAGGGGCACGAGGTTCTGGTGGGTGTGAATACCTGGGTTTAGTCCGTGGGGGGAGTGCTTAACTGCGGGGGCCCGGGGACTCACGGTGTGCAAGGTTATGGAGGTGCCACTGTTATGGGGACATGCTGGAGGTCATTAGTCCGTCCTTTGGGGGTCTGTGAGCGGGCAGAGAGAGGTGATTTTCCCGGTCTCTGTCCTGGAGGTCTGAAATAAACAGAGTGTCACTGTTAGGGACTGGTGCTGGAGGTCTCTAGGCTGTCTTTTCGGGGTCTGTGAGCGGGCAAAGAGAGGTGATTTTCCCCTTGTCTCTCCTGGAAGTGTGAAATAAACAGAGTCCCACTGTTAGGGACTGGTGCTGGAGGTCTCTAGGCCGTCCTTTGGGGGTCTGTGAGCGGGCAAAGAGAGGGGATTTTCCCCTTGTCCGTATTAGGTGCCTTACAAATAATGGACGTCCACTCTCGTGAGCGTCGGAGTGGTGCGGTCACCCTAAGTGACAGACCTAAAGTATCCGGGATTCAGGCACCTTCCCTGGCTGGTACATTTTTGGTGATGCGCCCTGGAGGTATCAGACTATTTTAAACTACTTTTCCCCGCCTTCCAAACATTGACGCTCTCCTGAAAATGCACATATTCTGTGCATTTTCAGGAGAGCGTCAATGTTAAATGATATCGTGCAAAATGACTGGCTAAAACCAAGGAATAAGTGTTTGAAAGGCGGGGAAAAGTTGTTTAAAATAGTCTGATACCTCCAGGGCGCATCACCAAAAATGTACAAGCCAGGCAAGGTTCCTGAATCCCGGATACTTTAGGTCTGTCACTTAGGGTGACCGCACCACTCCGACGCTCACGAGAGTGGACGTCCATTATTTGTAAGGCACCTAATACGGAGAAGGGGAAAAACGGCCCAAAAATAATGATTTAAAATCATTTTAGGGGGACAATTGTGGAGAGGAGCCTGAAAATGACTCTGCAGCACCCCGGATAACTACCAGTTCATCTGGTTTAAATGTGGTGGTGATAGTGGCATTAACTAGTACCCAGTACTGGGAGAGAACCAGGCTACAGCACATGTCTTTTCAACCCAGGAAATAGTGCTCAAAACGTGGGTAAAAGTGTGTTGACAAGTGGGGGGACATGTTTCAAATGACAGCAGACTGCTGCTTGTTGGCAGGCTGACTCAGTTCACCTGTCTCACACACACCCAGAGGGGAAAAGATAACACTTGTACCCAGCAATAAGTGTTTGAAAGGCGGGGAAAAGTTGTTTGAAATAGTATAATACCTCCAGGGCGCATAACTTCACTTTACAAGCCAGAAATAATGTTTAAATGGTCGGGGAAAGTATTTTTAAATGTCTGGAAGAGAGTTTTAGCCAGTCATTTTGCACGATATCATTTAACATTGACGCTCTCCTGAAAATGCACA
>CALSBW010029389.1:119451-154423 GCA_943590975.1 Lindbergichthys nudifrons | reverse complement strand
GCACCGTTTCACCCGTCTTCTAATGGGCTGGCAGAGAGGGCGGTCCAAACCTTGAAAGGGGGGATGAAAAAGATGAAAGGTGAAACATTGCAAACTAGACTGTCAAGGTTTCTGTTCAGTTATCACACCTCACGCGACCACCGGCCTGTCGCGCATCACACCTCACGCGACCACCGGCCTGTCGCGCATCACACCTCACGTGACCACAGGCCTGTCACGTATCACACCTCACGCGACCACAGGCCTGTCGCGCATCACACCTCACGTGACCACAGGCCTGTCACGTATCACACCTCACGTGACCACAGGCCTGTCGCGCATCACACCTCACGCGACCACCGGCCTGTCGCGCATCACACCTCACGCGACCACAGGCCTGTCGCGCATCACACCTCACGCGACCACAGGCCTGTCACGTATCACACCTCACGCGACCACAGGCCTGTCGCGCATCGCCTGTCGCGCATCACACCTCACGCGACCACAGGCCTGTCGCGCATCACACCTCACGCGACCACAGGCCTGTCGCCTGCAGAGTTGATTATGTCAAGGAGACTCAGATCTGCACTTGACCTGCTCCTGCCAGATGTGAAAACAAGAGTGCAGCAAAAACAACTAAAACAGAAACAGTCCCATGACACAAATAGGAAACTGAGAAGTTTCTCACCAGTGTCATATACAGTGATCATTGGAAGTGGTCAAGTCGTGAAGGGGCATGTGGATCAAGTAAGAGCCAGATTGACAGACACCGTGCCCTTAGAGCCGGTGCTGGACTCCAACAGAGACACTGTGGTTCCAGTGACAATCGAGCAAGAAGGACCTCCTGCAAGTGAGCCAGTGGTTCTGTGTACTCCGGTCCCGCCGGACTTGCCTGCTACACCCGTGGTGAGACGATCAGAGCGCGAGAGACAGCCACCTGTATACCTGAAAGACTTTGTTAAATAGATCAAGAGATGTTCCATTAATAAAGTTCTCACTTTAAGGAAATGTTTAGAATGTTAATCTTTGAAAGTGAAATGGTTTATGCCAGTACCTCGAAATGTTGTGTAACGGGAATATGTTATACCCCCACCTTCGGGAAGTATTTTTAGCTTAAAGGGGGGGAAATGTGGTATCTTACCTTGTGTTATTATTATTACATGTTATTGCATTTGTCCAGCAGGGGGCAAACTCACTCTTGGTATTAAAAGAGCCGGTTGTACATGTTCCCATGAGGAATCCCAGAAGCATGTTACCAAAGTAAAACCAGTTAAACCTACTCCTATGTTGTGGACATCCAATTATTGATCACAAGATACAACAGAATCATACGATGCAGTGTCTCTCAATTTTTTTACCGGCACCCTAACGTCACTTCCCACCAGTGACACGTATCCGTCTGACATAAACGGAGAGAAATCCGGTTCCTTCAACCCGCATGGCTCATTAACCTGCTGACAGGGAGGGATGACAGGGACAGGTTTAGACACAGCACAAGCAGCAGAGTTAAACTGGCCTACACACCTTAGCCTCGGGACAATCAACCTTCCAGTGCCCTCTCCCCCTGCAGAAGTGACATATATCTGACGAACCAACCTGTGGCTGAGACTGCATCTCACGTTCAGGTTTACCCCAGTGCGACTTAGTTTTCTCTTCCCATCTACCTGCTGCACGATACATACCACCTTCATCCTGGACCCTGAAGTCTCGACCGCCCCTGTGCGTTAGCACATAGTCATCAGCCAGAGCAGCAGCCTCTGCAGCAGTTTTCACCTTACGCTCACTGATGTAAACCGCAATGTGACTGGGTCCAGAATTTTTTAATTGCTCCATCACCATCAACTCACATAATGCAACATATGTATCCACATTTAAAGCGTTACACCACCTACTGAAAGAGGTAACCAGATCCCTGGCAAACTCAACATGTGTCTGTCTGCCAGACATCTCCCAGGACCGAAACCTCTGGCGATATGCCTCAGGGACTAACTCATAAGCCTTCAACACAGCAGTCTTAACAGTTAAATACACCTTGCTATCTGTCGCCATTAAAACAGAATAAGCTTCCTGGGCCCTACCTGTTAGCACACACTGTAGCAATAAGGTACTATTAGCATCCGACCACTCTCTGCTCTCAGCCACACGCTCAAATAGGGAGAAAAAGGTATCTGGATCTCGTTCACTGAACTGAGGCACAACCCGCAGATTACCTGCAACGTCAAACGGAGTATTACCTCTACCAGGGAAATCAAAAGCACGGCTGGGCCCTCCAGCAGTTAAACTCAACCTCCGCTCCTCTAACTCAAGTTTTTTAATTTCTGCCTGCAACAGCAACAGTCTCTCTCTCTGCTCAAACGTCAGGCCTGCATCACGGCAGCCAGACGCACTGATAATGTCTCTGCTCGGATCCACCGTAAACTTTTCCCCTCTGAAAGCACTTTCCTCAAACAGATTTGCTTTAACAATCCCTCTTATGTTTTCCATCATTCTTTTATCCCCAACATCCAAGTGGAAATGTTCAGCAACATAGATCAGCTGCTCACGTGAGAAACCCTCCAGCAGTTCCTCTGAAGGTGCCCTCAAAAAAAATCCTCTACACTCCCCATGATGACCACACTGTGTGACACGCTCACGCTACTTACACAGCATACATGCTACCGCGGCCCGTCCCTCTAACTGCCTCACAGAAACTAGCTAAACTCCCCAACTAGTCTTCAGGTGCTAGTTACGGCGGGTACTTACGCATTTAATACGGTAAGCTCGGCGAAGCGACCAGCAAACCGGCAACTCCACCTGCAGCCTCGACGTGCTCCCGAGCTAATAGCTCTAACCACTTTCACACCACACTAACAACCCCCCCTACGACCTCCAAGGGAGACCGTACTGAAGCCTAACAGGGACAAGACCGACGGTACGTGACTGCCGTGAACAAATAGTCAGTGCACCACACCTACCTCGCATTCCAAACAACCAGCTGCCTTACTACAAACACTTACCCTCGTCAAAGCTACTCCCAACCAAACAGCTGTGCGCTCCGTTCACAACAACAAACTCCATTTGCGAAAACTATCTCCGACTGACCAGGTTCAACCACGAGCCCCCATATGTTACAACCCGGCTCCTGGGCTGCACATAAAGCTGGGAGGCGAGACGAGGGGTATGAATATAATATTTGCTTATTCATAACAAACAAACAAACAAACAAACAAAACAAACAAAAAGGAACCAGCAACAGGTCCCTGAAGCTGGCATGGGGAGAGTGCCCAGAGGAGTGAGTGAGCGACGTATCCGGCTGGACTCCTCTTGAAGGCTTCCGGCAGGTGTAGCTCATCAGGCAGATGCAGCTCGTCAGGCACTGGAACCTGCAATCACCCACAAACACACACACACAAACAGACGGCACCCCACGTGGTGTGGAGGGGTCGTCACAGTTGTAATCGTGAATTAATAAATGATGGCGCTCCGCATTTGACAGATTTTTGTAGACAAATGATACCTGCCTATGCTGAAAGATCTCTGAAAAGTTTCTTTGGACTAACACATTATTTTGGAGCTCCAAGGGAAACGAGAGGTTTCCTAAAAATTCCACAAAAATTGAAAACCGCACGTGACCTGTTTATAATCTACTTGATGATATTTTACTACCACAGGAGTTGGCGGTTTGCAAATGTAAAGCTCAAACTAAAATCTGAAGATTCTTGTTTCTTTTAGGACTGAAAGATGGAGAGAAACACTTATTTTCACTGAAGTGTTTACAGCGGAAAATAATGGATGTAAAATTGTAAATAATTTGTGGTATTTCCCTATAACAAATGATTAACTGAAAGTTTTTTTTTTTCCCCATTACAAGATTTTGTTACACATGAGTTCATGTGTAAAAAGGGGGAATGTGTATAATGCATAATATCAACATGGCTGTCAAATTCACAATTTCCATTTTCCATTTAGGGATTGAAAGAAACCTGCCACCCAACTCAGATGTTCAAACTGAGCATTGAATAATAGTTTTAGAATGAACCTGCTCCATGTCTGGGGATGGGGTACTGTTTGATGAATGTTGACATGTTTCTAAATATTGGTTGAATTTTGAACAGGCAAAACAGATGCAGAATCAGTGGCCAAGGGGCGACTGTGAGAGATGTAATTCCAGAATGGGAATACCAAAGAAGTTGACATGTGATAATGAAATAGTTTTGTAATGTGGATATTTTAACAGATAATAGAGTAAGTGGGTTTTGAAATATAGAAAGAACATATTACAGTTAAGCTAAAACATAGTAATGTTTTGTAAGTAATGTAATGAGAAGGGTTAGGGTCACCCCACAGACAGCAGAACTAAATGGTCCCAGGAGGGAGTTTTTAGCTAAAGACAGCATTAGGGTGCCTCCTGATGAGTTTAAAGAGAGAAACCCGATATCAGCAGGTTTTGAATTATTATTCCTCTGTCCCACAATCAACAAGAATGTGGATGGGGAGAACTATATCTACTATAACCAGCAGAGATTAATAAATTACACCAGAGACGTTGTAAAAGATGACACGAACATTTTGATAAAAATAGACAGATAGAAAGGCGCTAGACATTAGTTGAAAAAGGGGGTGTATGCAAAAGCTGAAGAGGATGAGATTGTTTAAATAAAGAACTTTATATTTTGCTATTTTCAGATAGTTCAATCTTTCTTATATTTTGTGAATGAAAAAGTGCCTTTAAAATGGATACAGTATGAAGATGATTTATGATGTGAAAGGAGGGAATTAGACATTTTCCATACCAAGCTAATTGCTGCTATTTTACGAAGTGACATTAAAGGATTAAGCTAGAAGTTATGCAAAATGAAAAACTTCGTATTGATGATGAATATGTATTTTTCCTACTCTTTGTATTTTCTACTTTTTATATGAGTTATGTACTATGCAATGTTCAGATGAAGAGCATATTGATTTTAGTATTATTTACACACCTTAAAAGGTGTGTAAGGAGGGATTTGTAAGAAATAAAATCAATGTTTATATGGCGTAATTTAGATTAAATACACTGGGTGTTTCTCAATCGCGAGTAGAGATGCTTCAGAGCCACTATTTCAAGCATACTACGTCATCGAGTGCCGCCGAAGTGCTGTTCCAATCTCCAGCATACTTGGAAATCTACCGAGCGCGGCGTACTCCGTTTGGAGAAATATCGAGGCTGCACATGAGTAGACTCCGCGGTCTTAAAATCCCCACAATGCTTTGCGCACGGACCAATTTCCCCAAATCTGTGGCGGAAGATGTAAGGCGGGGCCTCTCATATGACGCACACCTGCACACTTGCTAGCCTGTTCCACTCTTTGTTTTCCGAATGCCAGGAAGTATTCTTGACTCGCTTCTGAAGCAAGATGCTCGGCAGACAAGTGCTACCAAGCAAGCGTACTCGCGATTGAGAAACACCCACTGATTTAATTGAAAGCTGTTTTATTCTGAAAACCGGAAGTTTTACACAACGACTTCCGGTGTTGCGAGTAAATATTGTTAGCTTCAATTTAAGGTTAGCATTAGCATGTGGCTATATTCTACGTTTTGAAACAGTGAACTTAAGGTGAAATGACACGTAGTGTTGTACACTAAACACACTGTCTTTAACCCTCACTTATTGACACTGAAATACTTTTATTAGGGAATGTTTAAATAACCACAGACATTATATATTGTAAATTAACAACAGAAAAACGCCAGGAAGTGCCTTGGACCCGCCCCTCGTCGACGCCGGCCAATGGGAGAAGATTACAGTTGATAACACAGGAAGCAAGACAGAAAATCGATCTCTTTCATCCGGCTGACCTCACGCGAACGGGAGAGCCGACCGAGGGAGCCATCACCTGCACATTTTCATCTGTATCATCGCATCATTGTTGAATTAAATGCTGTTAACTTTTAAATAAGCTTCCTTGGACTCTTTTCAGCTAATCCTGCTCTCAGGTTTTACTACCGTTAACAATTAGAGCAATGCAAATATTCGCATCGTGTCCGTTGTGAACGCAGCATAATGCAGTTCAGAGACCAGACCACTGCTCTGACGCTTTTAAAGCAACTTTGAGATTTGAACAGTGATAGGGGCACAAAGGCCATGGTGGCCGTAGGACGTACAATTATTTGTGCGGCATAACGGCCAGACTGAGGGGCGGCCACGGCCATACTCCCATGAGTATGATATTTATTTATCAATATCAGACACATTTACAAACAATACTTTAACCAGTAAAAACAACAATTTATTATGAATTAATCTACACCAAGAATGCTATTTAAAATGGTATCCAGCCTATAAAAACGGACTAAATGAGCGCAGACAGTTACTGTTGGGAGGGGGAAGCAAGCAGGTAAAATCTAAATATTACTCACCGCCACTCACATGTGCCCTGTACAGACACAGCAACTGAAAAGAAAGTGATAAATGAAGAAAGGTGCAAAATTAACTAAACACACACACACTTAAGGGGCAGTGAAGTGCACGTGAGGGCCTAACACCACTGAATCCCAACTCCCAAGGCTGCCGCTCACGTCAGGGGTGCTGGATCCCTCAGCAAAAGACACAAAACACAACAGTATTTCAATTCATTGGATAAGATTCATACAGATAATAAAAACACTAATACTCTTGGGAGATTAGGAATTGGAGCAACAATGTAAACAAAAGCATCCCAAACGAACTACTATAACAAACCAAAATAAGGGAAACAAAACAGCAGTGGCAGACAATCTATAAAAGAACAAAGCACATGTTACAGAAATGCCGCCATAAACATTAACTTTGTAAAAACCATGATCGCTCATACCTTATGTCCCTCGGACGGCGCAGCCCCTCACACACACACAATACCGCTGGTCTTGTCACCGTCACGGGCAAAGCTACAGTCTGCTGGAGTAATGTGTAGGGCCCGGACACACCAAGCCGATTTTGGCCGTCGATGGCGTCAGGCCGACGATGAGCGTTGACACGCCCTACTCAGATTGGTGTGTCCCACACCGTTGTGTCTTTTCAACCGTGCCGACACCTTTTCAGCCGAAAACAGGCTGTATCAACATGTTGAATCGGTGTTTTTTTTTGCAGTCGGCCAAAGGCTGTCGGCAAAAGAAATCACTCTGATTGGCTGTTCAGCTAGCGAATCAGTGTATGAGAAGCGAAACGGAAGTGAGGGACCCAAACAAACTATTAAGAAGGCAAATCTGAGATTTCATTTAACTCCAGCTCTCGACACAGGTTGGGGAAAGCCCCATGAGCTTCTCGCTGTAGAGTGAAAATGGAACGCACACGCTATTTGTTGTTTGTTTATATCACGCAGTCTGTTCTTCTTCTCTCGGTTATCACGCAGTCTGTCTTCCGGTTGTTGCCTCTTTTGAATGACGAATACACACTACCGCCGCCTGCTGATAAGGAGAGTTATTGCCACTCACGCATGCGCAGTTCGTACGTGCTTCTTGGCCCTCGGCTGAAGTCTTTGCGGTGTGTTCCAGTGAGACACATGGCCAAGACGTCGGGGGTCCGTCTGTGTCAGTTCTTTGGTACCCAGAGCCTAACATGTCACTAACTCGATAATTGTGTGGAGACTTACCGGAAACGTCTCGGTCGAAAGGGAAATAACTTCTTCTTCTCTCGGTTTTTGGCGGATTGCAAACAACTTTAAAGGTGCATACCGCCACCTACTGTACATGAGTGTGAATCATCATATAATTTCATCTCTTAACTCTTGGACGTATATATCTATGATCTAATCAAAAAAATCATAAATCAACAAAAAACATAAAATAAATTAAACAAAACAAAATAAAAATCTATGATCTTTCCTGACCTAATGTTAAATTATTTTTCCTACCCCAGTTTCACTCAGAAAGGTAAACAGTGCCTTTCTGGTAGCTCTTACTCCCTCTCCTTTTGTTCCCAAAATACCAACCACACTCCATTCCCTCTCTGCCTCTATGACTTTAGCCTTTAGTTTTTCTCTTTCAGCTTTATAGATGTCACAATGTAACAAGATATGTTCTACATTTTCTTTAACTCCACAGTTCCTACACTTGTCACGGTCACTTTTCCCCATGATATACAGCGTACCATTCAATGCTGTGTGATTTATTCTGAGTCTAGCTATCATGATCATATCTTCTGTTTCTATCTTTATAAATATTAATTGTAATTGTCTTTTGAACTTTATGATACTCTTTGCCTTTCTGGTCTTTCTCCCACCTTTTCTGCCAGATCTCCATCCCTTTTTTCTTAATTATTGCTTTTCCTTCTACGGGAAAGAACTATCAGGTATCAGCTGTTTAAATATTGTTTACCTAGTGAAGGGAATGCGGAAGTGGGCGGTACCTCTGTAGCGCAATACTACGGTGGCCGAAAAGTGGTTTACCTCTATGGTCGGCTACATATAGTATAATATATATATAGAACACTCCTATAGTAATAGTATGATAGAGGCGCTGTTTCTGGAGTTGCAGAAACCGGCAGAATTCATGAGGAAGAATTCCCAGGAAAACGCCCCTGGTGGCTTGGAGGTTTAGGTGTGGCTCGACGCCTCTCTCTCTCCCTCTCTCTGAGGCGATTATCCACTCGAGTGGCCATGGAAATTAATGTTTCCAGGTCTTGAGGTAATTCCAACGGAGCCAGGCAATCCTTTATGGGATCTGACAGTCCGTTCATAAACGCATCTATCAACGCGGGAGTGTTCCAGCTGCGAGGCTGCGGTCCGAAATGTTATGGCGTAATCTATGACAGGGTAGGAGTGCTGTTTTATCTGCATATGAGTTGGCCTCCCTGGAGGTTGAAGTCTGATCGAACACCCGGCTCATTGTGTCATAAAAAGCGGAATACGACCTGCATATGGGAGAGTCTCGAGCCCATTCAGCCGTGGCCCATGCCGCGGCTCTGCCGGTGAGGTGGGAGACCAAGAAGGCGATCTTGGCTTCCTCGGAAACAAACGCCGCTGGATTGTGTTTGTAATGGCGCGTTTCCACTACACGGCCTCGCTCTGCCCCGCTCGGCCTCCTTTGGCCGCGCCCGGCCTCGTTAGGACCAGCTCACTTTGTGGCGCGTTTCCATTACAGTTTAGGAACCGGGGTAGTATCTATAGTAACGCAGTGTAGGCGGAGCGACGCTGCTTAAAACTGCCGTGACGTCATCTTCAATGCGACAAAGCGACACAACACACAACAATGGAGGATGTGGAAAAGATCGTTTGCTTGTTGCTTGCTGTGTGGTTCTTTATCACAAGAAATAGGCAAGAGATGTTTTGAAAGAGGCGACTTGTAGCAAGACGAGGTATAGAGGAAGCTGACGCGAGAGTTCTGGCAGCCCGCAGAGACTACAGGACGACTCGAACTACTACTACTAATACTTCTTCTTCGAGACTACAATGCTACTTGGTAAGCTAACGTTTGCTAACTAGCAATGTGTTTAGGCTCACGCTCCCCATACGACCAAAGTATTTCAAGTATTTAATTAATTGTAGCTACCACTTTTACGTATTAAAATATGTATGCTTTTGTTTGTGTATTTCAGAAGTTACGTCGCCGCCCTAGACCATGTGTTTGGATGCTCGACCGAGCTACCGAGTGGTGGGGTGTGATTGTTCCATCTTTCACACACACTCAGTGGGTGGAGAACTTCAGGATGTCTGAAGAAACCTACGTCTACCTGTGCAACAAACTGCGGCCAGCGATGGAGAGACAGGACACACCATTCCGCGTGTGTATACCTTTTAAGAAGAGAGTGGCCATCGCACTGTGTAAGCTTGCTACCGGCTGAGAGTACAGAAGCATAGGACATATTTTCGGAGTGAGCAAGACAACTGTGTGCCGGTGTGTGCAAGACTTCTGTGCTGCTGCAGAGACGTTATTAGTACCGGAACTAATTCGTTCACCAGACCGGGAGAAATTTGCAGAAATGGCTGCCTTCACTGAGAACAGGTGGGGGCTCCCTCAGTGTGTAGGTGCTATTGATGGGTCACACATACCCATCTTGGCACCACAGGAATACCACTGTGACTATTTCAACTGTAAAGGCTGACACTCCATCATCCTTCAAGGAGTTGTTGATGGTAAGGGACATTTCTGGAATGTGTTTGCAGGAATGCCTGGGAGCTTGCATGACGCTCGGGTTTTGAGACTGTCCACATTGTGGGAGTTGGCCAGTCGTGGCAACTACTTTCCAGCTTGCACCAGAAACATTGGTGGGGTGAATGCTGGCTATTACATCCTGGGAGACAATGCCTATCCCTTGCAAAACTGGCTCATAAAACCCTTTGCTGACACTGGACGGCTAACAGAAGAACATGTGACATACAACAAGAAGATTTGCAGAGCACGGGTAGTGGTGACCTATGACGATGGGTGGGATGCACCAGCAGCAGCAGAGCCAGGGGTAGCAGTGGCACAAGGTGCAGAGGAGGAGGGCAGGGACATACGAGAGGGTCTGATGCGCTACCTGAATACATAAATAGTCATCGTATGGTATTGAACATAAATAAAAAAATAATGTTTCACATACATGTGTTTGTCAAATTATTTAAACCCAAGAAATGTTATCAGAATTGACTATTTAGTAAATATTTGAATTTCAAGCACCAGTATTTACTGCCCCATAAAAATAATAATCTAAAAGATTAAGCAAATATCAAAGCAAACTATAAACATAAATACAAAAGTGTAAAACACAGCAGAACTATATTCAGCTTCAAGGTTTTGTATTTTGTCATACGAACATAGCTACAGTGTAGTTATAGTTTTTCTTTTGTTCTCTTCTCTTTTAAATATATAAGCAATGTGTTTGAGTCTAGCACAACGAGGGTATTACAATTGAGTAATTTTTACTAAATGTATTATTTATCATGTATTCTTAATACCATTACAAAATATGTAATGTTATGTTTTAGAGGACCTCAAGCGAGCAAACTCAATTTCAAACAGAGTTGTCCTGCTAAAGACTTAAAATGTTTTATTTAACCAAGTATTTATTCTCTTATTTGCTTTAATTGCAACAGATGATAAAGGTTTCACTGTGCAGTGCTTTGTGGGCGATGATGGTGTTTATGATATTTCTGACTGCAGAGGGACGCCTAGATGATGCCATCTTTCTGTGTGATCGCTGTTGGGTGCAATTATTTATCAACAAGCAATAAGATAAGTCAAAGAAGTACTTTATTTAACACAAACAAAGTGTTTTCTTGCAGCAGCATAAAAAAGGCATGGCATTGTACAATACAAAAAAATAAATGATTGTATTGCATTTAAAGATAACAAATATACAAGAAAGTACAAATGTAAATACGGTAAACTATATCATCTCAGCCAGAGGTTATTGGATCACAGAGGCGGAGGAGACGGGGCACGTTGGCTGCCCGTTCCCACTAGCACCTGGCAAATAGTGCGCATGAAGGATGCATTAAAGCTCTCTGCGTGAGCCATCTCCTCCCTTCTCAAGGCGGCTTACAACACCCTCGCCTCCACCAAGGTCTGGTTCATGTACTGAGCCTGCAGGGCCCGGTCTTCCCTCTGCAGGGCCCGGTCTTCCCTCTGCTCGTCCAGGATCTTCTCCTGCTGGGCCAGGTTCTGCTCCTGGTGTTCCTTCTGCTGGGCCAGTTGCCGTTCCAGCAGGGCCAGTTCCTCTCCTCCTCGTTTCCTCTTGCCTGGGTGACAAGATAATTATATAAATAATAATTAGCAATAAGAATGAAAAAACACAGGACAGGTACAGGTCACACAAGGATATAAGAATAAAATGTATAAACAGAACAACAGTAAGGATGAATTAAAGAAAGTTCTGGCCCTAGATACTAGCTGCTTACTAGCTAGTTACTTTACTTGTAACAGAGCATTCCCACACAGTGGTACAGCTTATTTTACTTACTGACGATGGTCTAACATTTTTATTTAAAATCACAATTCCAGCCTATTTCTTACCTAGAACCACACGCGGTGTCGAGCTGGCATTCGGCGTTGGTGTCTGTGCTCGTGTTGGAGTTTGTGCTGTTGATATGGAAGATATCGATGCACCGGACGGTGTTGGTTCCTCCTCGCTAGTCAAAACTTAATCATCTAGAACAGAAACATGACTTGTTAATTCCACAAACTACTGCAGCACAATACTATAAATAGCAACAACAACTACAGAAAAGACAAACTGAACGTAAACAATGGCACATGTGGTGTTAGCAAACACTAGCTCTAGCTAATGCTATCTGCCTTAGCTAGCTAGCTAGCCTTCGGGGCTCCATAAAAGCATGGGTTGTCGAACATAAATGTAAGGATAAAATAGACTTATTTGTTAGAAGTGAGCTTTAGAACAGATAGGGACACAAAGGTTTCAAGAAAATAACAGAGCGTTAGCAAAAACTTACCATGCAGAGACTCCAGTAACGCTGTTGCTGAGTCCAGGCCTCCCTCCCTCCCAACGCTAGCCGGTCTATGGCCGTAAATGCTCTCCATTAGGTCAAACCACTTCCAGTTTTTCCTACTGGCACCACTGGTGTTGTTATTGTCCTTTACCAAGCGATATTCACCCTTCATCTTTTTCAGTTTTTCCCTACACTGCACGACAGTCCTTGAGTACCCGCTTGTGAACATCAGTGTAGACACCTCCTGAAATACTTTAATATTGCGAGTTGTCCCGTCGAGCTCCCGCTGGATCTTATCATCAGCAATGTAATGGAGGAACGTCGTCACTTCCTCGACCGACCATGGTGTGCTTTTCTTTGCCATTGTTAACTTCTTAGTCCTCCGTTAACAAAAATGCTGTTTGTAAAAATGCTGCAAGCATCGCTGTATATATGCGACGCTAAGGATTATCTCGCGCGCCAATTGTGACGATTCTCTCCGACCAATCAGCAGCCGAGAGCGTTGACAAACTCAGCCCGGTTGTCTCTGGCCCTAGACCCACAATTTTATGAGGCCAGAAAAACTGGGAATTAGGACCCGCCGGCCGGTACTAGGCCAAGTGGAAACGCAACCACAAACGGGCCGCTGACGTCACAGCCCTCTTAAACCGTGCTCCGCGCTGTAGTGGAAACGCGCCATAAGATCACACTGGACCAGGAACGTTCTGCAGTTTCCAGACTCCCCGGAAAACCTCTCTGGTGATGCCAACCGAAATTGAACAAATGCTGAGCGAACCTCGGCCTGGCCGGCTGCAGGATCGACGGGAGGTGGCGCCTTCGGCACATCTGGAGTCTCTAGATGGGTGAGGATTTGTTGAAGCTGTGTCGCCAGCTGATTGACCTGTGCGGTTACGGCGGTCTGAAAACCCTCCTGGCGGTCCGACAAACCTCTTACTCCGTGCCCAATAGCTGTTTGCTGCTCTTGATGCTGGTGAATTAGGCTGCCTTGGGCAAACAATGCAGTCTGGAGCGCTTTTAGGTCGGCTGGGTCCATTTTTGGTCAGTTCGTTCTGTCTGGACCTCGACACAAACTGATGGACCCAAATGCACGACCCAGAGACAAAGTCTTAAATGTAAAAAAAAAGTATCTTTAATTTCAAAGATCAGGAAATTCTTTTTAACAGAGTAGGTACTGGAATTAACTAAAAGCGCTCACAAGGAGATAAAACTATGCATAACAAACAGAGAACTTAAGAAAGAAACTAAAGCCTACAAAACAACAAAACCTGACATGAGTGAAAGCGATCTTTTCTTAGCTGAGGCTTGGCACGACCATTCGGGGAAACAAACAAGACGAACTGACACAGGACAGGGGAGAGAAAGGACTATTTAAACATGAGGTGAGTGGGAACAGGTGGAAACAATCAGAGACAGGGCAGACACTGATGATGGCGGGAAAAACACACAAGGGGAGGAAGAAATGAAAGACAAGAGGTAAGTACAAAATAAAAGAGGAAATGACAGACAAAATACATAAACATAACTAACACATTTGACGGGACACAACAGAATGTGGGAAGAAGTGGGGCGGCGCCCCTGGCGCCCCTATGGGCCAGCCACCACTGGCGTGAAGTATTGGTTCCTGGTTCTTGCCGGGCAGCCGAGTGGGGCCAGCTAAGAACCGGTTTTCGGTGCTTAGAGCCGGCTCTGCTGCGGTGGAAACAGGAAGAACCAGAGCTAAATCAGGCTGTAGCCCGGAACTGGCTCTGGAACCGGTTTGGTGGAAAAGGGGCAACAGTGTCATATGAGAAGCACCTTAGACAGGAGAAAATGGTGTGACCCTGCTGAAGGGGAGCTAGGGCAGAAGGCTTAACAATTTGATGTAAAATGTTTGTGTCTGTTTTCACTTCAGAGCCCTTTAGAACTAGGGTTATAATTTCCGAGCCCCACTCTCCATTGTTGAAAATAAAACTCAACTTTTCATAACCACAGTATTTTAACGGATTTAAATGCGGAAACTGGTGTTATTCATCAGAATTTCGTATGACTTGACTTGTGACTTGCTTGACCTGAGCAATGACTTGACTTGACTTGCTTGACTCTCACCACTGTGACTTGGGACTTGCTTGAGACTTGTAGGTTAAAACTTGAGACTTGCTCATGACTTGCACATGTAGGACTTACTCCCACCTCTGCTTCCCGCACTGCAAACAACAGAGGGTCTAACCAATTATCCCAATTACGGCTATCTTCATGAACAAATTTACGAACCATGTTCTTTAGTGTTTTGTTAAACCGCTCCACCAGGCCGTCAGTCTGGGGATGGTAAACACTAGTCCGGATTGAGTGGACGCTGTTAGAGTTGGACACTTATCTGCCCTCTCCGCGCCGTTCGTTGAATGAGGCTGGTCTCTATTAAATCAGAAAGGAATTGAAAACACCGGAATCAAAGTTATAACAATTATCTGAGTTTACTGGTAGAAAATAGAACAAGTATACAAGTTTTACAGAGTACTCCGGACTTCAGGTTTGTGATGCGATGCGGATAAAGGTGTCAGGATCCAACCAACTCACATACAAGAAGAAATTGACTTCAGGTTTGTAATGCGATGCGGACACAGATATCAGGACCAACCAACTCACCAAACCAAAAAGCCCTTTTTTCTTCAAAAACAATAGTATTCATACTTATATTTCGGGGCGGAGATGTGTTGACTTGTTCCCTCCCCCTTTTATTCGACAGCGAATTAGAGAGCCCCTGGGGAGGAGCTGTGTAAACTGCTCACCTCCCCAAAGTGTTCTTACTGGTTGGATTCACATCTGGTCGGGTTCAATCAGAGTTCTGACCAGAACGTGAGATCCTAAATTTCACCAGGTCAAAAAGTCAACGTTTATCTCCACCCTAATCTACACCACATTCCCTTCTCATGGGGGTTTTTCACATAAACCATCCATCCTCCGACATTTTAACTTTAGTGCACCCATATAAAGGGGTCCATAACGACCTTAAAACCAACATCTGTATGTGGAGGTTGAAGGGGACATGCGTGTGTATAACACAAGATCTCTGGGTCAGTGAGTTTAAAAGTGAGAATAACATTCCTATCATCAAAACCCGTTGTGATTACCTAAAACAGTTCAAACAATACATGTTCACTAAAATACAATGTAGAATCATATCTTTTTACTTCAACGCCCAACAGTTCATACAGCTCGCGTATTGTGCGTGACATAAATGAAGTGCCCTGCTCAGTCAGGATCTCTTTCGGGATCCCGATTTGGGAGATTATATGAAACAATGCCTGCGCAACGCTCTTAGCAGAGATATTACACAGCGGCACTGACTAGGGATATCGTGATGCATTATCTACTGGGACAAAGCGATATCCGGCACTCCGGTCTAATATTCAGATGAGGTCCTTACCCACTCTCTCAAAAGGCACCTCAATCAATGGTAGGGGGCGCAACAGCGCTTTTGGGGTGGCCAGCAGGTCAACCAGCTGACATTCACGGCAAGATGCACACCACCACTTCACATCTGCGCGAATGCCTGGCCAATGATCCAGTGTAGTGTTTTATCATACCCTAGATCAGTGGTTCCCAAACGGTGTGCCGCGGCACACTGGTGTGCCATGAGGCAAGTCCGGGTGTGCCGTGGGATTTTGTGACAACCATACATTATTATTGCAATATACAACTACACAAAAATAATTATTTTTTAATTTACTATATCAGTACTTTGTATGCACTCATTTCATAATACAGAGACAAACTCTATACCTAAAAACAATTCTTTAAAAAAAAATCCTCACAGAACCCCTTATTTCGCTGTTAACGCAGTTGCAGCATGGGCGTAGGAAGCATCCTGAATGTGGGGGGGACATTTTTAACGGGCGGTGTGGGGGAGAATAAAAATATAGATTTCCTGTATTCTGGTGCATTTTAACAGGTGGTTTGATGGCTATACTAGCATGAGGAAAATGATGGGTACATTTTGTAATTTCATCCAGTAGTAAAGAAAGGAAACATATTTGATTATTAATTCAGAGCTGTCTTTGAATTAATAAAAAGCTGTTTAAATGCCCATTTTTTGTACATTTATATACAACAATAAATATTTGTGAGTGCATTGAGAGATATTGTTGTGGAGAGTCATTTATATATAAATCGCAAAATACATTTGTGAATCCTTCTGTGAGCATTTATTAATATTGAGACTGATCTGACTCCATACGGATGTTAAGTTCACCTAGGAATGGTATCATTGACTTAAATGTTCAAATAAATGTTGCTCTTCTGTCTATATTGGTCATATGATGCCCCTTGACTGAAATGTTTCCTGTTCAATATCCCCACTGATTTCCTTAAAATCCTGGGATGAGAGTCCACATCACAATTTACTCTCAACTGTCATTTCCCTTTCATCACTCACCTCAGCAATGGACCGCTCTCCACTGTCCCTGTATTCTGCCTCTGACTCACTCTCAAGCGCCTAGATGTCAAGAGAGGTGGTGAAGTGATAATTATTTATTGAGCAGTATACTCTTTCACATTGAATCATAACAAGTCATACTGAATGTAAATACAACTGACTCTAAAGTAAGTCCCAGTCTGTAACATTGGACATTTTGAAGACTCAAAGTCCCAAGCAGTAGGTAGAATATTAGCTAGTCTATGTAATGTGCACAGAAAATAAATGAGCTGTCCAACTATGACAACACTCCTTGAACATGCGCGCGCTATGTGAGAATCTGCCTTGGTACAAAGTAGCAGTGAAAACATGGCACGGAGTTTCATTGATTTGGGCATTCTCTCAATAAGCAAGTGGAATGGATTTCATTTGATAGTGAAGCACTGACACAGCGCTCTACAAAGTGCGGCGAGTGGATAGACCGATTCACGGACTTTCCGCATAGTAAAAGTGGGGGGGTCTAAACTAATCATTTGAAAAAGTGAGGGGGACTTGTCCCACCCTCATATAATGGCTGCGACGCCCATGAGTTGCAGGTGGGAATTATAAGACCGTGACACATCGAAGGCTGAAGGACAACATTAAAACAGAGAAACACGCAAGAGGGAAAATGGAGCGCTTTCTTGTGCGGAGCAAACCACCAACTACCAGTGCAGAGACTGCCGACAACCCACCACCGAAAGAAAAGAGGAAAAAAACTGTCAGCAGACAGTATCATGAAAGTTACCTGTCTTATGGCACTGCAGGCGAGCGGCAGATTTTCCCTACAAATAGACGAATCTACTGACATAAGTGGGGCTGCCCAACTTCTGGCAAACGTCAGATATGTTGATGCTGACTCTATCAAAGAGACGTTTTTCTTTTGCGAAGAAATGGAAAGCCATACTACGGGAGAATAAATATTCAGGGTAACTAATAACTATTTAACACTAGAACCGCCAACGGGTACATTTTACCCGCAGCTGTTTTTTGATTGTATGTAACTTTTTTTCAATAAAATATTAAAGTCTCCCAGTCCGTGACTTTTCCTGAAAGTGTGTTATGTAGCGCCCTCTGTTGTTAAAAATTGTCAATATGAAGTCAGATTGAAAAAATCGCCCAAAGATTTGCCATTTATACCTATATCTGCCAGCGGGTAATATTTACCTCATAGAAAATGCAGCGTAAACATGACGTGTTGCTTTAGCAACGCTTTTTGTCTACTGCGGTTCCTTATAGATAGAGAGATAGATTGAGAGAGAGAGATAGATAGATAGATATATATATATATATTGATAGATAAAGAGAGAGAGAGAGAGAGAGAGAGATAGACAGATATATAGTTATAGATAGTGTAACATCTTGGCGAATACAAGATCTTGGATGACTGAGCTCACGTTGAGGACGTAATGCATGTGTGCAGGTTACGTGCCAGCTGAATAAAGATGGACACTCGGAATGAGAGAAGTAGTCCGCGTCGTCTGTTTATGTAGACAATTATATGTCCATAGAACAGAACATTACAGATAGATCGATAGATAGTTATAGAGAGAGATAGAGAGAGATTTGTACCTAAACAAAACACAAGTCTAACACCAAGTGTTTAAATCAGCACTGGTAGCGATATTTTATACTTCATGCTATCTGCACAAACTATATCATATGAAAAGCTGAGAGTCCACAGATTATATTGGTATAAATTTCATCCCTGTGCGATCAAAACTCACTGTTCTGCATGATAAATAAAAGAACATTGTACCTTGAAAATCAATAGCGGGTAAATGTTACCCGTTGGCGGTTTTAGGTATACAGCGACCTCTGGCTGTTCTAGTGTTAAAAGAGAACAGTCTGACCTGGAATATGTTCATCAGTCTTTGCACAGATGGTGCGGCAAGCATGACGGGGAGAGTGAAAGGATTTATTGCTAAGGTGAGAGCACAAAACCCACATATCGTGACAAACCACTGCATTTTGCATAGAGAGGCATTAGTTACCAAAACCATGCCCCCGGAGTTGACTGAGGTGCTGAATCAGGCTGTGCAGATGGTGAATTACATCAAATCAAGGCCCCTGAAATCTCGCCTCTTCTCCCAGCTGTGCTCCGAGATGGGAGCCGACCACCAAAGCCTGATCCTCCACAATTTTTAATTTTGTGACCTGTCTGGTTTAAATGAGTGTGTTGCTGCTTTGATGAAGCCTAATTTGATAAAGTTTCAAATTAATTTCTGAAATATTTCGTTAATACATATTTCATGAGTAATATAGTTGTCTTTGTCACATTTTATTTGGCATTAGTAAATAATTATGCACATTTACAGATATTTTACATGATATGAGTGATAACACGTGTTATAAGGGCTATTTTGCACAATAGGTGTAGCTTGAGATTTTTACTTGTCCTTTGGTGTGCCTTGGGCACAAAAAGTTTGGGAACCACTGCCCTAGATGACCTGACATGGGGTTATGATGAGCCGCCTGAAAAATCGTTTCCCGACGGATTTTTGGCACCAACAACTGGGTATTTAGTTCTCCTGTTTGTGTGTCACGGCCAAGCGGCAAACTCTGGGGAAGAGCCGGGACGCCAATACGGAAGTGCCACAAACTGCAGTTCATATATTGGCCGATAGGCGCTGACTGCAGAAAGGAGCAATTTCCATAGACCCCCATGTTAAAATGCCAATTTTACAGCCTAAAAAAACATGTTTCTACCCATGGATCCAATAAATATTATTATAGATATAGTTAGATTCCACCTTCATGATTATGAATCTGTGAGTGAATTGTTTTCTAATGCGACCCTTTTATTTATATTAGGTCTTAAAGTTTTTGCATAAATTAGGGCGTGGTCACATTGAGTGACAGCTCTGTCAAGTCACTGCTGCTGTTAGCTTCTTGTCTCTCTGCTAGCTGCCTGCTCCGTGAAGCTACAGGGACTCTGCCTGCTCAGTTCATCCAAACCGTGTTTGTTTGTTCTTCATGCTTATATATCGGACTATTGTGACTCGCTCTGCGGTTAAAACAGACGGTCCATGAATGCGGTTTTGCGGTAAGTGAAATTCGAGTACTTTATTTATGTGTTTATGATTTTAATCAGCTACGTAATGAATGTGTTAGCGTGTAAGCAAGTGGTAGCTACATCGGTGCTAACGATGCTATTCGTAGCCTCCACGTTAAAACCATAGACCGTATATATAAAGGTTAAAACGAAATAGACAAGTGTTAAGCGTTAAGTGGGATAATACTGTAGAACAAACGGCTTCTGTTTGAGGTTGATAAAATAAGGTCATCCTTGTAACTTAGAGAGATATTTTATTATGTAGGTAGTGTAGTGCCGAGAGATAGGAGTCGGAGGCGGTACATCGAAGGTGCAAATGGGTACTTTAATGAGCGACAGAAACTGACATGTTGTCGGGTCGCAGCCCAGGAAGAGAAGAGAGAAGTGAAAGGAGGGCACACAGTAGGTACACAGTAGGTACCGTCAACATATGTGTCCGTGCGGAAACAGTACCCCAACCTGTAGTTCCATGATTGGATTATGTAACCCCAGTGTATGAATCAGTGATCACTCCACAAGCCCCCCCAGAATTCAACCATGGATACAATCCTTGCGTCCGGGAGGAAGCACCACAGGGGCCGAGGAGGGTGGGGCCGCAGGCGAGGGCCGGGCCATGGAAAGGGCCGTCGGAAGGGGGCCGCAGGAGAGGGCAGGGGCCCCAACGAGGGCGAGGGCGAGGGCATCCCCACCGGGGGGTGGGGGCGGGCCGGAACGGGCTGTCGTCAGGGGGCCGCAGAAAGCAGGGTCGCTGTGTTGCGACGTGGGGACGGGTGTGAATATCCCGGTGGTCCCCAGCAGGGAGGAGCGCTGCCCGGCCGCAGGCGAAGGCACAGCGGCAGCGGGTACGAAGTCCTCGGGAGGAAGGAGCCGCGTCCCCGGGAGGAAGGAGCCGTGGACAGGGGAGAGGCCAGACGGGGTGCCGTCCGAAGCCGCCGTTGAGGCGAACCGTGAGCCGCGGTTAGAGGAGAGGCCAGGCAGGGTCCCGAAGGGCGCCACCCACGGGCCGAAGAAGGCATGGGCGACGTCCGAAACCGTAGAGTCGAGGCGAGACGCGGTACAGAAGCGCGCCACCCACGGGCCGAAGAAGGCATGGGCGACGTCCTCTCAGGCACCAGAAAAAGCTCAAAAGGGTCGTCCTGTCCACGATCAAAAACAGGTGGGCAAAATTGTGAGAGGATCCACACGAGGCCGACCAGACTTGATCGAACCTCCTCTCCGGCACCAAAAAAAAAAAAAAAGTGTCGGATGTCGATAGCCGCGAGCTGCTCTGCTAGCCGCCAGCTGTCGTGGCTAGCTGTCGTTAGCCGTTGGTAGCTGCTAGCCGTTAGCTGTCGTGGCTAGCTGTCGTTAGCCGTCGTTAGCTGCTAGCCGCTAGCAGTCGTGGCTAGCCGTTCTAGACGGCCGCTAGTCGCTGTCGTTGTCGTCGTTGTCGTCGGCCCCGGAGCCTCTGCTAGGCGGCGTGCCCCCACCAGGGAAGGTGCCGCAGCGTATAGCAGCCAGCACCCCAGGGGTAAATCACCGGGCGGCCAGGAAGAACCGGCCAGCTTCTTCGGCCAAAGCGCGGGGCTCAACACTAGCCGTGTTAGCTAGCGCAGCCTGGACATGCAGCCGCATGTCCCGAAGAAACAGCTCCAAGAGGTAGAAGTCGGGTTCCTCCATACCTAGCAGGTCGCAGGAATGGCGAGCGACGTCCTCAGCCATTCCGTGGGGCGCACCGAGCCTCAGTCCGTGTGCACGTGGCAGCCACGGACGTCTCCAAGAATCCCCGGCATTTCGAGGAAAACTGCGCTTTTTGCCGTGTTCGGTTCAGTCTCGGATACTTCGCGAGACTTATTTCAGGGTCACCAATGTAGTGCCGAGAGATAGGAGTCGGAGGCGGTGCATCGAAGGTGCAAATGGGTACTTTAAAGCTCCCATGTCATGCTATTCCGGTTATTACCCGTCCCCTTGTGTGTTATGAAGGTTTTTATGCATGTAAACGGTGTGCAGAGTCAAAACCCTCAAAGTACACCCTGTAGCGAGTAAAACTCTAACACAGAAAATACCTCCCCAAAACGCCTCGTTGGAGATACGTCACTGCCCATTTGATTCTTCCGGGTACCGCATGATGTCATGCGGTACCCGGAACGAAATGGACCAATCCCGAAGAGCTATGGCCACACCCAGCGGCGCTGGCCGCACCCTCTGCCAGCCTAACATTTACTGTTGGAAGCTCTGGTTCAGTTCACAATCGATCCAGTCATGCCACAGCCAAGGACCTGTTTCCTGAAATGTGAGGGGAAATGTGAGCGGTTTGTCCTACCGACGGAAGAACCACGACGAAGTCAGTGGTTGAAATGTCTTTTTAACACTGTTCCTTCAGAGGTTCGAAGAACCGGCATTTCACAGACGAAAGCTTCCAAAACATTGCCCAGTTTGAGGCCGGATATGCACAGCTTGTTTGGACCGTTTGGAGCAGGGGAAGATTCGGGTACACAACCTGTAAGTTTGCATTGTTATTTGTGTATTTATCAAACAAGACTGTTTAAATGTATAAACTGTGTCGGACTGCTAAGCTATTGACACAGTGCTAACATTTCCATATATCAACTCTAATATCAGCAGATGGCCTTGCATACAGTACATGTATCTCATAGCAGGAGAATGTCTGCATTCACACACGAAATACTCATAGACAGTATACTCCGGGTGATTTGCCGTACAGTCAGTCGCGAAACGTACTTACATTATTGCTGGCGTAGGGTGTATGCTACCGAGCTAACCAACGGAGCTACATGGGTTTGCTCTGGAAAACACGTTCTTGCTAGCCTAATATGAATCACTAGCTTTTGTTCATAGTGGTTTTATTACACTAAACAAGCCCAGCTCATACAGTATACTCCGGGTGATTTGCCGTGCATTGTGACAGTACATGTGCATACTGCATATATAGCTAACGAGGCTAGCTATACATGCTAGCGCAAAACAATGTATTCATGACCGTTACAATGTATGACCGAACGTAGCAGACTACCCGTATCAGATTGCAATTATAAACACGTTATTGCTAGCCTAATATGAACCACTAGCTTTTGTTCATAATAGTTGTATTACTCTACATTATAGTTGCCGTTCCTCCGCGCTAACATTAGCTACCAAGGTAAACAAAGCTAGGTTAGCATATTAGCTGGCAAGCTGTTCATTAGATGGATTAGATAGATCCACACTCTTACCACAACTACTACTAACGAATCTAAAACAACTAAGTTTCTCTAATATTTTGTGATTTGCATTTGATTTCGTCCAGCCAGATCCTGCCGGACAATACATGACGGGGACGGGACTACCACACTGAGGCCTCGTCCTAAAAAGCACCGGCTGCGCCCAGGCAAGATGCAGGGAGGAATGGATGATATACCGTGTATATATGTATATTTACGTTCATTTTGTACATTTCTAAAAAATAAAGTTTAATGGAAATACTTAGTAGGCCTATCCTTTCTTCCCTGAATTATTTGCTCCTATAACATATCATTCATATATAGCAAACCATGATTTGATTTATCATCAAACGGTAGTAGTTTATAACAGGTACAAATAACTTACTCTTTGTTATCACCGGCTCGTAGGCCACAACGGAAAGACAAGGAGACATACACGAGTTTACAAAACCACGGCACATTTATTGTGGTAAATGCAGAGATAGGTGGTCGAGGGGAGATGATCGCTGAGCCGAGAGAGAGAGGGGCTCCGGGCAGGTGTCCGTGATCGCGCTGATTAGCCTCTTCAGCTCCACCCCATCGTAAGACAAAGGCCCTGTGGCCGTCACACTCTTCTATAACAACAGTTGTAGGTACAGTTCGGTTAGTTAGCGTATAAAATATCGACTGTACCGACGCCATGATAAGACTGATGTTCCGCTGAGAGCAGCCGGGAAAAGCACTGTTAGACATGGGCGGAGCCTCTCTGGTGGTTGACTAATCAGAACAGAGTGGCCGAGCTGACCAATCGGAGCACACTAGGCTCACAGGGAGGGGGGGGCAAGAGCTCCAACGAGTCGTTTAGTGGAGAGAGTGAATACTGCTGAATACACATGCTTGACAGATGCTGTATGCGAAACCAATGTGAGTTTGGAAAATTGCACAGTATAAATATATTTTAGTATACCTCAACAATGTAATTATGATCAGTGGAAATGGCCATGACATGGGCCCTTTAATGAGCGACAGAAACGGACATGTTGTCGAGTCGCAGCCCAGGAAGAGAAGAGAGAATTGAAAGGAGGGCACACAGTAGGTACCGTCAACATATGTGTCCGTGCGGAAACAGTACCCCCAACCTGTAGTTCCATGATTGGATTATGTAACCCCAGTGTATGAATCAGTGATCACTACAGTAGGAACTTTATGCATCGCTAAGGTTAATTTAAATTGGCTATGCTCAAGTATATAGACAAGCTAATGTCGAAGTAGTGTATGTGAAATCAACCTCACAATAAGATGTGTGCATATTACAATTATTAATGTCATATTTCAAGATGATTACTTGGATATTACAATATGGTTGGTTGAGCTGGAGTTCATTATTGAGCTTACATGTTAACGTCACAGTCATCTGAAGAACGAACCCAAACCTTGTTGTTTTTATTAATTGCATTACCAAATTGGTATCAAATAAACAGTAAGCATTGGTAACACAACTTCCAAAGTTACAGTAAAATAAAAAGGACCCTGACTCGGACAATACACAATCCAACATGTTCAACAGAAGAGAATAAGTTATATTGTTTGTACACATGGTACTTTACATATATATCTGTTTGTTTAAAGTGTCCAGGTAATGCAGACAGGCTGGACCAGAGAGTGAGAGACAGAACTGGACTCCTCACAGCAGTGAACTTCAGCACAGGTACAAATACTCTTTTTTCATACTGTACAAAGAATCAAGAAAGATATTGGTTTAAATAAATGAAGTATTGACTTTAATACACTGATATATATTCCATTAAACAATACTAAATACTAGATCACCTACACATCAGTGAAGTTGAGGGTTTCTTCCATGCAAAAGGTTACATTTAGATGTTAACAAGCAATATGACTGTCAGCTTTCTAATTTAATGTATTGAAAGCAAAGCTATTTAACACATAGTGAGAACTGCTATTTATCTCTCAATATTGTCTGTAAAAAACGTGGTAAAAGTGATTCTTTCAGTGAGACAACAGAGCAAGCTTCTACAGTTGCACTACGGCCTGGTCCTCCTCAGAGGAAAACCCTCAGTCCTCTCCGGCCAAACCAACAGACAGGACGTCCATCACACGGAGGTTTCTCCCTGAAGTCTCTGCAGCTCTCTGGACACCACGCTGTCTCAATCCCTCCACACTCCACACTGAATATGAGAGGGGAAAAATGAAAATAATAAATGCTTTAGACAATAAGAAATATAAAGTTGACTGTTGAGTTGCTCAGCTTTTTTAGATTGTCAATACTATTACTGTATAACTAATATCTCAGGTTAAGAGGCACATTCAAATAAAGATTGGTCTTTAAATACATTTTGTCTTCAGAATTGTTTGTCTAAAGTCAAGGATCTAGAACTGGTACTTGTAGTTTTAATGGTACAGTCTGGTTATAATGCTGTTTGGAGGAGGCCTCACAGGTAAGAGCACTTACTAGCTACCATCACATGTACCTTAGCTTGACTTAAATGTATTAAACGTATAATTAAGTGATAGCAAAATATAAATAACTAATGTCATGCAAACATATTAATATTTGCTTGATTCCAGTGTTGCATTTAGCACATTACATACAAACGTTAAGGGATTTTAAGATTCTGAAGTATTATGCTAAAAACTCAATAACTTAGATTATTATTTATAGTTTTGCTGAATAGTTTCATGTCCGCTTACCTTAGAAACGTAAAATGTGACGGCAGTGTGCAGATGGGGAGCATGTTAGCTTAGCTTCTTAGCTTGAGCTAGCTCTGTTACTTCCAGCTCGGAGGCAGCAGGTCCCGCCTCGGCTCCGCCTCTTTGCCCTTATTTGGAGCAGGCGGGAGTTAGACTCTGACGTCACTGTCGAGCCGTTAGTGGCCGACTCCGCCTACTAAGGGCTTCTCGGCAACTCTGCAGAATCCTATGGGTGACGTCACGGACCCTACGTCCATTTATATATACAGTCTATGGTCACGGCTCACACGATACAGCCTGTTCAAATCACAGTAAAGTGTGGGTAAGTGAGTGCTGCGTTTGGGTGTAGCTGGGAGCCATCAATACTCACCACCTGGTCGAAGCCGTGCTGAAGGCTCAAGAGGGAAATCCCCCACTGGAACCATTGGCGGGGGCGGAGGGACCTCCGCGGCCCCCTCCGTGGCTGTTTCCCCCTCGACGTCGTCAGCCGCCTCCAACTTCCATTAAACACAGCACAAAGCTCACATTTCCCTGACGCACGAGAATGCACCCCCATAGCCCCCGCTAGCTTAGCAAACCCCGGCCAGTTCGTTCCCAAGATCAGGGGGTTCGTAAGGCGAGTACTAACTCCAGCCCAGACTCTATATGCTTTTTTCCCCTAAAAGACATTTCCAGAGTCACCTCCGGGTACTGGTGAATGCACACACCTCACCTTCACCCACAATGCTTCTACCAATGCCCCCGGCTGAACCAAGCGCTGATGGATAATCATCTGATTACAGCCTGTGTCCACGGAAAATATTCGGTTAACGCGACCTCTGGTACCACCCTGTATACTGTTAGAAATTAAAATCAATGTTTAATAGCATAATTTAGTCTAAAATATATCGTCAGTTTAAAAGCTGTTTTATTGTGAAAAAACCCAGAAGTTCTCATAAAAAAATGTCAAGCTTTTATTCTGAAAATCCTTCATATCCGGTCAGTATGTAGCATGTCGCTAACAATATTTTCTGAATGTAAAGTGAAAATGACATGGAGTGTTGCACACCAAAACCTACGGACTTTAACACTACATCTATAGACGTCGAGATATTATTACTGCTGAATATTAAATGAAGGTACAGTTGATCGTAAAGTGTTTTCACATACGTGAGTGGCTATGACGTCAGAGGAAATTACCATAAATGAGAACTGTGCCGTAAAGGTGTTTCTAGGATTTCTAAACTAACTATTACAGCTGTTTATAAGGTATTAAATAGAAAGTCATGAAAGAGATAAGGAGGAGAAAAGGCTTAAGGAAGTAGGCAGGGAATACAGAATGCCGAAGTCCTCTGTTTCACGCGATGTCGAACATTGAAGACCGAGGAGGGCGGTCCCCCTATCTGCACAGCGGGAGAGAACGAGAAGAGGATAAAGGAGATCGGAGAGGACAAGACGGGACTACTTCTTCTTCTCCTTCTCCACCACGAGACTTGTCTCTCCTCTTACCCTCTGCTTGTTGTATCTTCGTGCCATTTAATTAAACTCAACCAATTTGAACCTTTTCGGAGACTCCATTAGTCTCTTCATTCTAAGCTTCTTTCCTGGGCGCGAGAACAACGAATACTTCTAAAAATACATACCGGTATACTGTACGTCCCCTCGGGACCTGGGGAAGACACCGGCGGTCCCGGAGTGGGTCTGCCTGCTGGGACCGTTGAGGACCAGGGCTCCACCTTCAGGCTCTGCCGGGGAAGAGAGAGATGATCCTTTGCGAGGACGACGGTGCCTTGCAGGGGCCAGGAAGTGAACTGGGACCTCTCAAAGTAGCAGTCTACACTCCATATTTAGGTCTGTTCGGGGAAAGTCCAAGCCCCTACTGACTGAGACACTGCCGGACACAACCGTGGTGGGTCTCATCAGCAACAACGACGAGACCCACTACAGGAGGGAGGTGAACCAGCTGGCCACATGTTGCATAGACCAACACCCCCACCCACTGACCATCGGTGGTGCTGCTGTGGAGCAGGTGAGCAACACCAAATTCCTGGGGGTGAACATCACCGAGGACCTCTCCTGGAGCAACAACACCACGTCAATCACCAAGAAAGCCCAGCAGCGCCTCTACTTCGTCCGAAAACTGAAGCGGTGCCTCACTCCCATCACTCCTGGACCTCTACAACACCCACCTCACCCGCAAAGCACTCAGCATTGTGGGTGACATATTATATAGTGGGGGTTGGGTGTTAGAGGGATTGAATTAATCCAAAATGTTGTGCAACCTGGATTGTCTTCTGTACTGTGTTGTACATTGTAGATGTTGCAATAAAAAATGTATGATACAAAAATAAATACGAAAAAAAGAAAATAAACTCTTATAAATAGGTCAGTCCTATACCCATGAATAACATTGCCTTCTGTCACTTAGCACTCTACTGTGCTTTTTTTTTTTTTTTTAAACATGTATTGTATGAAAAACATGGTGGTTGCTATACACAAAAATAGTCCCATTTCATTGCACATGTTTTAGTGAGTAAAACTTTATTCTGTACAATAGCTTAGCAGAATCATAGACAAAGCTCAGAAAAAATAATATATTACAGAGGAAAAAACTGATTAAAAAGGTCATCAGACACAGAAACACATTTTGTTCCCAATACACCCATCACATCTTTCACAACTGAAATCATTTTCTTGAAACTTTACACTTTTGTATAAAACAGCATGTATAACTAATGATATAAAAATCATATACACTAGTCGATCTCTACGGAAGCCAAAAACTGCTAGTTTTTAATATTTGTTATTCTTAAGATCACAAGGTAATTATTTCATATCGTCCAGAAAACAGGCTTTGATATGTAAGGGGTGTTCTTTTTTTCAATAATATCCACCTCGTTGGACATATACCGCTTTTTACATGGCCACATACTCAATAAACTAACACCTTGACATAAATTGAAATTATTTTATTGACTTACATGTATAATACGAAAAATAATCGTATTGCTGCCGCCAAGAGAGCAAATCTCCGTTACACAGCGGACCAATGGCTGAACTGTGACAACAACAATGTGGCTTAAAATTAACGGCGGAACTGATCGATGTTCACTGTAACTGTTAAAGTCTGTTCACAGTTTCTGATCCGATAATTAAGTCCTTAAACACTGCAGACCCCATAGCGTGTCCCTGCTAGTATTGACTTCCTGTTTGTCTTCTTCTGTTGATTTATCTGACTTCCAACGCTGTCTTTTAACCTCTTTGCTTCTTTCCCTTGATCCTCCTTAGCAACAGTGATGTTATGCTTAGCAAAGGGTTAATGAGTATTAATAACCTCTGGAATTTCTTAACTGATCAGAATCGAGTATTCAACGAAGCCGTGTAATAACTTGAGATAATCAAGATCAGGAGGGCCATAGCTGGCGTCTTGACAACCATAGCAACTGATTTAACTGAACATGTCCAGTCAAGGAGAATAGTACATTATTTTTACATCAAGGTCTAACATAGGCAGATCGTCTTTTGTTTTCAGGTGTTATATCAATAAAACAAGCTTTGTTTTCTTAAAACGTCAATAATTAACTTGTTATCTCAATATGGCATTTACATAAGTATTGCAAGCAGCTTCGAAAGAACTCTTACTTTGCCAAATATGTAATTAATGCGCAATGCGCATTTGACATCATCGTGACGGGCCTTATGAGGCCTTTGAATTTATAGTTTGAAATGCCTTTATTTTGAGGGGGGTGCAGCTGCACTAAATGGCTTCATGGAACAGCAAGGCACTGAGGCCCTCTGCATCCTCAACCTGGCAGTGATTCATTATATCCTTACTAATATGTTGTGCATCTAATAATGTGCACTTTCTTTTCCAAGAAAAACACGATAAATGTTTTATTTAAGGGGATGTTAGAAAGGAAGTTTAAGGAAAAAATGATAGGTTTACAGTAATGTAAAAATCTCGATTAATAATAAAATCTATGAAAATCAGTTTTATTTTGGTGCTACAATTAAGCTTTTGTTTGGTGTTTCTGTCACTTCAAACTCTTTGCATAATCTAATTTACAGTTGTGTTTGGCTTGTATTCCTCAGAAGCAGCTATTTTAAATAGTCAAGGCTTTACATAGAAAGATTCCTTCCTAAATTCATCACACAAGAGTTCACAGATTTCACAGAATATTGCACCCTCTAGTCTCATCTCGCCTGTCCTGTAATGGCTTGTTTGACCTGCATATCAAGTATGTGGCTTAAGGGCACATAAGGTGTCAGTAAAATACCTTTCAAAAAGTTTATATATACACATTAAGGAAATATCCTGATATTTCCTAATGACAGGTTATTAGGGCACCATACACCATAGCATCTGATGTACAGTTTGACTGATGACAATACTGAAAATGTATCATTTACTGCTTTGTCTTGTTCTCCTTCCAGTTTTCTTCCAATGTTGCTTTGGGTTTATGTGTTTTGGTGCATCTCTTATCTCTAAAAACAAAAGATAAAGAAAATAATGAGACATTCCTTATACAAGTGATGTACACTTCCACTATTCAGTGTTTTAATTACATTACATTTGTGAGAGAAAGCAAACATCACATCACCAATATTTAACTATCAATATCAAAAACCCCTTCTCTACTACATTTATCCCGTGTTCACCTGGTTTAAAGCTTGTTTATGTGCACCCTTCACTGAACATATATAAAATGATATTCAGTATAATGGATACATTATAGTATCCATTATACTGAGTATATATGGATAATGCATTAGCATTAGCTTGTATTGAGTTTGGTTTGTGGTTGTGCTCTTACCAACTCAATCCTCCTTTTTGGCTTTCACGCTCTCTATATCCTGAGAGGCTTCAGTTGAAGAAGTCACTGCGCACACATTGAGAGGAAATCAATACATGATACAATACAATCGACATTGCAGACTTCATACAGAGGAAACTTTCACTCGTTTAACATATGGCTTCACCATTACCAAAACTAAAGAGACAACTAGTGTAATAATGCACCACAGGAGAGCATACCTTCTTTGTCACATCCAGGTCTGCTGAACTGGTTACTAGTTATTAACCTGGTTTCTAAGCTTACACTCACAATACTGTATGGTGAATGGTCTGGTATGCACACTGCATAGATTCCAGAGAAAAGGTTTTGTAGATGTTATGCAATTTGTCTTCACCAGACCAGTTTTCTACACATTCTGCCTGTAGAGGCATCTCTGCCCTAAAAGTACAGCATGTTCTCTGACAGTCAAGGGTGGAGTGCAGGAGGAAATGAAACCACTAGCTCTGCTTCTTAAAGGAAAACTTCACCACCAAAATGATCGTCTGTAAACTTTGTTTATATTGCTTTCACACTGCACAAAACAACAGAATAAAAAAACAGAATTGTTTTTGATTCATTTGACTGGGGGAGGGGCCCCTTTTGACCCTATTAGGCTTGTTTAGGTTTAGGCGCTTTCACACCAAGTACCTTTCTCAGGAATAGTTCTCGGAACTTAGTTCCCCGTAAATCTTTAGTTCCGGAACTATCTAGTAGATCGCGTTCACACCGGAATAAGTCCCTGAGGGAGCCGCTGACGTCACTTCTTCTTCTTCTTCTTCTGCTTTATGTTTACTGGCAGGCCGCAAACAACTTCACGGTGTATACTGCCACCCGAAGTCCCCGGCCGGAAGTCCCCGGTGTTGGGGACTGGCTTCCGAGTAAATCGCCAGAAGCGCCGACACCTCCTCATCACTCCACCGCTCCCATGTTTTCTTTTGTGTCGCCATAAGTTAGTCTCTCTCCGTTGGTGCGTTGGGCTAATGCTAATAATGCTAATGCGAGCAAATAAAATGGCGGCTTCACAAAACCTTTCAGATTTTTACGGGGCGTGGTTTGCAATTCGCCCAGCCAATCAGAAATTGGAACCATTTTCTCCCCAGGAGAGTCCCTGCTCTTTAGCTAAACTAAAAAGGGGTGAAAAGGTTCGCAAAAAAAAGTTCTAGTTCCAGATCTTTTTGGTGTGAACGCAAAATCCCAGGAACTATCGGAACTATTCCTGGGAAAAGTACTTGGTGTGAAAGCGCCTAATGGTCTCGAAGGCTTAAAGGTCCCCTATTATGCATAAATGCATTTATTCACGTGTTTTATACATAAATATGTGCCACCTGTGTGATAAGACATTCGGAAACTTTCAGGGAAAAGGATACTCTCCCTTTTTCTTCTGATCCACCTATTCAAAAACCTGTCTGGAAATTAGCTAATCAGATTTGGCCACTTTGCGATGTCACTGTTTTTCTTGGTTGGGCAACGATTAGCCACAAACCAACCAAGGTAACCCCCGCCCACCTTATCACCTGAATAGAGTGGCGAAGTCCCTCCCCTTCCGGTGGACCTCCATGGGACCTTATTTCGGAAAAAATATGTATTGAAGTCAATGGAGAGAGAAAGATTATCTTTCGATCCCGTTTGAATTGTGCCACGAATTACACATATGATGTTTGTCAATTTAAAAGATAATTTTGCAAGTGTGTCGTAAAACTGTGAAGTAACACATTTTTTTGTGTGAAACGCTCAATGAACTACATGCCTTGCACAACAACACACGTCACCAAGATGGCCGTCACTACTGTCTTGTCAAAAAAGTGATTGACTACCCTCACTATCACCACAATGAAACACGTCCAGAAGAATGTCATGCAAAGCTGCCTGCCTGCCTGCCTTCCTTTGATTCTCTCTGAACTGCCTGATCTTTTTAATGTTTAATGTCAACCATTTGTGCAGATACCATGAAGTAGAAAAGATCGCCGAAGCTAATGTAGCGCTAGCGTTAGCATTTCTCCCCCGGGCTTAAATGGTGAATAATTGAATGATCACACCGGTGTGACAGTACTCTTCAAAGGGTTCACGAAATATGACTACTACTCTTACTGTTTCAAATTTTGGGTTACTTAATGTTACTTCATGTTAAGGCTAATAAAAATGACAAGGCTAAGCCGGCTGTAATGCTAACTAACGTGCTTGCTACTAGCTAGGTAGCTAACTTGATCCAGCCACTCCTGGTCCTTTCATCAGACGGGGAGCGAAAGAACGAGCAAGACCCATTGCTGGTATGATAACAACCTGGTACTAAGCACACAGGCATCTTGTTAAAGTTATCTTATCTTAGCTATCTCTATTTTAGTGGAGGAAAACAATTGTGACATCAGTTATGAGTGACATCACTTTACGCGACTCTGGGATTTGTAGTCTTTCTAGTTGCGTATTTTTCATAGTCTTATATTTCAACAGTTTTACGACAAACTGTGACTTTTTTGACATGGACATTTTTTAAGATTGACAAACATCATGTGTAATTCATGGCACAATTCAAACGGGATCGAAAGATACGTTTTCTCTCTCCATTGACTTCAATACATAATTTTTCCGAAATAATGTCCCATGGACCGGAAGTAGATGGGCGTGACTTCGCCACTCTATCTCCTCCTAGAGCACCATTATGTTTTTTTAAATCAAGCATCTTGCAGGGGGGCGTGGCCAGCAGCAGCTCATTTGCATTTAAAGCTACAGACACAGAATCAGCACTTTTGAAACCGCCTGAAACAGAGGGGTTTATGGGATGCTACAATTATCTGTTTGGTATTAGGAGACAAACGCTTCAGAGACGTTTTGTGTATATATCTGATACCTATAATATATTGTTAAAATAAATCCCTGTGTTCCCTCCAGAGGGAGTTTCTCTCCCATTCACCACCCAATTTTTTCAGCCTGGAGGCTTTTGAGAACACACAAGAGAAAAGTTGTATTCAATAATTCAAGGTTACATGTGGAGTGAGACATTTATAAATAAATTGTCATTTTGTGGGTAAAGTATTCCTTTATAAATTACAACCAGATTTCCTGTGCATTTACTTAGTGCTAAATTACATTCCCAATTAAGTCAAATATTGTTTATGTTACATTTACATTGACTTGTATGTAATTTGAAGCAACACAGTATGATAGAAGACAGTTCACAATAGAGTACAATGAGTGAGAGTTGCGTGACTGAATCTATTGTACTGTTAGCATGCTCTTGGTAAAATGGACACACTCAAGAAAAGCGTTCATTTCTCACTCCCAGAGTGTGTGATTGCTTTCTATTTGTTCACACTGTGTTATCTGTTCAGCACCACGGCCCAACAATATCCTGTTCATCCTGTCAGCTAGACCAATCACAGGACAGGCAGGGACCAATGTAAAGTATTGTTTATTACAATGACAATTTGATGGTAAACTGAGTTTGTTGTTGCCATGTGTGTTTTTCCCTGCTTAGTTATAATGGCAGCCCCTTCAAGGGGGTGATGTTGTTAATCTTTGTCTCTATGTGTAACAAGAAGATAGATTGGCTTGCATGGCTGGTGAAGGGTCATTGATCGTTTACCTGGATGTAAAAAATAATAATGAAAACACTGACATATTTCTTCATTTTCTATCCCCTTTCTGCTTGTTTACACATCTAATTGGTTAGCATGTTTGCATAGATTTACCAGCTATTTTAGCTAGTAGCAATGCTGTACTGTTTGACCTCCACCCAAAAACTCAGCCATCCGAGCAGTAAGTGCAAGCAGTTTAAAACATGGTTTTACGCTAATGTCACATATAGAAAAACTGAATCGGAATATGCTTTGAATAGTTTCTTTTGTTTCTGCATTACAGGTTTGTCAGGAAACACTTCAGGTTTTAATCATGTAAACTCACTGAGCAGTAGACTCCCTCAAGAAATACAGAACGGTGTTAAAAAAAAAAGCATATATCTCCCACTAGGATTGTCACATATAGAAAACTGAATCTGATTTGTTAAGTCTTTGTTGTTGGAACAGATTATTAAAAAGAATGATGAAGGATTTTAGATTTTTATAATAGACTATTAAAGAAAACAGGGTAAACTTACTTACAATGATCAGTGTTAGAGTTTCATACCTTTAGGTGAGGGAGCTGCCTTTGTTTGAGCAGCTGCAGTGACTGGTGATAATGGAGGCAACAGTGGAATAGTTGCTGCAGCAATCTTTATATCTATAAGAGTGTGTACTGCCTCGTCCGATGCTGATACTTCACTTGGTTCTGAAGCCTCGTCTGTTACTACTGCTGGTGATGGGGCTTTAGCTTCAGTTGGTGCTGTGGCTGTTGCTTCGGTTGGGGCTGTGGCTGTTGCTTCAGTTGGTGCTGCGGCTTCAGTTGGTGCTGCGACTTCAGTTGGTGCTGCGGCTTCAGTTGGTGCTGCGACTTCAGTTGGTGCTGCG
>CALSBW010029389.1:64862-94904 GCA_943590975.1 Lindbergichthys nudifrons | reverse complement strand
ATTCCGAGTCTCCTTCCCCTGCTAAAACCCCATGTGCATTCCATGCATCTCAGCCATTTTATACATTCATGTGTCCCTTCATGCTTTATCCTCGACCAGGGCCTGGCTCTGTGTCGAGCCAGGCTCTAATTCATGTGTCATCGTTCGGCTCTAACGAGCTGAAGGTCCGTTCCTTTAGAGTAACTCCACTCTTAATGATATGCTATTCAATAAACTCTTCTTCTCTCCTCCTGTATGACTCTCATCATATCCCATAGATCTCTGCATCCAGCCCATATGGTAAGAAACCCGTACATTTCATTCCATAATACTATTTCGTTTTGGGGGGTTTCATCGGATCGGTTCTACCCTCCCGAATGATACTTCCTGCACAACGGGGCCTAATCGCCAAAATGACCATTGCATTCATTTGTGCATCTGCGCAATAAATATGTATTATTACATCAAAACCGTCTCTCCTGATTGAAATGAAGCTCAGCGCAAGTTCAACCAGGAAGACCGTCTCTACTCATTCATGTATTTCTATTCCCACGTTATTACTCTCTCTCCTCCCAATAAGTGACCGGGGGCGTCACTCTTCAGCTTAACCAATCACTTCGCTCTATTCCCAAGAGCCTATCACAGCGCTCCGTCAAACCTTTTAAATCTGCTCTCCCCTCTGACAGCTCTCATTCCAGGTGAATCGGCGCAACCCTCCTCCACCCCCTTTTCACCTCCTGTCCCTCTGAATCCAGGGTCAAGCTAAACCACTCCTCTTCAGACCGACCCAACTTTCCATTCACCACCACCAGTGTCTAGACCCCAGGGGGGTTTCATCGGATCGGTTCTACCCTCCCGAATGATACTTCCTGCACAACGGGGCCTAATCGCCAAAATGACCATTGCATTCATTTGTGCATCTGCGCAATAAATATGTATTATTACATCAAAACCGTCTCTCCTGATTGAAATGGAGTGGAGACCATAAAGTTTGCCAAAGCAAGCCCATTTAGCAGTGTTCCCCCATGGCTTTTCCCAGAAGCTAACATAGATGTGAGTATCATAGAAAGGAAAAAAGAGTGGCAAATAAATGAAGTGGAAATTAAAACGAGTATGTACCTGAACGAAAAGTATTACAATTACCTCAAAATGTATACAGATGGATCTAAGAAGCAAGAATGCGTGGGGATAGGCGTGTATATACCAGAATTCAAAATATCAATCTCAAAACGAGTGTCACATAACTTATCAGTTTATACAGCAGAAATACTTGCAGCAATTATTGGGCTACAATAGGTTGAAGAGACCTGATAGTGTGGTGATATGCACAGACTCACTATCTGCTTTGGAAAGCATACAGTCCACAATAACTGTTAGAGAAGATTTCATTATTGAACTTAACCATTGCTTACTGAGACTTCAGAGGAGGGGAATAGTGCAGTTATGCTGGGTGCCTGCACATGAGGGGGTTCAAGGGAATGAGCATGCTGATAAATTAGCAAAAGATGCGTTACAGAAGGAAATAGCAATACCAGTTTCACTTGGAAAAGGAGAAGGAAAAGCAATAATTAAGAAGAAGGGTATGGAAATATGGCAGAAAAGGTGGGAGGAAGATCAGAAAGGGAGGAGATACCACAAGTTACAGAAATCAGTCATAATAAAGATCTATACAGAAAGGAACAGACGGGAGGAGATCATCATCGCTATAACTCAGATTGGATCATACAGGATTAAACGGCACAATGTTTATAATGGTAAAAAGCGAAGTTGAAGAATGCAGGGGGTGTGGAGTGAAAGAAAATGTGGAACACATCGTATTACACTGCAACATGTAGAAAACAGAGAGGGAACAACTAAGAGACAGGGTCAGAGAGGCAGGAAGGGAGTGGAGCCTGATGGGGACACTGGGGACAGAAGGTGAGGGGGTAAGAGCTACCAGGAAGGCCATTCTTAAATATTTGAATGAAACAGGATTGATTGGAAGAATTTAAAACAATGTAAATACATGGTATAATTCCACAAGTGGTGATAGGATGTTATGGTGATATACACACTCTTGTACAGTAGGTGGCGGTATGCACCTTAAAGTTGTTTGCAATCCGCCAAAAACCGAGAGAAGAAGAAGAAGCCGACTCCGAGGGTGTTTCTCAATCGCGAGTAAAGCTGCTTCAGAGCCACTATTTCAAGCATACTACGTCATCGAGTGCCGCCGAAGTACTGTTCCAATCTCCAGCATACTTGGAAATCTACCGAGCCCGGCGTACTCCGTTTGGAGAAATATCGAGGCTGCACATGAGTAGACTCCACGGTCTTAAAATCCGCACAATGCTTTGCGCACGGACCAATTTCCCCAAATCTGTGGCGGAAGATGTAAGGCGGGGCCTCTCATATGACGCACACCTGCACACTTGCTAGCGTGTTCCACACTTCGTTTTCCGAATGCCAGGAAGTATTCTTGACTCGCTTCTGAAGCAAGATGCTCGGCAGACATGTGCTACCAAGCAAGCGTACTCGCGATTGAGAAACACCCCGAGCTGTCCGACTTCAGGCGAGCTTTTTGAGACCTCCCCCGGCTGCAATCGGAGTCGGCTTCTTCTTCTTCTTCTCTCTGTTTTTTGGCGGATTTCAAACAACTTTAAGGTGCATACTGCCACCTCCGGAGTCGGCTTGACTCGGTTTGCATTTATAAATGCACACGGCATCTATTGCACGTCTGTCCGTCCTGGGAGAGGGATCCCTCCTCTGTTGCTCTCCCTGAGGTTTCTCCCATTTCCCCTTTAAACTGTGGGTTTTTCTCTGGAAGTTTTTCCTTGTATGATGTGAAACGTAAGGACAGAGGGTGTCGTATTGCCATACTGATATTCTGTACAAACTGTGAAGTCCACTGAGACAAATGTAACATTTGTGATATTGGGCTATATAAATAAACATTGATTGATTGATTGATAAAGAATGCACAAATGTGTTTAATCGTTAATGTCAGATATGTACTAAGTAAATACATTTGTTCCTGCTCAAGATTAGATTCAACTTTATTGTTATTGCACAGATTACAGGTACTGAGACAACGAAATGCAGTTTAGCTTCCAACCAGGAGTGCATAAAGCAGTAAAGTGAAAAGTAATGTACACAATCTACAGAATCAAATATAGAATGAATTAAATGATGAATACACAGTGAAGGATATGAATACACTAGATATACACAGTAGCCTATGAACAGTGTGTATGAATATGATAAGAAGATATATAAAGTATGAAAACAGTAAGCAGTGCAAGTATAGTATAAAATATATAGATATTAATGTAATGATGATAAACATTGTGGAACAATGATGACAAATGTGAATGGAAGTGGCGATGTAAAACTGACACAAAACAACAACAAACTTTTGCCGAGCCAATGGAGAGTTTCATCACCAGCACGGGGTAAAACCCACCAATGAGCGCTCAGCTCGAGATACCAGCGAGTCGTTTCCCATCAAGCATTTCGCTTCCGCAGCCCGTGGAGAGAAACTGCGCCGCCTCGCCGCGCCTCGCTCTCAAGTCTGCGGGCGTCTTTGTCCCGCGAGATTTCAACGTCTCATGTAGGCGAGCCTCCAGAGCAAGTCGGACAAAATGACTAACCATCATGCAACGCACTAGCAAGACGTTGATCGCAATTGCGCAGGTCTGCGCAGGTCTCGCTTGTCTCAAACAAGCCTATAGATCACAATTGCGCAGGTCTGCGCAGGTCTCGTTTGTCTCAAACAAGCCTAATAAATGCAGCCAGCTCTGTCCCACACACACACAACCCCCCCGCCACTGTTAGTAGGCTACACATTTACTGACATACAAACATTTGTATCATCTGTTGTAGACCAAAATAAATTACATAAAATAAGAACTAATTTTCAGAAAAAGATAAAAGCCATTCTTAAAATGTATAAACGAACATCAGTTTAAGATTTGCTAGAAGAAAAAAAAGTGTATCCGTCTTGTGTAAAACTCTCGCGAGAGTTTGCAAGTCACGTGGCTGAATGTTTACGTTTGGCAGGCAGCCTTTCAGTTACGATCGTTAACATCAGTGGGCCACAGCAAATGATGGTGAGAAGCTAAACTATCTATTAATTATGTCAATTACAGGGAGTGTGATTGTTGAAATAGGGTGTTAGCGGTCTTGCTGTTCAAAGAAGAATGACAACACTGTAGACCACCAACACTATGGTTTATTTTTTATTCACAGGCAAGTCAACGTTGTCGCAGTAAAAGTCCCAAGATAGCTCCTGGTGCAATAAAATGTTCCCTTTCAGTGTTTTACTATTATGTCTGATGTTTCTCTCTTAATATTGCTGCTGCATTAAAGGTAGGTAAGTTAGAGAAACCGGCTCGAGATCGCTAGAATTTGAAAATACACAACCGGAGAAAATCTGCCACTTCCTTACAGAGCCCCTCCTCCAACACACACGAATGCGCACATGACCAATGAGGGCACGAGATAAGTTTGTGCACAGATGGAAGGCTGACAGGCAGGTAGGCCATCCAGCTATTTTAGCCGGGCCGGCTAAAATGATTGGTCGTGCTTTTTACAGTATTACGGCTTCCACAGATGACATTTTTTTATGGATTTTTTTGTCAAAGCACTTAAGATATTCATTGCTATCGGGATGTTAAGAGCATTCCATGGAATATAACAAAAAGTGTATCTCGAGCCGGTTTCTCAAACTTACCTACCCCACCTTTAATGTGTATGTTGCATGTTACTGCTGGAGATTTGTTTCCGAGCCGCTCCGATTACAACGAGAGTTACAACGAGAACGTGACGTCATATTTACACAAGACGGATCCTTTCTAGCCATAACCATGGGTGTTTCTCAATCGCGAGTACGCTTGTTTGGTTGCACGTCTGCCGAGCATCCTGCTTCAGAAGCGAGGCAAGAATACTTCCTGGCATTAGGAAAACGAAGAGTGGAACACACTAGCAAGTCTGCAGGTGTGCGTCATATGAGAGGCCCCGCCTTACATTTTCCGCCACAGATTTTGGAAATTGGTCCGTGCGCAAAGCATTGTGGGGATTTTAAGACCGCGGTGTCTACTCATGTGCAGCCTCGATATTTCTCCAAACGGAGTATGCCAGGCTCGGTAGATTTCCAAGTATGCTGGAGATTGGAACAGTACTTAGGCGGGACTCGATGACGTAGTATGCTTGAAATAGTGGCTCTGCAGCAGCTTTACTCGCGATTGAGAAACACCCCATGGGCTAAGCATGGATGTATAATAAGAACTGGATACAGCGTGGGAGGCGGGGCCTCATTCATTCCTATAAGAGTTGCTCATTCGCGCATGATGATAAAATGGCTCAACTTTTGAGAGAGCGAAACGTCACAGATTACCCGGCATGCCTGAGAAGTACCCGTATGTGCGTTCATAGCGCATGCGCAACTTTAACCATGCCCCCAAAATGCTCGTTCACATCAAGCACGTCAATTTGCGTACACGTAACAGCACCGCACGTTCATGACAGCATGGTAATGGATTGTTATTATGATAGATTTGATATTAACGAGGCGGCAGTTAGCAGCTAGCGGTTAGCTAGTAATTATGCTAATTTACACATCAATCGTTATGTACTTTTATATTACGCTGTAACAGGATCTAGTGATATCCAAGCAACAGAGCTTCATTTAGCATGAAATAATTATTGCACTGTATATATATATATATATATATATATATATATATATGTATATGTATGTACATATATATATACATATATATATATATATATATATACATATATAGACATATACATACATATACATATATATGTATATATATATGTATATATATGTATATATATATATATTAGGGCTGTCAGTCGATTAAAATATTTAATCGCGATTAATCGCATGATTGTCCATAGTTAATCGCGATTAATCGCAAATTAATCGCACATTTTTTATCTGTTCTAAATGTACCTTAGAGGGATATCTTTCAAGTTTGTAATACTCTTATCAACATATGAGTGGACAAATATGCTTTATATGTTTGTTTATTATCATTTGAACAATGACAAATATTCTCATGAATATTAAACACAACAACCTCTGAACATTACAAATATTCGCCTCAATTCAACCTGGAACCTCTCTCATACAATAATACTGTGTGCGTGTGTGTGTGCGTGTGTGTGAGAGAGTGTGTGTGGAGACACTGTGATGGATCGTTGGAGCTATGTGCAGCTCAAGGCATATATGCTCGAATGGGAGCTGCCTGGACGCTGCAATCATGTTGCGCGTACTATCCGTGCTGAGTGTGCTGACTTTTCGTACAATGTCCCACTGTCTGGCTACCTGCATAAAGTCAAGTGCTCGGCGCAGTTGTCGGCGAACTGTCATTGAAACAGCTCCTTATATCCGTTAGCGCAGCTAGCTAGCACCAGATGCTAACAACAACAACAACACGTAAGGTGTGCCTCGCTCGCGCGAGTCGCGCCACACATACACACCCTCCCGGTCCTCCCGATGGCCAGTCCGGGCCTGCCAGTGAGCGTGGAAGTGTGGTCTGCCACAAGCGGGCCGCAGGAGCGGGGCTGTCAGCATCAGCTTGTAGATGGTATTTTACACTCGATGCGCTCTGAAACTACGGCGGCCGAGGACAAAAAATACACATGCGTTAATCGCGTTAAAATAATTAGTGGCGTTAATTTTTTTTTGCGTTAACGCGTTATTAACGCGTTAACTTGACAGCCCTAATATATATACATATATATATGTATATGTACAGTGCAATAAGAAGCTACAGGGACGTTAATCTACGTCGGTAATATTAACTTTATTTAATACAACATTTACGGTACAAGATTTAATCATACAGCCCATGTAGTATAATATATTACAAATGATTAATTACAGCAAACATATGCAATATATCCATTATTACAGCTCCGTGGGCTGGCAGTAAGGCGATATGGGTCCGTTCTTATTGTGCATCCATGGGTGAAGATAAACGCATGAAGTGCTGAACACGTAACATGAACGTCCCGGGCGGCGCGGTCCCGTGGGTTAGATGCGCGTTCATAATGCAGAGGGAAATAACTCTCAGAATAACGTTATTAGCACATTTTTACAACTTGAGGAACTAATGTTTTTAATAAGGGCTATACAAGTGTTCATACTGGGTAGTTTATTTAGTTTAAAAAAAATTATCCAACGATTTACAGACCACTCTTTCCCCATGTAAGTCAATGGGAAAAAGTGTTTCCGGGCCTGGCAACCAAAAGGAAGTGTAGTACCGCCGTTTGGCCACCACGAATATTTTCATCTGAGTCCGGCGCACTTCCTGGGGGCTTGGGGCTAAGGCGTGTGTTAATCGATTTCCGGGTCAAGTGATCGAGGAGAGAGGAGTCGAGGAGGTACATTGGGGCCCAATTCGAAACCGCACCCTACACGGTACCCCTACGCACTTCCACTCCGTTTGCGCGTTCGCGTGGAGGGTCTTCTCCACATTAAGTTCCGTTCCAATCAAACAAGTGGGTAATGGGAGTGGGTTATCAAGCTCTCTAACAGTCAGTCTGCACCGGTCCTTCTCCTGCTGCTCTACCTGAAAGAAGGAAGCCTCATTCAGCTGTGAGTGTGACTACAGACGGATTGGCTAGGGGTCGATTCGGAATTGTGCCGTAGTTTCCGGAAGCAAACGTTAAGACGACCAGCTCGACTGTTTCTTGTCAGAGAAACACACATGGTAATTGTAGCAAAGTGGAAAACAGAAAACTACACCTTGAACACCGTGCATTCGTTCTGGGGAATCTAGAGGTGAACACATGCTGTGTTACTATCTGAACGTAATATTTTAAAGGCATGTTGTGTTTCCCCCCCTTTTAATCCAACTCCCAAACTAAGCGTTATGCTGACCTGCTAGGTAGCTAACGTTAGCAAGCAACTATGGCAAGTCACGTGGTTCTTGTTTTGTTTTTTCTATAGAAAATGTCTGCGGCTAAAGTGAAGATGCGAGGGAAGAAGATGAGGAACCAGCCCTCCAGTGTTCAGTATGTGGGGAGCGGCACACAGAACGGTACTGTGCCTTCTGTTGGATCTGCGCTTCTGCTTCTTTGTTGTTTGTGTCATACTGTATCCGACGTATTCACTTCTCTTTATCTCCATGACCTCGTCTCTTGCTGATGCATGATCAGCTTTTCACAGGGTCAGCAAATCAGTATCCTGTCAGATAAACAGTCATTTATTCATGTCTCTGCAGAGCTCAGTTTTTTTAACTTAAATATGAATGATCAGCGCCTTCCTAGGCACTGCTTTTACTGTCTGTGGGGGCAGAGTTTATCCAAATGCAGTAATGATGTTCTGAGCAACATTCATGGTCTAATAAAGTCGCGGCTCTTGGTAAAATGTACTGTGGGCTTCTATGTTGTAACAATAGTTAACCCCAGCGTGACAGTTGGGTGGTTTGAGATACTTAATAATCTAAGAAATCAAAACAATAATCGAATGTTGCGTAAGTATGATAATAACAAAAGGAATGTTATAGGTATACAAAATAAATTGGTCAATTTTTAAGTTGAAACCAGATTTTGTGTTTTTATCATGCTTTATAAACACATTTTAAACTCCTCAAGCTATAACAAAAATAATTGCCACCAGACAAGCACCCCTAAGTGTCTGGCAGTTGTCTGACATTATCGTTAATCCAGCCTTGGACATATTCAACATTTTACATGGTGGCCTTGAACTGATAAAATAATTATCTTCCCTAAGGTGGCGGTGGTGATGAGGGTCCATCTAGCATCCATCCCTCTACAAAAAGGCAGACAAACACCCACCAACGGGGTGGATGGGTCCGTGGACACCAGAAAGATGGTGGGGGCTACTCTAGGGAAATGCCCAATTACATCACAGGTAAAGACAATGTCCTACTCTCATAATTTATAAACACATTTGACTTTTATATCCATAACGCTGCTGTTTTGCAACTCTGTTGCTTTCCTGTTGGCCTTTATATAAATATGGTATTAAGTGGAAGTAAAGACACTGCAAATGCAAATTCACTGTCAGATTAATACCATTTTAAAATGTAGTGTCTCCACCCTTCCCCCTGCTTCCATCATTACTCAGCTGGAGCTTTTGCCAGGGCCAGGGCGGCAGAGGTGAGCACCATGCTTAAAGCCGTCACCAAGACAACGGGCAGCTGCCATGTGTTTGGAGCCCTGCCTAAACACATGAGGAGAAGGGCCATGAGCCACAACACCAAGCGCCTCCCTTGCAGACTGAGAGAGATGGCTAACAGAATGGTAAAGCAAAACATATTCCCTTTTTAATCTTCTACATAACGTTTTCTGTCTCTTTTTTTCATAGACTATCCATCTCTGAGTACAGTGACATTTCTGTTTATTTCCTCCTCCAGCGGGAAAGGAGCCTACAGGCCGGCCCCAAGAAGAAGAAGGAACAGGCAAAGAGCAAGAGCCGCAAGGCGCGCCGCCGCCACGGAAATCTGCTGCTGGAGTTCAACCGCCGCCAGAGAAAGAACGTCTGGCTGGAAACGCACATTTGGCACGCCAAGCGCTTCCACATGGTTAAAAAGTGGGGATACTGCCTTGGGAACAAGCCCACCTACAAATGCTACCGCTCTTGTCACAGGGCAATGAGCGGCCACTGCCTGCTACAGGTAACCCTTACTGAAATGGAGGGCGTGTTGTATTTTTTTCTTAAAAAATTAGGATTGTAATCAACAGGATTTCACTGCCATTTGAAATATTTGGAATTTGTTGTTTTTGTTAACGTAGGACCTATCTTACTATTGCTGCATAGAGCTTCGGGGAGAGGAAGAAAAGCTGCTGGCTTCTCTCTCACAACTGACCAGCAAGGAGACCGGTGAGACTAGCCTTACTCCCACAAATTGCATTTTTGGTTTTTACTATATGCTCCAAAATACTGTGGATGTGGTTTTAATCTTCCACATTAATTCTTCCTTTTTGAGTTTGGAGTGGTAATCTGTGTATTGTTAATTAACACCCAATCTGATCAAAGTAGTTTATTGTTTTTGATTTAATTACAATGTTAAAAGTATTTGGTGTACTTCAGGTCCCACCTTTGCTGCAGCACTGTGTCTATCAGGGCGCAGACAGGGCAGTGTGGTGGTGTACAGAGCAGGACAGTACCCCACGCAGCCCCTGGGCCCTGTCACCTTCCTCTGGAGACCCTGTTCACAGGATTTAACCAACAGGCAGCTGTGGATCTGGGCTCATCCCACTATTAAACAGGTTTGGTGGTTGACAATGAGTTAAAATGCAATCTGTAGTGAAAGGTTTCTTTTGGTTGCTATGTTGGTTACTGGAGTTAAACCTTGTCTCCCATTCACTGTGTGCTCCTTTTTAAGGACCTTCTTCTGGAGTTACAAAAGGTGTGCCAGTGTTGTGACCCTGTGGTGACACCTGCTGAGGGTCTTCCCACCCTACAATTGGAGCCAAAGCCTGAGAAGACCTCCGATGCCAAGCAGATTACTGAAACCAAGAGAAAGCGAAAATGTAAGGATGCCAGTGGACCTCCTGTCAAGAAGATTCTTGGAGATGGAACCAGATCTCCCAGCACCCCGGTGACCTGGAAGTCCAGCTCAAATCGAATAGTTATAAGGTTAGTGTAGTTTGTATAGAAAAAAAAAATACAATTTGGCTTGGATGTATTATTTTCACTCAAAAGTATTGATATATTTTTATTTTTACTTGTGGATGTGTTGCAGTGATCTCACAATGGAAATAGTTCGCTATCGCCTGATTGGACCACAGTCCTTTTCTGTTCTGGCGGAAACCATGGAAGCAGCTACGGTCTGTAATGTAAGAATTATAGTCTTAGCATCATGGAAAGCAGAAAGCCTCTTAAATGTTCTCATTTAACTCCAAACAACTGTGTTTTTCTTTCTTTAAGGAAATAAATATATCCAAGCCCTCTCACCTCTGGTGGCCTGAGCAATGCAAAAGCGAGAGCAAGATGAACCTGCATCAACAACAAACTCATGTCTTTCATATACTAAAAGGTGTATTGATATATTTATTTTCACACAATCAAAAATACTGTTGTTTTTTACGACATAGTACTACATTTCTTGCCATCTGATTAGGTATGTGTGTGCATGTTCATCTCACCATGACTGTATAATTCATCCAGGCATCTTTTCGACTGGAGAGCTGCCCTCAGGCACAGTGCTGGGTCTGACTGTAGATGACCCCAGGCTGACTTTACCAACAAAGAAGGTTAAAGCTTTGCCCTGTGTAAGGCCTGCACAAGGTAAAATCTGACCTATCAGACACTGGAGGAGGGTGGGCACTTAATTTACACATACACATGGTTACAGGGCATGCAATCACAAGTCATCTCCCCAGACTGGAATCATAACCTCTATTTTTCTTATGTGGACTAAGTCATACAGCGTGCAGATGCATGAAATGTTCCTTTTTATATATGCAAGCAGAAACCTAAGCCTTAAATAAGACGTCTCTATAGTTTAGGTAGAATCAGTCTGTTGTTGTGGTCATGAGGTTGCTTCAGTGAGTACACATCTGGTCCTGTGCTCCGGGGGGCCTCTGCCTGGCCATGCAGATGTTCCAGGTTCGAATCCTGGCAGGACCCTGTACTCCAAATACACCCTCAGTGACACACAACAGCTGATTCGCTGACAAAAAAGGGGTTTCTTTCAACCGCGCCGTTTATGTGTTTATAGTTTGCTTTTTTCAAATGTACAACAGTATTAGACCAAAGGAAATCCAGTCAAGTAAAAAAAAAAAAGAAGCAAATTACATTACATTGATGCTTTATGTCCATGCTTGCACACTTCCTTGTTTACTTTCGCCCATATTATATTGAGAGTGTTCAGTAGAGCATCTTTTCTTTCTTTACTTACACCTCTTCTAATGCCAAATGGCTGGATCGAATAAAAAGGTTTTGTTTTTATACAAATCTTGTTTTTAGATAACTTCACATAAAAAAAAAAACTACAAATGAAAATGCACAAATAATAAAGAAACATGGGCCAATTAAGGCTCTAAAGCATGTTGTGATGATATATGACCAAAACTGCGTTAAATCTGTTTTCATAATTGTGACGGGTGAGGGTACACTGAATAATTTTGTATTTCCTTATACATTACAAATATTCTCAGCCCAGTTAATTTTGAAAAATTATGTTTTGTTTTTCAGTTACAAAAGCTTGAGAACTTCTGGGATACAGGAACATAATGTCTCTCTTCAATTAGCACTATTACCAAGAGCGGGATTAGCATAAGCAAGACGCAAGGATAATATGGCACGGCTTGAACTAACCAGGGTTATCTGTAACCTGTTATGACAGTTTGATTAAAATCCTTATGATATGTAAAACCTGTAAAAGCCACTGGGATAATTGGTAGGATAACAAGTTTTTTTTTTTCAAAGATTTTAAATCCTATACAATTTGAAAAGGAATGTCTGAAAGCATTGCAAAATATCTGAAAGCACTGCAAAAGCATTTTCTCTCAAATCCCATCTCTACCAGATATTGTTATTAGATTTAAGCTTAGCAAGATCTGCAAAAATGAGGATGCAACATAAATGAACTTATATTTAGGACTGTTACCTTACTGCCTGGCAAAAAAATGGCTGGCCCACTTTCTGGTGAAAAAAAGAATTGGCCCCAAGCGGGAAAAAAATGTTTTATTATACCTTAAAGATGCTTTGTTTTGTATTGCACATCAAACAAGGAAAAGATCCAAAGTTCCGACAGACGATAAAAGAAGAAGAGATTTGTGGCAGATTGTAATCAATGGGACCCGGTCAGTCAATACGTGTATATGTATGGGAAATGCAGCTATAATGCTAATATAAAACACTGACAAGCAAAGAAAAATCCCAGTTTCAGAGTTAGCTGCTGCCTGCCACTCGTCCACCAGCAGACTGACAGGACATCCATCCTCTATAGTTTTTAATTTAAGTATATATCTTGTAAATACAAGATATATACTTAGTTCTTAGTTCCTTGTAGATCAAAAATGGTATGGTATTCTTACTTTTTTGATTTGATTAACGAAAACCTCAGAATCTGTTTTTACCGGCAGTCACATGGCGGCGAATGTTTTCACCCAAAAAGGGTTGACCATGACGTAGACGGAAAATACCCGGGTGGGTTTTTTTTCATCTATAAATCAGTCAAAAAGAGCTTAATATGTCCTTCTCGCACTTATGATGATGCTGGTCATTCAGGATTGTGCCATGTCTGTTTGTGTGTTTGTTTCAGAGATGGACGAGAAGAGGAGGGAGCTGATGTTGCAAGGAGTTCCTGAACTCTGCTGTCAGAGTGACCTGTGGGAGCAGTCGGTCCGCAGCAACGTCGCTGATAACAAAACATCCGAACAGGTTGTCCATCATTTTGTTAATAGCAGAAATGTAATGCAGTACTTTCCAGTCACTCAGTTATTTACCTTACATCTGTAACTGGAAGCACAGATAATCGCATAGGTTGGTCATTTCTCAAGCATTTTCTTCGCATTTCCTTCAGGAGTTGAACCGTATGAGGAACGAGGTGCTGGTTCCGGGCTCCAGGCTGAGCCCAACCCCTCCGCAGGGCAGAGTCCCCATCCTGCTGGTTCAACAGCCTGGCAAGCAGGTGGGAAATGAGATGAGCTCCTGGGGGGCTGGATGGGATCTACTGCTTCCCAAAGGATGGGGCATGGCCTTCTGGGTCCCATTGGTAGGTAGCATGGACAGTGGATGTATTTGATTACATTTAACAACAATGAAATGTAGTTTGTATTCAACCAGAAAGTGTAACAAGTAATAATGTGCATTAAGGGTTACAAAAGATTTACATAACAAAGAATGTTGGAGTAATGTACATAAATGTATCAATATCTTTAGATAAGGTTAACATTTACAAGTGTATACATATAAGGTGCAGGGTTTAGGCATATATAGGGATCGGTACCGAGCCCCGGTATTAAACGGGCCCCGGGGCTGAATTATTAAAGACCGTGGTACCGTTAAGCTCCGACATTATCGGTCTTTTTATCGGTACTGGAGACATGTAAAAAATATGTCATGTATTATTGCTACACAAACATTATATTGCAGTTTTAGTGTCGCCAACTCCGTTTCTAATATGCAAAAAGACTGCAAAATGCGTCTGATTATTTTTAGTATTTTCGATCTTTCCAATCCAGACGAGAGATCTCTCTCTCCCGTCTGTGTGCGAGGGGGCGGGGCAGTTTACACACACGCAGCTGCTACATGCAGCAACACACACACACTGAGGAGATGGCGGAGAGAACGCGCTCCGAGGTGTGGTTAAACTTTACCCAACTCGATGTGGACAATGCTCGTTACCAAAAGTGCAATAAGAGTTTAGCATGTAAGGGCGGTAACACGAGCAATTTGTCAAAACATTTAGCAAAAGTGCACCACATTCAGACGTAGAAATGCACCGTTTTCGACTGTCTTTCTAGTAGCTCTGTAGCCCCATCCACAAGTAACTTTTCCACGTCAGGTATTAACTCAATTATACAAACATGGGTTAATGATTAGAGGTAACTCAGTTATTTATTTTGTTAAAGTTTCAGCTATTCTGTTTACAATTCTGTCATCAGATTATTTAATACGATTTGTTAAAACATTGTTTTTTCTTCTGATGTGAAATATATGTATTTCATTTAAATAAAAAGCAATGTTAGTTTTGTTCCCAATTTGTTTAGTTGGTTTACCTTGTTTTTTTCTCCAAAAGAACCGATAAAAGTACCATTAAAAGACCGGATCGATAAGCGGTATCGATATAAGTAGTAGTACCTATAAAACCTTAACGATACCCATCCCTAGGCATATAATTAAATACAGTTGTAATGAATATTAAATACAGATGTGATAGTAATACCAGACATTGTAAATGTGTTACAAGAAGTGAATTTTCCCTGACTGTGAGGTGCTGTGGGTTAGAGCCCCATGTCATTCAAAGGGGAGTGTGGTGGTGGGCTGGTACTAATTGACTCATGGATTTGAGGACCCTGGCTAGTTCTGAGTTTGAAAGTTCAGAAGGGTTATGGAGTTGTGGAAAAAACTGTTCCTGAGCCTGCTGGTGTGGGATCTAATGGCGCTTTTCCAATGCAGGACCTAGCACGGCTTAGTACGGTATGGTTAGGCCTTGGTAGGCCAGGCTCACTTTATGCAACCCTAGTGGAAAAGCAAAAAAAAGCTCTCTTAAACCGTGCTGCAGTGGAAAAGCGCCATTAGGCTCCTGTCCCGCTTGGCAAACAGTATGTGGTTTGGATGTGAGGGATCTTTGATGACGCTGTGAGCACATCGCAGACACCGTGTACGATGGAGGTCAGCGATGGCAGGTAGTGGCACACCGATGATTAGTTGAACTGTTGCAGGGCCTTCTTGTCAGCTAAGGAGCAGCTGCCATACCACACCGAGATGCAGCTGGTAAGAACGCTCTCGATGGTGCAGCGGTAAAAGTTATTCTGTATTTGAAGAGACAGGTGGGCTTTTTTAGCCCCCTTAAAAAGTACAGGTGTTGTTGTGCCTTTTTAAACAAGGCTGGATGTTTTGAAAGACGAAATGAGATCATCACAGAGATGGACACGCAAGAATTTGAAGATTGAGCCACGTTATACCTCAGATGTGAATACAGGGTGCGTCTGCAGCCTTTGGGCTTCCAGTAGTCCACAATGAGCTCTTTGGTGTTAATGATGTTGAGGCCAAGGTTGTTCTCAGCGCACCATTTTGTAAGAAGCTGGACCTCCTCCCTGTAGGCCGACTTGTCGCTGATAAGGCCTACAACAGTGGTCATCTAACTTAATGCTGGCGTTGGAGTCATGCACAGGAGAGCATAGGGGCTCTATTTTCCGCTCCTCACACCATCGCTGGAATCCTAGCCACTTCGGCCTGTAACAGGCTGTGGTGGATCCCGCTCTAGCTGCCTGGATAGACTGAATAACACTATCAGACAATCCACCCTGTCTTAGCCTGTCCCTCTCAGGAGCCAAGCCTGGAGAGGTTGGCCCAGAGTGGGTAACGCCCCGATTGCACCTGCCTCTTGAGACATCGCCCCCAGAACTGGGGAAGCGCCCAGGGCTGGCCCACCTTCATCTGTGTCATCTCTGAGTACCACGGAGCCCTGACGCGATCCGGCGCTACTAGGAGGATTGACAGACGTTCTCGCCTCACTCTCCCCAGGAGAGGGAGAATAAGACGCAGCGGTGGCGTAGAGCAGCTTCCTTGGCCATGGCTCGTGTGCAAACGTGTTACTCAGAGCCATGGAGAACCACAGGGCACAGTGGCTGTTGCGCCGGCTGGCGAACAGATCCACCTCTGCTGTCCCGAACCGGGCCCAGATCTGCTTCACCACCTCCGGGTGAAGCGCCCACTCGCCTGGCAGGGGTCCGCCCCTTGACATGTCTGTTGTACTCGTAGACTACACCCTGGAAGGCAAAACGCAAATACTTTCTGTGTTTCGGAGCAATCTCGACATGAAAGTAAGCATCCTTCAGGTCGATGGTTGTGAACCAATCGCCTGGCTGCACCAGTCCCAGTAACTGTTTTATAGTTAACATCTGGAATTTTCTGCGTGCAATGTGGAGATTCAGGCTGCGAAGATCCAGAATGGGCCTGAATTCGCCCGTCTTCTTGGGAACCAGGAAGTACAGGAAATAATGCCCAGTCTCAGCGTCCTGTCCATCCACTCCGTTAACACACAGCTGCGCTTCCATTCCCCATAACACTGCGTTAGGAGATGTGCAATCAGCTGTGGGGCCCCAGCGATAAAGCTGTGGTACTCTCTGGTGACCCGTCCCGTCGCAAAACTCCCGCGAAGGGAAGCTCTGCCCATGGGGGGTCGACACAGAAAGGGCAGACTCTCTACTGAGGTCCTTGAACGCACCACGGCACGCTCTTGTGGGAGCGCGCACTCCGCCATGATGCATTCACCCAAACAGTGAAATGCATCAAGCGGAGTTTTTACACTCGGCGTTATGTGTTCCCTAACCCTGCTACGCCGGCCATAATGTCCCTGTACACGCTCCGCCGCCATAGTCATCACCGCGCAGACCTGTGCTGCTGGCCTTCCTGGCGGTCGCCGGAAGCATCAGACAACGAGGTGTCGTCGTCGTCCCTCTCCCCGACGAGCGGGCCCGTCCGGTCCGCTGGCATGGCGAACACGAAGGGCACTCCCTCATCGTTGTCCTCCATCTCCACCACCTCAAGTTCTGGGTCCTCCACCGGCGAGACGTAACAATCCCCGAACTGCACCAGCCACTGGCGGCGGCTGAGCCGAGGGATCAGGTTGGTCGGACCCCAGGCACTCGATACACTGACGGTGGAGGTCGGCGCCTGCAATAAAGCCCGGGCACGAAGGGCAGGGTCGTTGCTCCAGTAATGGTGAGTCCATTTTTCTTCTTTATCCGTCTCTCTTCACTCAGTGTTTTCTCTTGCTTGCTGAAGAGAAAGGGATGGCAGTCAGGAGGCGAGGCCTCCTTTTATGCGTTGAGATGGCCAAGGTCAGGGTCCTTGAACACAACACAAGCCTAACTTGTCATCATGTGGTATATGTCTTGTCTGACAGGGGTGCAGTTCTGACGGAGAGCACCAGAAAGTCGCTCTGGCACTTCCAAAAATTGCAGTACCCATAAGGAGCCGTACACATGCCGCAGTTTTTGCGTGGCTGTGTCTTTAGTTGTAAGCCCAGTGGCGATCTGTTCATCGGTCATACTGATCATACAGTCAATAACTTTGTTGTTATTAGCATCTGGTTAGCTAGCTATGCTAACGAATATAAGAAGCTTTTTGTACAACCAGTGAGGTAAAGGCACATCTTTATATGATCATTATAGTTATAAAAAAATAAAAGAATGAAGTAAACGGGTATAAAATACTATATGACAGTAAAGAAAAGTTGTTATTAATAAACAAGAATACAGTTTGAAAGGGGAGTGATTTGGAAAATATCCATAAAGAAAAAGAAATCTGCTTACAGTTCTGTTTCATATGATAAGAGTTAGACCTAACACACTTAGCTATTTTATCTACTTCTGGAACAAGCTAAACTAGTTATAAATATGTTTATTCTTCACTGTCGGGTAGTGCTGGGGGGAAACGATTATTTTGAAAACGATTAATCGGGCGATTATTTTATCGATTAGTCGACTAATCTAACGATTATTTTTCTGTTGTTCGATTAATAAAAAACATAATGTATCTCAAATAAATACCAAAAAATTCTTAATAATATAGTTTTTTTTTTATTGCACAGCAAAATAAGAAATATAGAATAAAATTATACAAAATAAAAAGGCCAGTCTGTTTACTCTTACAGTCCAACAAAAAATCGCTTCTGTACAAAATTACAAAAGATAAAAAATGTAGTGCAAAAACAAACACTGCCTTCTGTGGAGTGCATTGCGCCTCTTTCCCAAGATAGGACGGCAAGGTTCTTTGCTTTGTCCTAGAAAACACAACAGCAATGAACAATGGAACAACAGCTATGACAGTGGGGCATATTAAATCTACTCTTAAACTCATTGCAGTGCTATGGTATAATTAGCTTACTTGAAGGATAAAGTGGTTACTTTTTAAACAATGTTAAGTCCAACAATGCATTTCATGTTTATCTAAAAGCTTGTAGAGTACTATATCTACACAGTGAAAATGTTTGGTAGTGCAACTCATATGAGCCCTATCACACTTGGATGTGCTGGTGCTCATTTTAATGTTTTCAATGCTCATAAAAACATTAATTAATTCATGACAACTGCGCACCAGCTTACGTGCAGGCCTGGCCTGGACATTGCCTGGCTCCGTTAGTTGACATACATTGATACTATAAGCTGACTAACGTTAGTCTAATGTTATGTTTGACTCGTAAACGACCACAACATGAGTTAGCTCTGTGCAGTTTGTTCGTTCCGGGTTAGTAGCGGCTAGATAGAGGTGTTCTGCAGACGTAAACTAGCTACCATTCCAGCCAACATTAAATGCTGACAAACGTTAACTAACACACAGCTGGCGCCGCTAGCTAGGTAGCTAACATTAACTACTAACCAACCAAGCACGAACAAACCGCACGGAGAACTATAAGATAGTTAGCACTACCGAAGTGCACAGAACTCAAGCTGCACAACATACTACACAAACGTGGAATTAATTTAGCCAAAGTTAGTACTTATTTATCATTGTTCCGTCCACGAGAGACAAGGGGGTGCCTCCGCTTTAAATGCTCCAACATCGCTGTTGTGCTAGTGTGGTATGCCAACTCCATTTGGCAAAGACTGCAAATAACAATGCCTTTGCGTTTTGGACTAAATGTAAAGTATTCCCATGCTTTTGAAGACCTAGGGCGAGATGTTTTTGTTTGGGGGCTTTTTGCAGGGCTTCGTGCGCAATCCTGTGAGGAGGAGGTGGTAGCCGTTTCAGTCTCCATAGTGTTTAAAGTCCGATTGCGAACTGTTTGTTGTTGTATTGGGTGACCCACGTGTGTGTGGCGATGCGTCGACGAGGAAATATGTCGTCGACGATATTTTGAAGTCGACGCGTCGCTACAGCACTACTGTCGGGTCACTCATTACTAGATCAGTGAGCTGCATGAGACGGATACTGACGGGCTGTCAGAAGAGGGAGAGAGAGAGAGAGAGCGCTTCCGCTCATTTCTCCCGTGTTATTATCCAAAGTTAATGTAAACTTGAATAATGTACTTCATTTGAATGTAATAATTATGTTGGTTTGTGGAAGCGCATCATGTATTGAAAACTCAAACTTTTCGATCACTTACGATTATAAAATGAAGCAATATAAAATTAGCCCCATTAACTGAGCTTTAAACATCACTTTAAATGGAAGATCCCCATAGCCCCCACCCACCTGATCAGATCGGCGATCGGTATCGGCCGATACTGATTCTGGGGATCGGCGATCGGCCCCAAAATGCCTGATCGGAGCATCCCTAGCTACTGTAATAGTGATAGCCTTCTCTTGCTTTCTAAATGGCCATTGGATTTAAGCCATGTTTCGACTCAGAGCAAATGTCAATCAAATGTGGACAAATGATAAAAATGCTGTGCAACCACAAAGCGGGACACCTGGTCACCCTGATGTGGGGGAATCCAATTTTTATGAGAATTTTGTGCTTTCAAATGAATTTTTACAAAGTTATTTGGTATCAAAAAGGGATCTAGAATAACAACTGATAAGTAATTATAAATGAGGGGTGTCTTGTATGGTAATGAATCAGGACTTTACTGTAGGATCAATGTCACTTAACTTTTTAATGGACATGAATATCTGACAAGGTACACAGAGGCATACAAGCTCAGCAGTTGTAACAGCTTTTTACTTTTTTAGGGAAAATACAAGCAAGTTTTGCCAGGATTACCATGATTTCACCTTTTACAGATCATTAAGGATATGTGATGACTTCATGAGTGGTTTGCCCCACGAAATGCACCAGAGTCCTCTTTGAAGTGGACGAGATTTGCATATCCAAGCCATTTCAACAAACTGTTCTGAGAGGGCAATCAAACCCTAGTTCAGTTTGGGTGTGGAACCAGCATCATTTAAAGGTCCCATGTCATGCTTTTCCGGTTATTACCCGTCCCCTTGTGTGTTATGAAGGTTTTTATGCATGTAAACGGTCTGCAAAGTCACACACCCTCAAAGTACACCCTGTAGCGAGTAAAACTCTAACACAGAAAAGACCTGTCTATGCTGCCCCAGAACGCCTCGTTGGAGATTTCTCTTTTTCTTCCTGGGTACAGTGACGTGACCATACCCAAATGGACCAATCCGTGGAGCTCCTCACACACACACACTCTCTCAGCGGCGAAACTGTGACGCGCTGGGGGGGGGGGCGGGGTGCTGGTGGAGCCTCGCAGATGGGGGTGCTGCAGCCCCCTCAGCAGTCCCCTTCCCGCGTCCATTCGCGATGTCTCGCAGATCCCACGCAGCTAGCAGGAAATGAACCCAGCTCACACTTTCCGCTCCTCGCAGCAGCCCGCCACCACGGCACCCAGACCCCACGCAGCATTCTCATCTGTTTGTCCTTACTGGTGTCATTTTCTGGTTGCTAACGCTATTGTAACACATAATCACTGATGTTCCGCTGTAACGGTGGTAGACTCATCAGAACAGAGTGGGCTCACAGGGAGTTGGGGGGCAGGAGCTCCAACAAGGCGTTTAGAACAGAGTGAATACACATACTATACAGAGATGCTGTATGAGAAACCAATGTGAGTTTGGAAAATTGCACAATATAAATCTATTCTAGTATACTTCAACAATGGAATTATGATCAGTAGAAATGGCCATGACATGGAACCTTTAAGACTTTCAACTCTGTTCTAATGGTTTTAAACATTTGTCTTTTCCATGTTTTGAGGCAATCGTAATTTGGCTGGACAAGCACTGTGAAATGTTAAATGTACGTTGAAATGTAAATGTAAAAGGCCCTCAGGTTTGCATCATTTGTCAATTTCCCTATAATCCAGTGTTTATTCTTTTATGCCTTCTTTTTCTATCTGCTAGGTGTACAGAGGAGTTCGCATTGGAGGGCTGAATATGAGTCTGAAACACTCTCAGAATAAAGGAGCCCCACACTTTCCCCACGATTACCCAGACTGCCCTGCAGGCGTGCGTTTTCAGGAGGAACAGGAGGCAGAGCTCTTGGCAAAGTTCAAAAGGTCAGCTTAAAACTGAGCAGGGAAGGAACCAAAAACATGAATATTGTATGTTTGAGTATTTGTATTTTTACGGAATTCAGCGGGAAAATCTTGTGCTGCCAAAGCTTACATTTATTTTGTATTGTATAGAAGGCTGATTTTTACTGATGGAACTTTTTCTAAAATGTAGTTTAATCATCCATTGCAGAGGCAAACTTGAGCTTATGACCTTTACACTGTAAATGGGAAATGTTTCCTTTAATTATCACCTTACTTTATGATTTGTTAGACTAGTGCTTGAACTAAATATACCTTGAAGTAGTTACACTATGACTATACAATCATCTGCTAGGTTAAGATAACATTCCCTTGCCTACACTCTGAATAAATGGAGAGCATGACATTGGATTAAAGTTTGATAGAGAGAAGCACTCCAAAGCTCTGACCCCAGTAAATTTCCATTATGCACATTTCCCAGACTGCGTGCTTCTTTTTCAATACTTCTGTGGCCGTGTAGCACTCATGGCAGTTTGACAGGGGTTTAACCTTCTGACCTCTCCTGTAGGCGTCCACCCGCCAAAAGAACCAATTATATTAAACATGGCTGTCTGGCTCCGTTCTGTTGCCCGTGGCAACAGCTGTCCGAGGAGTGGGAGCTTATCACGAGGGAAGGAGAAGAAGAGAGGAGAAGAGAGTGCCAGAGCACAACAGAGGCTGACACAGTGATGGAGGAGATGACATCATATGGAGAAATCGCTGAGACAAAGCCTCTGAGCCGAGTCATTGTACTTAGGTAAGTGTTTGTCTTTACCTTCCCTTTATTCATGTTTGTGACATTCACTGAAGATTTACTATTTTTTTTAATCCTCTCCCCTATTGTGAACATGAACTCAAGTCAGTATTGACTCAACACACACTGCAGTTCTACACCAAGCTGTTTAACATCCTGCTAATCTAAATAACACTTCTTATAATATTAATGCTGTTGACTTTTATAGGTCCCTTGAGCAGAAATGTGCACTGTTTTTGGGTGTGAAGTCATTACTTTGTACCTATTTTTGATTAAGAGACCCCGGCACAGATTTTGGCAGGCTTGATGCATGTGGCTTCTCCAGTGTACGTCGCTTTCATCATAATGTCCCTGATGAGAATACCCAAAGTACATCCAGCCTTAAATTGCATTTATCCTCATGAAACCATCACACCAGTCTTGAGTATATGAGAAATAAATTGGATTGCTTTTCACTGTCCATTGGTTGCCTTTTGGTTTTCAGTATTATAATTTATATATATATTAATAATCCTTTAGGGAGCTTTCCGGGGCCATAGCAATGTTTCTTTTTGAATATGAATCACTTGTTACAAATGGATATTGATTGTTTTTTATGCTTCTTAGGAACAGGAAGTTACTGAGGCTGCTCTCTGGTTGGTGCAGACCCACGACATCTAAAGGTCAAAAGTCATGCCGTGTTGGGGAGCTGCGACCTCTGGACCGATCAGCCATGACGGTGTTTCTCACTGCACATAGGATGAGTCTGGTGTGGGTGCGTCTTTCAGTACTGTGCAAGGGCAAACCAGAGCTCCATGCCATGGTGTGTGTGCCAACAGCAGAAGACCTGAACCTTCTGAAGAAAAAGCGTGGCAGCAGTGGCCCCCAGGAGCCCCCCCACAGAGACCACTTTAAAAGCAGTGTTCGACGCAGAAAAAAGGAGCCCAAGAAAGCTGCTGAATCATCTTGGTGTTCTGATAACACTCAGGGCAAAGAGTCAGTCTTTTCCACTGAACCAAACCCCACCACATCTGTCGTCCTCAATTCATCATCCTCTGACATCATTCTCGGGCTGTGGCCAGACCCTCTGCCGAGCATCACCTCTAACTGCTCCCGGGTGACTCTGGGCTGGGTCACCCAGGGCGACTTCTCCCTGTCTGCAGGCTGCGGGGAGGCCCTGGGTTTCGTCAGCGTTACTGCTCTTCTCAAAACCCTCTTCAACCAGCCAATGGAACACAGAGGAGTGTTGCTGCTGCGCAACCCCACATCTCTGCACTACCGCTTTGCAAAAATCAACATAGAGGTCTGATAGAAACATCTGGGCCCATGCAGAACTGTACTTCCCATCTGAATTCTTGGGTATTGGAACAACTCAAGATATATGTCATTAATTTGCATGATTATTCATCACCCAATGCCTGTCTGAGGGACGCACCACACAGGTTAAAAAAAGTGTTTTCTTTTAGCAACAGGTTTCCAAATGAATCAAAGTAAGGCTTATTTTACACCTTCTATATTCATGCTAATGATCCCAGGAGTATTTATGTTGATGGTATGTGTGTACGTACATATTTTTTTGCGCCAAATGCATGGGTTTGAATTTTGGAAGAGTCCCTTTCTGTTTGAGAAGCCTTGGTTAAAAAGGTTTAGTTGGAATATAAGCTAATAAAATATCCATACTGCACATAACAGACATTGTTATTTTGGGGTAATTACTGTCCACATTCCCACTTTGTAAGAACATACAGTGTTACGGCACACTCAATAATTGAAATATGCATTATGTTATCAGAAGTAAATGCTATGATCATGCAATATTTTTATAGTTGCATTGCATGAGCACTGGTTTCCCACTCATCCCATAATGTGTAGGTGGCAGATAAGAGTTTTGTTGCTTGGCAACACTAAAGTTTAGCAGTTAGGAATGCAGTCTGAAATGTTCTGTTTCTGCTTCTTGGAAACAGGTTTCAGAGTCTTGCATGCTCAAGTTTTCCCACACACCTGCTAGCTATGTGTGAGCAACTTTAATTAATATAACTAATACTGAACTTCTTATGTTTGTCCTTTCATTGACTGAATTCACTTCACCCCAGATCATCATGACACATGCATAGTTGCCTGGTCATTTAAGTTCCCCAGCCATTAGAGGGCAGTAGTGTTCCTAATTTCACTTATATTATGAAATGGACACACTACTGAACCATCAGATTTTGTCCTTGTTTATTGATCCCAAATAGGCAGATTTATACAATTGATTTCAATATATACATGTGTGCTATATTAGAAGCCATTTGTCACAGTAGCCAGCTGGAGATTTATTTTATAAATACAATGTACTTGCTAGAAGGGAATTTGCACTCTGATTCACCACAATGAGATAATACTCTTCAGCTACTGTTAACTGTGCTGGTATAACTGTTAACTCAACAGATGACTCTGATATTTAAAGAGGCAATTTGTAAAGACCAATGTTGCCATCAATATGCCACTCAGCTATTGTTTGAATTGATGCCTACCATTTAATTTTAGAAAGAGATATTTTTCAAGTTCACAGGAAAAATAATTCACACACAAATCCACCAACATTACACTCCCAACAGATGGTCCTGGTCCTATGCATCGTCTGATTGGCCAGCTCTGTTGCACATGAGTTTGGCAGCCAGCGATCCGTATGTCTGCGCCTCGGGCTGCACTCTGTCTGTGTGACTTCTCCCTGTGAAGGTGGACAGCACACACATTAGACCCTGCTGCAGTCGGATAGATCCAGGGTTGCTGCTTGCTAATCAATGCACCATGCTCAATGCAAATAGGTAGGTATGTAACACCATCATTTGAAGAGAGCTGATAAAAATGTATCAGAAACTTACGAGGAATCTTATCCATTGAGATACAATTGGGATTTTGTAGCTTTATTTTTGGCCTGTTTCGGGCGATCAGGAAAACTCCAAGGAAAGACAGAAGACAACTGGAAGATAATTTTTAGAGATACAATCTTACAACAAATACCACATTTGAATAGGTGGCAACAACTTGTGTGTAATTGAACACTTACCCAAGAAGAAACATAAAAATGTTTAGTAAAGCCAATTCTTCAAATTCCTCGTAAAATACTATCCCTGCAAAGTGAAAAACACAAACACACAAAAACGATGTAGACTCAAGTGCTTTGTGTAAATGGACCTGAAAATCCTGAGCACACATCACACACACGCATGGGAGGAATGTGTTTGATTATTAACTGAGGAGTTTAGTTCTTAAAGTTGAGCAACAACACAGAACTTTTTCCTCTGAGTGATTGTTTCTATCTGTGATAGTTGGAACAAAAGTGTATCTTCAATCTTCCTGAGCTCACTTAGAGGAACACACCCCGAGATGTTGTAATGCTGCCAGAAATAATGCATCAGCAATTTCTTGTTCAATGCAGTCAATTGTGGGTGTTGTGTGTAGGTGGAGAGAGCAACTGTAATACCAACAGCAAAAACAGCAGGAGATTATAATAAAAGGTGAGAGTAGCTTAAATCCCTGCATGCCCTATGATGGATGTCCTCATTTATGATTATAGCACATCAGATCAGGACTTATCACAACAAATATATATAAATATGTCTCTTATATTTGTAGAGCCTGACATTAAAAACCTATGTTTACTGTAGATGATTTGGCCTGGTAGTGGAATATACAGTGCATCCGGAAAGTATTCATACCCCTTCACCTTTTCCACATTTTTTATGTTACAGCCATATTTCAAAAATGGATTTGAGTTTTTCTCAACATTCGAGACACAATACCCCATAATGACCAAGTGGAAAAAGTTTTAAAATATTTTTTGTAAATGACTTAAAAATAAAACACTCAAATATCACATACACATAAGTATTCACACCCTTTACTCAATACTTTGTTGAAGCACATTTGGCAGCTATTACAGCCTCAAGTCTTCTTGAGTATGATGCTTCAAGCTTGGCACACCTATCTTTGGGCAGTTAATCACATTCTTCTTTGCAGATTGTCTCAAGCTCCTTTGTTACCGTGACTCCAATCAAGTTATAGAAACATTTCAAGGATGATCAGTGGAAACGGGATGCACTTGAGCTCAATTTTCAGTGTCAAAGCAAAGGGTGTGAATACTTATGTACATGTGATATTTAATTTAATTATTTTTAACACGTTTGCAAAAAATTCTTTAAATACGTTTTCGCTTTGTCATTATGGGGTATTGTGTGTGGGTTATTGAGAACAAAAATGAATTTAATCCATTTAGAAATAAGGCTGTAACATAACAAAATGTGAACAAAGTTAAGGGGTATGAATACTTTCCGGATGCACTGTATTTAGCTATGACACTGAGGCTTCACTGGAAATGATCTCATGGCAACAGCAGTTGGGCAATTTTTCCACTTGAAGAATACCAAACATGGTAATTAGTTTATGATTGCAAAGTCAATTTTAACAATTGCTTTAAATCATAAAGTGTAGGGTGTTCCTTCAAGACCAAAATGCTTTTGAAAGTTGTTGTCTTGGTATATACAGAACAAAGAACACCATCATCGATTAGATAATAGAAGTGACCTGACACTACTCATGCTATAAATACTGCGGGGCCAAAAAATGAGGAAGTGATTCACATCTACAGGTATAAATCATCATCTTGACTTTGTTTTATTTGTTGGGGAAAATATTATATATATATATATATAATAGAAATGTATGTTGCTCGTATTTGTGGCAGAACAATACATGAACTTAACGCAAAAATAAACTACACTGGCTATAAAGGAACATATCACCTGTTTGAACAACAATGAAGCTCTGAGTCACAGGATACGTTACAGAATGCAGAATACCAGTATTGTACTGATTCTTTGTTAGTTTTTGAATCTCATAGGATTTGTTGACAAAAACGAGCTTGTCTTTCACTTAAATTGGAAAAATACACGCTTTCATTAAATGGGTGAAACTGTTGATATACCTGCAACAATGGCACTTGTGGTGAAAAACACAAAGTTGATAGGAACCACCTCTGTGGCATCAAACATTTTCATTGCCTGATTGAGAAATCTGTAGAAAGAGGACAAAAATAAGTTTGGGAGATAAATAAAGACATTTGTTATAGAAACAAGTGTGTGTATTCATCCGTCATATCACTTTAGATGCCAATATCACCATCTCAAATATAATTATTTCCCTCAGATTCTGCTGGAACTAATATGTCTAAATTGCATCCAGCCTGTGACAAACATCAGGGATTTCAACAACAAAATAGTGGCTGAAAGAGAAAAAGAAGGTTCACAGAGGAAGAGAGACAAAACCAGGACTTACTTGATCTGGAAGGCACAGGAGACAATCATGATGACACCCATGACGTAGAAGATGGGGTAGATGAGCTGCAGCTGGCCTGTTATTGACTCTGCGATCATCCCTGACACCGCTTTGACTGAGATCACTGTCAGAGAAGCTGCCGAACAATGGATCACTTTATTATCACAGCAGCAAAACATATTTTATCCAACTCAAAGCAAGGCCCACCTTAAAAAAAAATATATATATTGAAGTGTACACTACAATATATATATTTTTATAATTTCTCAGATGACGGCACCTGTATAGTTAGAGTTAAAATTGTTGTATTTGTCAATCTGGTGAATAGAACATGGATAACAACTTCGGTTCCCCTTCAGAAAGCAGGGTGAATCGGTGAAAATATTCTAAATTTAGCGATGATACTAGTGATATAGATTTTTTTATGTGGGCCTTTTTCATTGACTAAAATATGTTTTGCTGCTGCCGCAGTTTACAACAGAACATCACTGAGCTTCTTTGCTTGTGCCTTTAAACTATACAAACTATCCCTTTAACAGAGATGATTACAGAGCATGAGTCCAGTTTTAGTAGCCAGGCAACGGAGCAACCAATGACTTCCTCAATATGTTTAATCCCTAACCTCTGCTCTCAATCAGACAGCTGACATGGGTTCTTACCTAGCAGAGCTACCAGCAGCATCACAATGACGATGTGCTTCACATTCCTCATCTTGTACAGATAGAGCAGGAAACAAAAGAGAAGCATCTCTAGTAACTGTTGAGAGTGAGAGGGACACACAAATCATTCATTGAGATTCCATTGCGTCAAACTTTTCCATTAACATTTTAATCAGAACTGTACTTTTACTGACCATCTTATCTTTATTACAAAGGGTGGTATGCAGGCAATGAGCTGTATGCTTAAATTGAAACAAATGACTGGCTGAATAATGAAATTAATCGCTGGTCAAGAGCATTCTGCTCTGTTCAGGAACATCTGAGATAACACCACGCAGCTGTAATGGGTATATATATTATATATATATATTTATATTATATATAGGAAAAAAGGGCAAGCCAGGGGTCTTAAAAAGTCTTAAATTTGATCATCTGAATTTAAGGCCTTAAAAAGGTCTTAAATATGACAACAAAAATAAGAAAGGTCTTAAATATGATTTAGAAGGTCTTAAAAATGATCGGATTTGAAAGGTACTTCTGTGTTGCGATCGTGTCTAAATGTGTTTTGGGGGAAATGTCCGGGCTGCAAAGTAACCAGTACGGTAATAGCCTTTCAGTCCCCCCAACAATTTGTATTGAAATAAATCAACATGGAACCCGTAATCACTAACTGTGTTTCCCCCGGCCCCTTATCGGAGAACACCCAGCTAGTAACCTAGCAACCAAACTAGCGGCAGTCAGAAACTCAGGTATCTTCGAATCTATTTACAAACAAATATGGGGAAGTGTAACTTCAACCATATTTGGTTGGAAAACATCGAATTTAGTGCTTGGTTGAAACCAGTTGAGGGGAACGTGTTTGAAGCACCTTTTGCAAAAAAAAAAATTTGTTTGTTTTGTTTGTTTGTTTGTTTGTTTGTTTGTTTTGCTAATGTAGCATTAGCTAGTGCAGCAGCGGCTAAATCCCCTCCTGGGTTTTAGGCAGCGGAAGTGATGTAATCTGCCACCCAGGACAAGAGACGAGCATATTAAATGTATTATTTTCGGTTGTGTATTTGTGTTTCCAGGTATAACATTTAAGTTATAATAACAATCATAATTTGTGGATTAATTTCATTATGGTATGTTTGTTTCAGATTAACTTTTGTATTTGATGTTGCAATTTAATTTCTCCAAGAGAGACTAAAATAACTAAAAGATCTGGTGGATATCTGACCATTATTTATTTATATATATCCTAATAATACAGCGGATAAGCACAACAATTGTGCATTTTATGAGAAAAGCATGACATTTCTAGCATAGTTAGTGCATACCATAAGGTTTATTTTCAGATGTGGAGGGAAGTCAGATTTGACCTGTGAGGACCGTGAGAGGTCAAATCCAAGATGGACGCCAGTCTCTCGGGTCAAATGTTCAAACACGCTTAATTTTGGAACCAAACATTGTAGAAAAACATTTAAGGTGTCATATCCAACTCAATTAGGGATGCCCAATCATTTGGTGATACTGTTGGGATCGCCAGAATTCACGAAAATGCATTTAGGTGAAGATAAAGGTAGAAATTGACCAAAAATAAGCTGTCAATCAGTTGAAATTTGCAAAATTGCAAATTATTTATTGTGTGTGTGTGTGTGTGTGTGTGTGTGTGTGTGTGTGTGTGTGTGT
>CALSBW010029389.1:29683-44862 GCA_943590975.1 Lindbergichthys nudifrons | reverse complement strand
TAAGGAAATCAGAAGGAGGGGCTCATTATCATATTAAAAACCGCGCGTAGTTTCGCGCGAATATATACGTTAAAATAATTAGTGGCGTTAATTTTTGCGTTAACGCGTTATTAACTTGACAGCCCTAATATTAATATATGTTTAGTAGCTTGTGGAAGTGCGCTCCAAAATATTTGTTGATCTTGTTTATTGGTATTTATTATTTTTTATATTATTTATTTAAATGTATCATTTATTTAATTTATTTTTGTATTGGTTTTTCAGTTGAATTATACGTTCAGGGTAATCAACAGTTAAAAAGATACTGTCCAAATTATTATTTGTTTTAAAGTTCAATAAATGGATGTTTTCAAAGTCAATTAATAATTGTATTTAATAATCGTGATATCAATTATTGACCAAAATAATCGTGATTATGATGTTTGCCATAATCGAGCAGCCCTAGTGTGTGTGTGTGTGTGTGGGTGTGTGTGTGTGTGTGTGTGTGAGAGAGAGAGAGAGAGTGACAAGAGCTATATTCAGAGCTCTGCTGCCTTGGCTACAATCTTTCATCGTTGCTGTTGTATGATTGGTGTTTAACTACGGTATTTAGCGTCTACAGCACCTCCACTTTTAGGGTTGACGTAGACCCAAACGTTGCCCTGAGGTCCCCCGGTGTTGTTGCGGGAGCTGCTGCACTAGCTAACGCTGCACTAGCTAACGCTACATTAGCCAAACAAACGCACATTTATTTTGCAAAAGGTGCAGCGGGCTTCAAACACGTTCCCCTCCCCTGGTTTCAACCAAGCACTAAATTCGATGTTTTCCAACCAATAACGGTTGAACTTACACTTCCCCATATTTATTCGAAGATACATGAGTTTCTGACTGCTGCTAGCTGAAGCTTGGTTGCTAGGTTACTAGCTGGGTGTTCTCCGATAAGGGGCCGGGGGAAACAAAGTTAGTGTATACTGGTTCCATGTTGATTTATTTCAATACAAATTGTTGGGGGGAACTGAAAGGCTATTACCGTACTGGTTACTTTGCAGCCCGGACATTTCCTCCAAAACACATTTAGACGCTATTGCAACACAGAAGTACCTTTCAAATCCGATCATTTTTAAGACCTTCTAAATCATATTTAAGACCTTTCTTATTTTTTTGGTCATATTTAAGACTTTTTTAAGGCCTTAAATTCAGATTATCAAATGTAAGACTTTTTAAGACTTTTTAAGACCCCGTGGGAACCCTGTGTATAGTATGTGTATTCACTCTCTCTGAACATCAGTGATTATGTGTTACAATGGCGTTTGTTAGCAACCAGAAAATGACACCAGTAATGACAAACAGATGAGAATGCTGCGTGGGGTCTGGGTGCCGTGTTGTCGGGACGTTGCGGGGCTCGCTGCTCCGCGCTTTGAGGCTCGAGGAGCAGACAGTGTGAGCTGGATTACTGGTGTTGTTTCCTGGTTGGTGCGTGGGGTCTGCGATACAGCGAGACACCGCGGAACTCAGCCTGAGCACACAGCCGTGGCTGAGAAAAGATAAGGCTGAGTGAGTGTGTGTGTGTGAGGAGCCGTTACGTCACTATGACCAGGAAGAAAAAAATGGAAAAAGAGAAATCTCCAACGAGGCGTTCTGGGGCAGCATAGACAGGTCTTTTCTGTGTTAGAGTTGTACTTGCTACAGGGTGTACTTTGAGGGTTTGTGACTTTGCAGACCGTTTACATGCAGAAAAAGCTACATAACACAGAAGGGGACAGATAATAACCAGAAAAGCATGTCTTGGGACCTTTAAATGATTTCACCTGAGGGTCGATTATAAGCAACGCTGATAAACCCAAAACATAAAAAGCTTACAATAAACAAAATAGAAGCAGAATGCATGCTCAGTGTCTGTAACGGACCGTCCACACAGCAGCGTTAAAATCTTGGGGATTTTTTGCGAGCAAGGCACCAACAACCAATCACATGAATCTCCTGCCCCCGACATACGAAGCAAAAAAAGCCCGAAGTAAACTGGATATAAACTCCCCAAACAGGCGAAAACCTACCACTGTCTCTGCCACCTCCCTCCATGCCTGGCTCCTCTGGTTTGTATCCCGGTAGGTAAATAGGGACTGGTCATAAAGCACCGGGTGATTCCCTCCCGCTAATTTCTCCTCCATTTTTTGGAATATGAGGAAATGACCTGCTATGTCTCTCCCAGCATACACGCGGTTTGATTGGCTAGCGCTTGAACTGTCAGATTTGCATACACAGGATTTGATTGGCTGACGCTTCCACCTCAGCTTCAAAAGTTGAACATTGCTCAACTTTGAATCCTGAAAATCCTGAAAATCTCCGCTCGCCTGCCCACAATGCAGTTCGGCGAAAAGTGAGGCAAGTGACGTCACCCCATTCAAAGTGAATGGGCAGAAGCGTTTCAAGATTTTTTAACGCTGCTGTGTAGACGGTCCGTAACAAAAAACACAACGATGCTGAAAGAGTGTGTTTCAGACAAACATGTGCAACTATGTGCTTGACATAAATATAAAACTGGAAGTTTTATAAAGACTCCTGTGGATATGTTTACAAAAAGGAGAGATTTTAATATATTTTATGTTGGGACTCTTTCTTCACCTCTGGGACCAGCTGGATCCAACAAGTAACCAAAGCAACCCGGTACAAAGTGGCTTGATAACATGAGAAATGCAGTAACCTCAGGGGTACACGGTTCTGTCGCTGCCTGTGTGTGTGTGTGTGTGTGTGTGTGTGTGTGTGTGTGTGTGTGTGTGTGTGTGTTTTATCTAACATGAATGGATGAAAGCTGCAAATGTTGTGCTTATTGTCTATTCAAAATATCAAAACAAGTTTTTATTACATGTATGTTCTACAAGCTTGCAGAAATCCATCATCCATTTCAACTTTGTGAAATTCCTGAATATAAATGGAGTTATATGGTTTTTAAAATAATTTTCCAATTGAAATGTCTCAATTAAAGCCAACAAGCTATCTATAATTAGATTAATTAGCTAGCTGTTATGATTGGCTAATGATCCGGCTTAATTTAGGACAGCTCTCGTTCAAACTGATTATTGATTATTATTCTGAAGTAAATACACTTTCTAAATCACACATAACACTTCAGAGGAATGAAAGAATATATCACATATCTTCTGTGTCTAGTGCTCAAAATAACTAGGAATGGAAAAAATAAACATGCACCAACACTGAACTAAATTCAATTATCTATACTTGACCTAGATATTAGGCAGAGTTAATATTTAGTTGACTAAGTAATCAATATTACAACCAGGACACTTAAAGGCCCAGACACACCAGGCCGATATTGGCCGTTTTCGGTTGTCTGGCGACAAAGCGTGCCCTGTCGCCCAAAGTCAATTTGGTGTGTCCCGAACCCTCGGCCGTGACACGCCTTATTTGGCCTTTCGCGGTCGACAAATGGCCGATTCAACATATTGAATCGGCCATTTGTCGGACACAAGCTATCGGGCCAAGAAACCACTCTGATCAGCTGTTCAGCTAGCAAATGAGAAGCGAAACGGAAGTGAGGGACGTAAACAAGCGATTTAAGAAGGCACAGGACAGCAGCTAAACCCCAGCAGGTGATACTTAAAAGACATCAAACATAGCCCTTAAATGTCCTCTCTTACTTCCCACACATAGCAGGGACATCTCTGATATCGGCGGGAGCGTCCCCGGCTGTCCTCTGCTGAGAGCTCCGTGATTTGTTTGGTCAAGTCTGGTTTTTCATCTCATCGGTTTATTTGTCAGTATAAAGTTGCAGGATTAGTCTCAAGTACCTCAACAGGTCAATGGTCCTTAAGTACAGTGTCTAAGTAAATGAGATACTGTCTACTGCTGTTCATTTACCTATTGTGAGTCGCCTCGGATAAAAGCATCACATAGAAATGTAAATTTAGCAAGAAGTGGCCATTATTACATTACTACATTGCTGACTCAATAAAGTACACACCTGCCAGAACACTGCGATCATCAGATGCAGGTCTATTAACTGTGATTTTATAGTATGTCTGCACTTTATTTGCTCATTTCATCATTCATGTATTTTTATATTCTAAAACATGTTTTCGATGGACGAGAGTGAAAATGGAACGCACGCGCTATTTGTTTGTTTATATCAGTCTGTTCTCCTTCTCTGTCTTCCGGTTGTTGCCTATTTTGAATGACGAATACACACTACCGCCGCCTGCTGGTAAGGAGAGTTATTGCCACTCACGCATGCGCAGTTCGTACGTGCTCGGCTGAAGTCTTTGTGGTGTGTTCCAGTGCGACACACGGCCAAGACGCAGGAGAACTCGCCGATGCAACAGTCAATATCGGTGTTGGCGAGAGCTCTGGTGACTGCCTGGTGTGTCAGGGCCTTAAAGTGATATATATGTAAAAACATCATTGGTAGATATTTAGTGGATATAAAATAGCTTAAAAGCGGGACCTCTTCTATTAGATTCTTCCTAATTCAGGGTCGGCGTCATGGGGGTCATTCGCGGGCCATCCCCCCCAAAACGAGTCACTGTGCCCCCCCAACGCAGGGCAGGCAAGCCCTGCCACTTTGCCGGTTTAAAAAAAAAAAATCATATTATAAGTGAAAACGTTTACACTAAATGTTTTTTGAGTGAAATAAATCAGAAATAAAGAATACAAATAGAAAACACAGCATGAGGTGTGCTCACTGCTGCTCGTTGATTGGTGTGTTGCTTGACCAATGACCCCCGACCTTTGTTTTGTTGTCATTACGTGGCTGACTGTTTAGATGTAAGCCCAGTGGCAATCTGTTCATCTGTTATACTGATTATACAATAAAGCCATCGAAAATAATATGATACAGTACACTCAAAAAACTAAAGCGATGATGTACTCAATTTAATTGGTGAAACATTTTTACACTTAAAAATATTGAGTAAATCTTAAAGCTGTGAAATCATTTAAATGTACCTTATGAATTGAGTAAATGTAAGTAAAAAAATCAAGTAGGTCTAAATAACTACATTTAGTACCATAACATATACAATTGAGTAAATATAATTAAAATCCTTAGTCATTGCAATAGTAACCCTAAGTCAAAACCACAAATTCTTTTTTAGTAGATATCACTTAAATACTAGGTAGATGTAACTGAAAAGGAGACTATTATTTAACAAAACAAATGTGTGAAATTTACTCTATGTTTTTAACTACATTTAATTAAAACTGGACTATTAATTATATAAATATGTGTTACATTTACTTATTTAACTGTATTTACCCTTTACTCCAGGAGTGCTTTACCTGACTCAATACATCTAATAAAACCAAAATGATAAACATAACACAATAAGCAAATGTACACATTGACATTTTAATTACACATTTATTGTTCAAATTTGACCAGTATAACACATGACATTAAAGGTGGGGTAGGTAAGTTTGAGAAACCGGCTCGAGATACACTTTTTGTTATATTCCATGGAATGCTCTTAACATCCCGATAGCAATGAATATCTTAAGTGCTTTGACAAAAAATCCATACAAAAAATGTCATCTGTGGAAGCCGTAGTACTGTAAAAAGCATGACCAATCATTTTAGCTGGCCCGGCTAAAATAACTGGATGGCCTACCTGCCTGTCAGCTTTCCATCTGTGCACAAACTTATCTCGTGCCCTCATTGGTCATGTGCGCGTTCGTGTGTGTTGGAGGAGGGGCTCTGTAAGGAAGTGGCAGATTTTCTCCGGCTGTGCATTTTCAAATTCTAGTGCACTCGAGCTGGTTTCTCCAAAATTACCTACCACACCTTTAAGTCTCAACCTGGTTTAGTTTGCAAATTACATTTGTAACAATTAGGGGCTGTTCTTGACAAAATGCATTCTTAGTCGACTAACACTCATAAAAATGTGATGACTAATCGATTAAATCAACATATTCTTCACAAAGAATCACACAAAAACACAACTTTAAATCTTTGTGTTTACTAGAGATATCTATGAGGGTCCGTTAGGGACATTATTTAGAAATACCGTTCACATACACATGTGAAGCACTCTCACACACAACTGAAACCAAAATCATTTACAAACATATGTAAAAACCTCTCATACACACATGTGAAACGCTCTCACACACATATGAAATGCGATTTTGGTATGTTGTGTGAGAGGGATTTCAGTTGAAACAGAAGTAAAGTTAGTAAAGTAAGTAAAAGTGAGTAAAGTAAAGTGAGTAAAGTAAAGTGAGTAAAGTAAAGTGAGTAAAGTAAGTAAAGTTAGTAAAGTAAGTAAAGTAAAGTGAGTAAGTGAGTAGAGTAAAGTAAAGTGAGTAAAGTAAGTAAAGTTAGTAACGTTAGTAAAGTTAGTAAAGTAAAGTTAGTAAAGTTAGTAAAGTAAAGTGCTTCACATATGTGTATGTGAACGGTATTACTGAATAATGTCCCTAACGGCCACACATAGATATAAGTTTCTCACAAATAAGTCATTCACCATGAAAAAAATACATTAAAAGATTACTAATTGACTAAAGAAATCTTCATCGACCAAAACTACAAATAAAGTCAACTAATCAACTAAGAAGGGAGAGCCCTGGTAACAATGGCCAAGCTATAAAAACGATGAGCTGAATTGAGCTCTGCATATAACTAAACGGTCCTTTAAACACAGGTAAAATGCAACCAATTGCAGCAGAGAAATCTTAGCATCAATGGAAATCTCAAATTTGATTATTTAACATTAAAACTTTTAGGCATTTTATCTAGCTTAACTTTCAACCAGGTATATTTTTGCCAATGAGCATGTGAACATTTCCATTGAGCTATGGGAGCAACGGGCTGAACTGAACTCTGCATATGACTGAAATACACCAAGAACAGTGACACTTTAACACAATACCAGTCCAAAATGCAATTCAATCAATGGAACTCTCAACTCGTACCTTTTAGCATCTTGTTGAACAGTAGTCGGCAACTACATATGCAGGCAATTTTTCAGTCTCTGAACCTTGGTTGAAAGGTTGCCAGGATCCAGCTCCAACAGTAGTTTTTGGAATACCTCAAAACTATATTTGAGATTCTTGGGGTATCAGATCCAAGGCATAGGTTAGTCCCAACAGATGGCAGCCGGCTCTGCTAAGATTCCCAAGACTTCTGAGGACAGGGATGCCCTCAATCACAATCCCTACATCAGTAGGTTCATCGACTGACCCATCTTGGTTCTGCAGCAGGTACATCTTCATCACCTCCTCTGCCAACTCCTCTTGTACACTGACAGGTGCATCAGCAGCATCCTGCAGACATTGAAAAGATAACTGGTTAGTGCTTACTTTCAGCCTGCATGTTACAAGACACACAAAGAGCAATTCCTCACTGCTCACTCACTATGTATGTTCTTGGCCATCACAGTCATCCATGATTACATTATTTAAAACTTCAAAACTAACACTGTTAAAAATCCTGAAAACTATTGTACTAACTAGGGCTGCAGCTATAGAGTATTCTAACGATGAATTCATTAATCGGATAATACATTATTTTGCTTTATTAAAAGAGCAATAGTAAATATAGAAAAGAGAAAATAAGACCGGCCTCTCAAAATGAACAACAAGAAAAATCCACATTGTTATTGTTTAAATTGTATACAATAATATTATGTCAAAACTAGACCCATTTAGTGCATTAAGTTTTAAAGAACCCATTTTCTGAAATGCAAAAACTAATAATTGTTTTTTTATTTCAAATAACTTAAAAAAAAAAAAAGGGTATACGTCTTCTGGGCTACTATAAGGGTACTATAATTGTAACTGATCACTGCACATCTGTATCGGCCTCGGTCTCACCTCTGTGCCACGCTGTCTGTCTGTTCGTCTGCTTGACTGAGTGCGTGTATGTCTGTCCCACTGCCCGATCATTTTTAGTAATCGAGTTACTTGAGGAATCATTTCAGCCATAGTACTAACCTCAAAGTCCTTGATCAAGGCACTCGCATCTTCTCCCAGATTCCAAAGGTACCGTACTTCAATCGATAGTGCTTGAGAAGTGACCCTTTCGCTGAAGCCACACATGTGCAGAGCTTACATTGCCATCCCATAAGCTGCAACCTAAAAAAGTGAGGATAAATAGTGTTATCACATGGAGCGAACAGACTGGTTTAATGCTACTTCCATTTACCTACATACTTTTTGGACTAATATGTTTTATCATACAGAGCTTTAAAAATGACACCCAATTATATTTACTCATTGATGCCAATAATTACATCTACGCCAAACTATAGTTAATGGAACATCTACCGTAATTGCACAAACATTTGGAAAACAGTCAATAAAAACGATTGAAGTTGCAGTGTTCAGAGCCAGGATCCTCAATTGCAGGAGTAGTATATAATTAGTAACAGTTTGTATTATCAAGTCCTAGATATTTGTATATAGTCACTGTTTATGTTTCTAACAAGTGCTTCCTGGCCTTTGCAATCAAACATGGTACAAGGGGAGGTGCAACTTGAAGCGTGTGCTCTGCTCACCGGTCCCCTCACAGCGGCAGAGCTGCAGGTGATCATGCAGAGCTGCGTGTCTCAGTTTGCAGAACCTGATCACTCTCCCGATTATACTTCACTCGCGTTTATGTCCATATCGATCAGATCTAGCTAGTTTTAGTTAATGATATGACTGCCTCCTTATCAGGGATACCTAAACGATAAGCGTTGCTTAGGAACCGGGTGTGGCGGCAAAGCCCCCTTCACAGCCTGTTCAAGGCGAGACTGTTGCGCCGTTATTCCGGCATGGCGGGACATGCAGACACACATATTCGCCGGCGCTGTTGTGTTACACGTCAGTCCGGCATGCTGTCTAATATCACACACTGGGGCAGCATTATGCTGGCATTGTCTGGTTAAGTATTAAAAAGTCGACGTAATGGCGGATCTTCTTTACTACAGCATTTCTGAATAACAGTGTAAAAGGGGCTTAAAACAAACAGCTAACTATGCTACATACAGACAGCTGGTTGATTAGGTACTTAAGACAACAACTGCGGACAAAGCAGGTGCTAATGTTTCTACTTTTTACTTGAGTAAAACGTTAGCTTCACTTCACCTGGTTGACTGTGTCCACCATGCGTGTGTAGAAGCGGACAGAGAACTAGCTAGACCTATGACAGCATGGCTGCAAGTGTGACAGTATTTAGATAATTACACACCATAAAGTTGTATATGCACAAAGACAGGGTCAATATTTCATTAACTTTTGCTAGCTGGCTACTTACCAGGATTTGCGGGGAGTTTTCCTGGTGGTTCTCGTCGTGGTGTTTCCTTGCTTGTTGTGGTTGCCACATGTGGCGCAGATAGAAAAGTAGATTTCCCATGAGCACACTGCATTCGCGCGCGATTGTTAATGGCGTTTAGTGTAATTTACTCAATTTCTTAAGTTGTTGTTAAAAATGAAGAATATTGATTTGGAATGAGTAATAATTGCTGTTCCTGAAACTGATCAGTATAATTAGCCAATTCTCAAATATTTTGACTGAAATTTGCCAAAGATATTAAGGATATCTTAAAAATATAATTTGTTAGTCAAATACTCATTTATTTTCGTGTAATCAACTTAAAGGGCCCATGTCATGGCCATTTCCACTGATCATAATTACATTGTTGAGGTATACTAAAATAGATTTATACTGTGCAATTTTCCAAACTCACATTGGTTTCGCATACAGCATCTCTGTAAAGTATGTGTATTCAGCAGTATTCACTCTCTCCACTAAACGGCTCGTTGGAGCTCTTGCCCCCCCCTCCCTGTGAGCCTAGTGTGCTCCGATTGGTCAGCTCGGCCACTCTGTTCTGATTAGTCAACCACCAGAGAGGCTCCGCCCGCTTTTTTCGGCTCGCTCTCAGCGGAACATCAGTCTTATAATGGCGTCGGTACAGCCGTATATTTTATACGCTAACTAACCGAACTGTACCTAGAACTGTTGTTATAGAAGAGTGTGACGGCCCCAGGGCCTTTGTGCAGGTGTGTTGCAGGTCTTACGATGGGGTGGAGCTGAAGAGGTTAATCAGCGCGATCACGGACACCTCCGGAGCCGAGGTGCTATTAAGCCCAGCTGCCCGGAGTCACACGGCGGCCCGTCTCTCTCCAAAGCGGCTCGGCGATCCTCTCCCCTCGACCACCTATCTCTGCATTTACCACAATAAATATGCCGTGGTTTTGTAAACTCGTGTATGTCTCCTTGTCTTTCCGTTGTGGCCTACGAGCCGGTCATAACAAAGAGTAAGTTATTTTTACCTGTAATAAACTACTACTGTTTGATGAGAAATCAAATCATGGTTTGCTATATATGAATGATATGTTATAGGAGCAAATAATTCAGGGAAGAAAGGATAGGCCTACTAAGTATTTCCATTAAACTTTATTTTTAGAAATGTACAAAATGAACATAAATATACATATATACACAGTAACATCCATTCCTCCCCGCATCTTGCCTGGGCGCAGCCGGTGCTTTTTAGGACGAGGCCTCAGTGTGGTAGTCCCGTCCCCGTCATGTATTGTCCGCCAGGATCTGGCTGGACGAAATCAAATGCAAATCACAAAATATTAGAGAAACTTAGTTGTTTTAGATTCGTTAGTAGTAGTTGTGGTAGGAGTGTGGATCTATCTAATCCATCTAATGAACAGCTTGCCAGCTAATATGCTAACCTAGCTTTCTTGTTTACTTTGGTAGCTAACACGATATGAACGCTAACTCGGAGGAACGGCAACTATAATGTAGTGTAATAAAACTACTATGAACAAAAGCTAGTGGTTCATATTAGGCTCGCAATAACGTGTTTATAATTGCAATCTTATACGGGTATTCTGCTACGTTCGGTCATACATTGTAACTTGCATGAATACATGCGTTTTGCGCTAGCATGTATAGTTAGCCTCGTTAGCTATACATGCAGTATGTACATGTACTGTCACAATGTACGGTAAATCACCCGGAGTATACTGTATGAGTATTCCGTGTGTGTGACTGCAGACATTCTCCTGCCATGACAAACATGTAAGGCCATCTGCTGACATTGTAGTTGATATATTTAAACACTAGCAACGTAGCATAACACAAATGTTTTTCCGAGCAAACCCATGTCTAGCTCCGTTGGTTAGATCGGTAGCATACACATTACGCCAGCTATAATGTAATTACGTTTCGCGACTGACCGCACGGCAAATCACCCGGAGTATACTGTCAATAGGTATTTTGTGTGTGAATGCAGACATTCTCCTGCTATGAGATACATGTATGCAAGGCCATCTGCTGATATTAGAGTTGATATATGGAAACGCTAGCAACTTAGTTAGCACAGTTAGCACTAATAATAATAATAATACATTTTATTTTTATAGCGCTTTTCTCAACCCAAAGACGCTTGTGTCAATGGCTTAGCAGTCCGACACAGTTTACACATTTAAACAGTCTTGTTTGATAAATACACAAATAACAATGCAAACTTACAGGTTGTGTACCCGAATCTTCCCCTGCTCCAAACGGTCCAAACAAACTAGGAATAGCATCGTCCTTCAGTTTCAAATGCTGTGCATATCCGGCCTCAAACTGGGCAATGTTTTGGAAGCTTTCGTCTGTGAAATGCCGGTTCTTCGAACCTCTGAAGGAACAGTGTTAAAAAGACATTTCAACCACTGACTTCGTCGTGGTTCTTCCGTCGGTAGGACAAACAGCTCAGATTTCTCCTCACATTTCAGGAAACAGGTCCTTGGCAGTGGCATGACTGGATCGATTGTGAACTGAACCAGAGCTTCCAACAGTAAATGTTAGGCTGGCAGAGGGTGCGGCCAGCGCCGCTGGGTGTGGCCATAGCTCTTCGGGATTGGTCCATTTCGTTCCGGGTACCGCATGACATCATGCGGTACCCGGAAGAATCAAATGGGCAGTGACGTATCTCCAACGAGGCGTTTTGGGGAGGTATTTTCTGTGTTAGAGTTTTACTCGCTACCAGAGATGGGGTCGTTACTAAAAAAAAGTAATATATTACATATTACATATTACTTTAAAAAAAAAAGTAATATATTACACTACTTCGTTACTCTCTACATAAAGTAACTCGTTACTTTACTCGTTACTTTACTCGTTACTTTACTCGCAGGGCCGGCCAGCCCCTCCCTACAGGCAGATCACGCAGACTGCTAAAGTTTCAAATGTTCTCTTTAGTTCAGTTTCCATTGTCGCATAAGACTGATCCAGATAGCTCTGACTATGGCTGTCCTCTGTCTCCTGCTATCTGTATTTTGCGCAGTATATCTCTGAACGATGCGATGGTGATTCCACTGTGCAAATGGGCAACATTACCTCTACTATGAAGGATGCTACAAGCCTGTCCATCTCTGCTTTGGTTACCGGTCCTCCAAATTCAAATTTGTGCTGCTTCGGAGTCGGCGGCGGCCTCACTCTGGGTTCGGGGGTCCTTAGCTATTAGCTTCACCTTAGCATGTGTTCTTTGCAGGTGTTTGTTGAGGTTTGACGTGGTGTTTGCAGCAGTGGATAACAGCTTCTGGCCTGGACACAGTTTGCGCCTCACCGTCACATTCCTGTCTATTCTTCGGACGAACTCAAAATAATGGGCATACCTCCACCCCTCGAAAGTTATCGCTGACTCTGCCATGTTTATGCAGCACTGCACGTGGAGATGTGGACGTGCAAGTCGCGCAGATTACGTACATATAAACCTGCGGCGGAAACCCCTCTTGTCTGTCAGTGTGATTATGACTGATTTTATAAAAGTAACGAAGTAACGCATGTCGGGGCAATGTTAGTAACTGTAGTGTGATTACTGAATTATAAAAGTAACGCGTTACACTACTTTGTTAACGACAAAAGTAATATTATTACAGTTATTACATTATTACACCCAACTCTGCTCGCTACAGGGTGTACTTTGAGGGTTTTGACTCTGCACACCGTTTACATGCATAAAAACCTTCATAACACACAAGGGGACGGGTAATAACCGGAAAAGCATGACATGGGACCTTTAAATGATAGTAATAATTTAAGACAAAATTAACAGTTGGATTTGGAAGCATTTATTTTGGTATGTCCAACTCAAACAATTACTTTGGTGATATTTAGAGATTTTATTAAGGTAATATAGCTTATTATTATTGTGATATCTACAAAGCCAATGATTTAGTTTTTAGAGTGTACAGTACAAGTACTTCTGGGTCTCTGTGTTTCATTCAAGCTCAGCTCTGTGTATGTGTGGCACGAGCACATTTTGTTGTTGTTAGCATCTGGTTAGCTAGCTATGCCAACGGATATAAAGAGCTGTTTCTACAACAAGCGTGGAGGAGAGTCCTCTCCTGTCAGACTGAGAGGCTCAGATAAATACAGCTCAGTGAGGTAAGGTCAGGACTCTGTCAGTGTTTAGATAGTTAACTTAAGTTATCTCAGTAGGTCTCAAACGGTTTGGTTACCATTTATGTAAACAAGTATCACCTTTATATGATCATTATAGTTATTAAAAAATAAGAGAATAAATGAAAAACCGGTATGAAATACTATATGACAGTAAAACAAGAATACAGTTTAAAAGGGGAGTGATTTGTAAAACATGCATAAAGAAAAAGTAAATCTGTTTACAGTTCTGTTTCATATGGATGTTGAGAGAGGTATCCATAGATAAACTTTTCAGCAACACTAAGAATATTGTTGAAACGTCTATCTGTCAATCAGGTGTATATATAGTAATAGTTATAAGTAAAACTAATAGCTTGGAAGCGCAACAATGCCTCTTTTCGTTTTTTTTTTGGAGTGAACATATAAACGTTTTTTGTTTTTTTCTAGGGACATTGCACATTAATGAACACTTAAAACAATAAATATTTCAGGTGTAAATATGCCAGATTTAGCTACTTTCCATCACATAAGAAAATGACATTTATAGACATAGCAAAAACAAATATATTATGCAAAAAGTGCAAAAGAGCAAGAGCAGCATACACAAGTATTTATCATATGGCAATACAATATGGCAGCAATAACATATAAAGTGCAAGAGAAGATACAAGAGATACATAAAGTGCAAGAGAAGATACCCCTGTATTAAAGTGCATTTAGCGGTGATTGCACGTCTGTTTGTTTCTCAACCATTCTTTGAGTTGACCTTTAAAATTATTGAGAGTATCCCGTATCTCAGTTGGGAGGCTATTCCAGAATGAGCCAGAACGTTCACTTAAATGTTGTATGGAAATCTTCTAAACGTTAATGTTACTATAACTTTAAATCTGTTTCATAATGCACTTGAGTGAATTTTATGAAATGCCACATATAGAGGAAACCTTTCAGACTCTCAGCACATAATGTACGCTCTGGACTGCTTAGGAAAGATCAGAAGAAGAGCAGACTTCACATGGCATCACTTCCTGTACCTGTCGTCGTGCCTTGGTGGAAAATGCATGAGGGGGGAAAGGTTGCACCTACCTATGACAGACACACAGCCTAGCGGGGCTATGAGTGATGCTGGGGCAAAGCCGTAGGCAGCAAAGTTCCCCAGTTCCCCGAAACCCATGAGAGCCACGCCGCACCACCACGTCCCAGAGGTGTAGTAGGGCTTCGATCCACGCTGGGACTGACGCACATGGGCATATTTCTGTTAGAGAGAGAGGGAGCAGGAGCCAGCGGCATCATATCCTAGGGACCTCATGTGATTATAAAAATGTAGTTGTAAAGATTGTCAATTAAATCAACAAATCGATAATGTCGAGTTATCACATTTTTATTTAGTCAGGACAGTCCTGATATATAATATTAATGTAGAATTTTTACCTAAAAATTACAGTAATGGCAGATTTTCCATATTATGATCACAAACAACTTCCTGAAATACTACAAATTACTTGAGGTCCACGTTTAGTTCTGTTTAGGGCCAGTCAAATATATAAGACCTGATGATAAACAGGATGAAATTTAAAAGAAAAAGGACATTTTGCTATTATCTGAATCACGCTAGGAAAACAAAAAGGATGATCATTTATCAGTTAATGTATTTATAGCTCAGCCTTTAAAGCTTCTCAGTCTGGCAGAGGCAATCATCTATGTATGTTTGTATTAAAATAATCAAATTAACTTTCTAAATGACTTGGTTGAATATTTATTGGTAAGCGGATTAAAAACAATGGTGTTCAAGTCACTTGAAATATTGCCTTCAAAAGATCAG
>CALSBW010029389.1:0-29283 GCA_943590975.1 Lindbergichthys nudifrons | reverse complement strand
TCATGCGGAAATGTCGTGATCAGCAGGCCATCACGTGGTTTCTGAAAATAACCGAGTTACACGAGTAGATTTTAGCTGAGACCAGAGGAAAGTTTGTCTCAAAATTCCGTGTGTGTAAAAAGACGATCCACAAGCAGAAATTTGAGATCCACGAGCAGAGAGTTGAGATCCACAAGCGCATTTTTGGTCGACAAATACAAAATGGATTCACAAATGCCTGATCGAAAGTTGTAAATGTTAAAGAGATATTCACAGATCTTTTTTTAATTTGTGAACATATTTAGCGTATTTGCAGATCCGTTTTACATTTGCAAATTTATTTGTGAGTTTGCAAATCTTTTAAATGCATTTGTGGATTGTGTTTTACATTTCCAAATCACATATTTACACACAAATAATTTTTATGTTCACACAAATAATTATGAGACATATCTATGCCCATACTCTTCCTACACTATGGTATTTTTTTACTTAACTACAAGATCTGAGTACTTCTCCCACCTCTGCACACCTGATGTGATAACGTTACTCGTAATTGGGGCAACAGAGCTACGAGTTAAGGAAGTCGAAAATTGTGCATTTCTCCGACTGAATATGACGCCTTTTGGCCGGCTGTTTGGACAGACTACTCTACTCGTGTCAACGCGCTAACGCGAAAACACTAATGGCAAACGAGCTTTGTCCACATCGAGCCTTGTAGAGTGTCTCTATACTTCTGAACAGATCTCTGTGTGCCGCTGCAGCGTGTCTGTTAGGCCCCGCCCCCCGCAGACAGAGAGAGAGTGAGGCGCCGCCCCCCGCACACAGAGAGAGAGAGGGAGATCGCTCTTCTGGAGTGAAGAGAGCGGAAATAATGATATTGCAAGTTAGAAACGTAAGATGCATTTTGACAGACAAGACGGACAATTGGGGGGAAATACCCTGCATTTTGAATGTCCGATAGTCCACAATTAACACCTTAGTCCCGTCTCGTCTCATCAACGAAAACTAAATATACATTTCGTCAAAGTTTTCGTTATCAAGAATCTATTTTTAGCTCGTCATCGTCTCGTCTTAGTCATGTAAAAAAGGTCGTTGACGAACATTTTTCGTCATAGTTTTTGTCTACGAAATTAACACTGGTCGAAAGTCTACGGCCATGCTAGTAGTTCAAGGAGGCTTTACTTAGAAACTGATGATGATAAAATTCTTACAAGCTCACAATGAAAATGCTAAGATAATGATGAAACAAAGATTGGTTTAGCCATGAGACTTCCTTAGAGCATACAGTCTAGAAGTCAGTGTAGATAACAAAATCTGGTATTTATTCATCTTGTATGGTGCCTAACTTTAGTAGATTATAACAAACTGACTAGGTATGAAATTCATCTGACCAAAGTCGGAACCGCAAAAAAAGCTGATATTATTGCCAATGTTTGCTTTAGCCTTGCCGTTGGCCTGAAAAATACTTTTGTTGATCACTTACATCCTCACTAAGTGTTAATTAAAGCTGCAAGCAGTGATGATCGGGCCCTTGCACATCCAAAGTTTTGACCATGAGCTAATGCAGTTTGATTGTTCATGGCGAAGTATCATAGCCAAATCCAGCCAACACAGACACACAACTTTTTCTATGGAGCTTCCCCAACCTCTGAAAGCTTATCATACCAAATTCGGAGAGTTATGAATAATATGAAAGGAGAAGGACATTAAATACCAAAACATCTTACTTCCTGCTGCCAGTAGGTGGCGCTTGGTCGATGAGTGAATATTGACATGCAGCTGTCTTCAGGCCTGGACTCTGGTCCTCCATGAGAAATTTGGAGCTTATACGAATATGGTTGAGTTACAGCGACTTCTGTTTCAAGGGTGAAAGACGCTTTTTTGTTGCCACGCCACCGCAAGGGAGTTGGATGTGGCCTAAAGCTTTTGAAACTTTTGATCCTCAAGGTCTTATGATGAAAACTGTAGGAGGATTTTGTTCAAACAGGGGACCTGAAAAGTACAAAATCCTGCCAAGAGAAAATCATCTTTTGGTAAATGATAAGGCTAATTTGAATAGGTTCAATGGATCCCTGTGGCTAGAGAAGTAATGCCCCCCAAAACTCCCCTTTATCTTGAGATCCTTCTGTCTCAACTGTGGTGGAAAGAAAAACCAGATCCATTCGTTTTTAGTGTCTCAAGAATAGGCCGCAACTTTCTCCCATATATTGGAAAATTATTGCCAAGTGGAAATGTGATTTTAGGTGATAAAAATACAATTTTCTCCACCCACCTTTTACAAAGAAAGCCCACGGTGTGGGGGTGGAATGTGATTGATGAAAAACTTAAAGAAAGAAACGTAATCACTGAAGAAGTGTCAGCATACAGTATTTCCCTAGAGTGTATTACGAGAGAGAAGAAGGAGAGAGACAACAGAGACAGAGGATATGCAGTAATGGGAATACAAACAAAGGAGACAGAGGAGCTGCAAAATGAGAGTGATGGAGATCCGAATAGTAAGAAAAAATGGGAAAGAGGACAGCACAGGTTCAGAAGTCAATTCTGCCAGATAAGAAGTGGATTATTGTAACCACCACAATGAATTGAGTGTAACACACATAAAAACACAACAGTTCAGAGGTCATCTAGGGCTCTGTCAGGGCATATCATTAAATATCCTCTGTGAAAAGATGAAACATCTCTTTTCACCACAAAGAGGAGCTGTCATTATAGCAGACTCTTGTAGTAAATAAGTGAAGGCCAAAGCCCACCCTCTCAACAAGGAAAACAGCCATAACTCTCTGCCCTCTCTCAGACAAAATGTTGATGGTAACTTTTCTTTTATGGGGACCAGTAGTGTCACAGGCTCTCATCCTCAGGTTGCTCTGTACAGGGGCAGAATATGAGTTTGTATCTCTGCGGGAGAGGTGGAGGTCTGAGACTGAACATCCTCCGTCCTAGCTACACAACTGTTATGTACTTCAGACTTGCACAAACTCAGGTATTTCATTGCTTTAGACTTGAATCTTGTGCAAACATGCATGGCTTTATTTTTGAACAAATAATATTTTCTTTACCTGGACAAACATCAAGATATGTTGGACACAGACACATCTATTGCAACCGGATCTGTCGTCTGAATGTGAAGAAAGATAAAAGTCCCATCCTCACATCTAATCAAAATTGAAATATCTGTTTGCTTCAACCTTTGAGACACAGAAAGTGGTGGGCTGTCTGTACTGTAGGAGCTAACTACGGCTCTGTGCTAATTCATGATCAGACAGACAGCATCATGCATCAGGCCAGCTGTTCTCTGTTCACTAAACTAAGATCAATAACCTTGTCAAGCTTTACAGGACGGAGTGTAAGTGACCCCCAGAGAGAGAGAGAGAGAGAGAGAGAGAGAGAGAGAGAGAGAGAGAGAGAGAGAGAGAGAGAGAGAGAGAGAGAGAGAGAGAGAGAGAGAGAGAGAGAGAGAGAGGGAGAGAGAGAGAGAGAGAGAGAGAGAGAGAGAGAGAGAGAGAGAGAGAGAGAGAAACTGCAATTTGAAGTGTGAGGAGGGAATCATCTTATTTACTGGAGTAAATTAAGCATGCCAGCAAATATATTTATAAAATTAAATGTAATTATTTTTCATTTGTTTGTTTGTTGTCCAATGTTTGGGGAACAGAGCGAGAAAACGCATGTAGGGACCGAACCAGCCAAATGCTTTACGAAACAGTGAGATGAGTGTGAGAGTGTGTGAGAGAGGAGGATACACAGGGAGAGAGCTTCCTGTTACAAGAAGAGCAAACACAGCCGCGAGGCGGGGTCACTGGGAGGGCCTTTGGCTTGCGGCTTACACAAACATTACACACTTCACCTAAGGTAAGCAAGAGACTTCACACAACAAAGCTATCGTTTTTGCAATCTATTTTTTGTTTCACTTTTTAGATTTCACACTGATGTCTTACGGAGCTCAAGACTTTCCTGTAATTGAACGTCACTGAACGGTAGATGAATGTGAAGGATTACAAGATAAGGCCACCTCATTTATGCAATGGTTGAAAGTAACTACCTCAACTACTGTACTATATTTAAACTATGTTAAGGTTTTTTACATCATTCCCATTTTATGCGTCTTTATACTTCGACTCCACTACATTTATAGGAGTGTGTTGAGTACATATTTCAAATAGCATTATTGTAAATAAAACGTACCCAGAGAGAGTAGTTCAAATTAGCTTCAGAATTATCCGTTACCCAAGGCCTCCACATTTCTAAACTATTACATTATTTCTAAATAATGAAGCTAATAAAACACCTAACAGTTTTGCAAATGTGAAATATTCCATTCACAGAATCAATGGGGTGGCTTTTAAATCAATGGAAGGGTATAGGTAACTAGAAAATGCATTTCCTGCTGAAAATGCGTGCGAATGCTGTAAACTGTGTACATTTGTTGCTGAATTTAGCTGAAAATGCAGAAAAAGCTGAATATTTTATTAGTTGAATGGTAGCTTTTAGCTACAGAAAGTGTGTTGCTGAACTTAGCGGAGAAATGTAGAAAAGTGAAATGATTTGAATCAAAATTGTTACAACTCAAATGCATTGCAATGACTTTGTTGAAAACTTGAAAGTGAAATGTTAAACTGGAAGAGTAGGAACATTTATGAAGGTAGATATGGTGCAAAATGCGAGAGCTTGTAAAACCTGATGTGAGCACTTGCAGAAAAAAAATCTGAGCTTGTGTGCATACATTTACACTTGTATAAAATATCCACGTATCTGTGAACCAAATTTGAGCTTGGTAAGAACCTGTTTTCGGGGAAAAGAGCCGGCTACGCTGTGGCGTGAACAGGAAAAATCGGTGCTTATCAGGCACAAGCTCTGAACCGGCCCTGGAACCGCGTTGGTGTGAAAGGGGCAACATGCGGGGCCCCGCAGTCATCCGGTTCGACCTGACATGGCTGTGTGACTGACCCGAGCTTGCGCCTCCTCGTTCTGATAGCTCCGCCCCTTTGCTCTAACCCCCCTCCCTCCCCCCATATCTACAGGTGAAAATTACTTTAGCGACACATTCATCGCAAGAAGTGTAGCAAAAGTCAAGGCGAGCAGATTCGTGAAGTTGTAATGACTGATTTGAGAGGTTGTAATAACCAAGTTGCAGTTGTAATGGAAAATATATTTTAAAAATATATTTTTTTCTGCAAGTGAACATTTCATCACTAAGTTCATTTTTTTTCTACAAGCTACAAAACTTTTTTTTTCTTCTGTGACTTCAAATTTGGTTCACAGATACGTGGATATTTTATACAAGTGTAAATGTATGCACACAAGCTCAGATTTATTTTCTGTAAGTGCTCACATCAGGTTTTACACGCTCTCGCATTTTGCACCATATCTACCTTCATAGTAAGCCCAGAGATCAAAGGTTACCATGGTGATGTGTGTGTGTTTGTGTGTGTTAGAGATGTTCAGTTTGTGTGTGTGTGTGTGTGTGTGTGTGTGTGTGTGTGTGTGTGTGTGTGGTAGAGATGTTCAGTGTGTGGTAGAGATGTTCAGTGTGTGTGTGTGTGTGTGTGTGTGTGTGTGTGTGTGTGTGTGTGTGTGTGTGTGTGTGTGTATGTGTGTCCCTGTCTGTCTGTCTGTGTGTGAACATATGTAGTATAAACATCTGAAGTTACCTACTGTAACTCCAGCTTCTATGAGTATAGGTGTAGCCCTCTAAGGCTATCGCTATTGGGTAATCCCCTGCGCACCCGCGCAGCACTGAAACACTTGTAGTCCACGCCCACCTGCGAGGTGGGCCCCACCCTCGGACTCACTTCCGGTATAAATAGGAATGAGGCCCGATAATCTGCTCCCACACAAACAGCTTTTCTTCAGCTATTCGTGGAGCCAGTGGGGCCCAGAACTTAGAGGGCTACGCCTATACTCATAGAAGCTGGAGTTACAGTAGGTAACTTCAGTTCTATTTCGTATAGGCTTCGCCCTCTAAGGCTATCGCTATTGGGTTAAGGGCGAAGCATGATGTAGTCTGCGCCCCACTGGGTCCGCCCGGTACCAGAAGCACAGACACACCTACTCAGATAATAACCCATGCCATGCGAGTGGCGCATCACAGTCCCTGGAATATAGCATAACATGAATATTCTCCATGAGGGGACGAAGGCTGGGAACAATACAAACCTGCCGCTGTGAAAAAGTATAGACGAAGGTCACACTTTGTCCAGCGATAAAAGAAGGGGAACAAGGTCAGCTCTCTGCGTGTAGACAGGCAGGAGAGTGCACAGCTGGATTCCTGACATCACTCATTCTGACAAAACACTTCGTACAAAGTGTGTCAGAGAGGGAAAAAAGTTAACATCCCTCTCATAAGAGGGAAAAAGGGCCGCTCTCTGTGTGCTGAGAGGCAGGCGAGAGGCGCACAGCTGGATCCCTGACGTCACCCACTCTGACAGGACACTCAGTACAGGGTGTGTCAGAGAGGAATGGGAGACATCCCTCAAATAAAATGGAATAAACGAACAGGGGGAAGACCAAGATGCAGCAGTGCAAATGTCTTCCACTGACAAAACGGTGGGTTACGTATTGTAACCCTTGTTATATAAGCACAGGCGGAGCCCTCTACTGGACTCTATGGGTACTACCTTATCATGCAAGCATTCACCCACTGAGATTTCTATAGACGTAGCCGGCCCCGGGGCGGGCCTACCTGAATGCGCGCGCATCTCACCTCCGTATAAAAGGAGGCCTCGCCTCCTGACCATCATCCTACACCTCTCTTCAGCGAGCGGAATAGGACAGACAGTGCCCCTGAGTAGAGGGCTCCGCCTGTGTTTATATAAAAAGGGTTACAATACGTAACCCACCGTTATATCTCTCACAACCCGATGTATACACGCACTGTCGTCCAGCACACCGTTCCACCTCACTGTCCCTGACTGGCTTTAGCAGCCGCTGCGCCTCACTCACCTCTCCCTCTTTTTTTCTGAGCATCAGACAGACTCTTACCTTCATCATGCACCCCACATCTAACCTGGTAAGGACTAGTATCATCCAGTCATGTACTACACACACGCAACTCTAGTGACGGACCTTTTTTGCAAGCGTACTGTAAAGAACAAACTATAATAAATGAATCAGACCAAAAGTATGTATAGCGCACTTAAAAGGTGCTATGTTAAAGGTGGGGTAGGTAATTTTGGAGAAACCAGCTCGAGTGCGCTAGAATTTGAAAATACACCGCCGGAAAAAATCTGCCACTTCCTTACAGAGCCCCTCCTCCAACACACACGAACGCGCACATGACCAATGAGGGCACGAGATAAGTTTGTGCACAGATGGAAGGCTGACAGGCAGGTAGGCCATCCAGTTATTTTAGCCGGGCCGGCTAAAATGATTGGTCGTGCTTTTTGCAGTACTACGGCTTCCACAGATGACATTTTTTTATGGATTTTTTGTCAAAGCACTTAAGATATTCATTGCTATCGGGATGTTAAGAGCATTCCATGGAATATAACAAAAAGTGTATCTCGAGCCGGTTTCTCAAACTTACCTACCCCACCTTTAATTCAAGTTATTATTTTTTTTTAATTAATAATTAATAATAATTTATTATTATTAATAATGCTGAAGCACTAATCCTATAGGACACTGACTCAAAGACAGACAGGTGGACAGTGTTGCCCTTTGTGTCCCCTAACAATGGGGGTCTGTCCCTCCCTGATGGGCTGATCTCCGGAGCCTGTCTTTTTCTGCTCAAAGGTGATGCTACAGAAGAGGTCTCAGTTTGGAGAAAGAAAAGGGCAGAAGGAGAAATTCTTATTTTATTAGGTCAATTTGATGTTAGGTTAACTGAATAATAAAAGAGTTTCCTGACAGCAAATCTGAGCATAAAGAACACGCTTACAACATTTCCAACACCGCCTTTGTAAATCCTTGCTGACCTCAATGCTGTCTGAACAAAGGCTGAGAGAGAACTCAATGTCAGATGATTTACTCACTACCAAGTTAGACTTGCAATATGTGATAAACATCCAATAGAGGTGATGAAGAGCACATTCAAAATGTAATGACCTCATGCGTATTAGGTCTAAGGAGTTTAAGGGCTGAGGGGTCTTTAAAATATAAACGTGATTTATTGCCCAGGGAGTAAGAATGTTATGGCCTAATGTCCATTACATTTTCATATATTCTGTATACAAGACATTACTTAATATTGTCCTAATGTGTACTACTTGGTGCCTTTGAATATATACAAGTAAAAATGTATTGAGTAGCTTCACTATAGGGGGCGGCAGTGGCTCAGTCTGTAGGGACTTGGTCTTGGAACAGAAAGGTCGCCGGTTCACGTCCCGATCGGACCAAAAAAAGATGGAGTGAGCTGGTAGCTGGAGAGGTGCCAGTTCACCTCCAAGGCCACTGCCGAGGCGCCCTTGAGCAAGGCACCTAACCTCGAAACTGCTCCCTTGGCGCCGGGTACCTGGCAGCCTCTCTGCTCTGCCACCTCTCCTATCTGCATGTGGTTGTGTGTGTATATATCCTCTGTGTTTGTGCATGTATATCCTCCCCTGTGTGTGTAATGTGTGTAATGTGTGTAAACACAACAGAGTGGGGAAAAAAATGTCCCTGTAAGGGATTAATAAAGTGTTTCTTCTTCTTCTATAGGTGTATAACAATTATAGGTGATGTTATCCAGCAACCCTTTGCACCAAAACAACAGAGATTGTGGATGTTTTCATGTCGTAGCACGCGATCCAACCAATTGGAAAATAAGTCAGACGTTGAGAAACTCCTCAACATGTTCAGCTCAGAGACGCAGACAGACAGACATTGTCCCCTGGACAGGCGATGTTCTCTGGGATGTGGGTAGCTGCGACCATTAGCCAGCTGCTCAGGACTCTTACAGTAGATCTATTCTCTCACAACCCACCATTACTCATTACACACGCCTCTCTTTTCTCCTTTTCTCTCTCTCTCTCTCTCTCTCTCTCTCTCTCTCTCTCCCTGCCCCACACTGGTGATGTCACACAGAGGACAGAAAGAGAAAAACACTCTGACAGTGGAAGAGGAGCACGAGGAGAATGTGTGTGTCTGTATGAGGTCTGACACACATAGCAGGACATTACCAAACACACACACCCCTCCCCCCCACGAACACGGAAGACACTTTGTATTACCAACTCAAACAGAGAGAGTCTACTTAAGTCAAAAGTTCCAAATAAAAGAAATGTATCAGATCGTGTACTTAAGTAAAAGTAGAGGTACCAGAGTGTAGGAATACTCTGTTACACTAAAAGTCCTGCAATCAAAATGTTACTCAAGTAAAAGTAGAACAGTATTATCATCAAAATATAGTTAAAGTACCAAAAGTAAAAGTATCTGGAGAAAATATTCTTAGTTACTTTACAACACTGCCTGTGACAGGTGTGTCAGGACTCATTACCAGAGCTTTGAGGCTGAGCTTATATTTAGAAAAGATGTTTTAAAACGTATTCTTGTCTCGTACATTAAAGTCACTCACTGTTCCTAAATCGTAATTGTATTCAAAATATTTCTTTGTTTTGTACAGAGCATAGCAATGATTTTTAATATATTATTCACTGAAAATATCCAGAAAATATCCAAAAAAGAGAATTCCCTTCAATATAATGAAAGATATTGCAAACATTTCTGATTACAAAATATATTTGTATCTCCAAATCATTCAGCCCTAGTGCCCAGTGAATCAAGAAGATGAAGCTATGTTAGCTACATCTTAAATAAGTGACTCACCCCATGATGGAGACATTCTCTTCACATTAACATTGGTTTTATCTCAGCATACATACATACATATATATAATACATAATATGTTGACTTAACCTATTCTCCCAAAAAATACTCATGTATTGAATGATCCACTCTGGAGAAACCTGTCCCCTGTCCCTTCCTAAAGACTCACCCGGAGAGGGTTTTCCAAGATGTGCGCCCTGTGAGCCGCATCTGGAGAACTTCCATTTGCCATGTTTTCCTTGTCGTTTTATAAGGAAATACCACTTTTCTAGATCGCAGCTCCTACTCTGGTCACATATTCGTCTTTTGTTCTCCACTTAATGTCTTCATCCCGTCCCACGTCCCCGTTGCCTCAGTGGGAACAGAAGGAAACGCTCCTCACGTTCGTATCAGAAGGGCTGCTGACTTCATGTACGGTCGGAAAAATCGTTTTTTTAAGTTATAAAACATCAGGGAAGGTTTTAAAAACGTTGCTTTTTTTGTTGGGGTGGATAACAACAATAAAAAAAGTAAAAAAAGTAGAGCATCAACTGCTACACATAACATTGAAGATCCATCTAATTGAAATTATTTTGCTACTTCTATATACAACATTGCAAGAGGCACTTGAAGGCAGCATAAGCGAACAGGTGCAGTTCCTGTTGCACATGGAAAGAGCACTCTAGCGCAGAAAACCATATCCTGGCATCATAAACTAAACATAAATGAACAGTTATTTGCCAAATGCAGAACTTACATTAAAAAGAAACCCTTCAATGGCTCCCCAGACTTGATTTGGCTACCATTGCTGTAGTTGGTCTTTAAACACTTTGCCCCCTGCTGGGCACATCCAGGAGGACAGATGCATCTGGCTGACAATCTCCCAATGACTGGACAACGCATTTGAAAAGCCTACGTGAAGGCTGCTGATGCTCTCCCATTCAGACAACAGGTGTTTTATTGTTTATCTGCATGATTTACCATTCACCCCTCATCATCTGCAGCCAGTGGCGTCTGGTGGAATTTTTTCTAGGTCGTGCTGTGCCACATGCAATCAATTTCAGCAAACATCCCAGTATGGTGGAGGAGTTTTCAGCGTTAATTGTAATGACTATGTACAAAAACTTAAATCAATGGCATTAGCAATACTTGCAGACATATATGTATGTATATACATATGATGTATATAATATATATATATATGATAATATATATATCATATATGTATATGTATGTATATATATATATTACAGAACAACGGTATAATCAACAGTAATACAAAAAGCTGAAGATGTAACACAATAATTATTCTTATTCTTAAAATCAATGTGGTGTACGTCTTTGACGTGCCTTTAAAAAGGGTGGCGGTCTTCAGGTGCTCCTCCAGCACAGTGTGCAGGAAACTAAATACACCAATTCCCTGAAAATCCCAGGGCTGACTGAAGAGTCAGTCTCGTCACACCCACAAAAAGCCAACTCAAAAGCCTCACCCAATCACTTGGCCGAACAGGAGTCTCTTATGGTGTCTCGTCTGGTATCTGTGTAGTTTTTCCTAGCCTGTGTAGACAAAACTTGGAAAATATTACTCAGAGCTCTGACATATTCATCCACTTCTATTTGTCTAATATCCAAAACTGGACCACTCCCTCCTTGGAGGAGGCCCAAGCTTTGGTATACCTTTTGTTGTTATGAGACCTATTGTTGACAACATGTTATTATTTATTAACTACAACGTTACCGAAATCAATTATCAGACGAATCATGACATTCCCTCCTTTGAGCATAAAATGCTAAATTAATATTGCAATGTCAGAAAAAAAAGAAAAGAAACTTCAGACCTATTATAAAAATGTGTTTATGAGAGAATGTAATCTGACTCCATATATACCTCAACCATGGGCGTCGCAACCATAGATATATATAAACACTAGATGACTCACCCGCGCTGCTGGCCAATGGAGACCGACGTTGCCACATGGCCGCCATCTTGCTACAGGCAGTTCTCTCATTCATAACATTATGGTTTACTATTTAAATAACCATAGCTTGCTCAATTTTCAACCAATTTTCAAACGGTTTGTTTTTTTATAAACATCAAAGATGTAGTTATGATACTGCATACTTATAATCATGGACTTTCATATGAAAATAATATTAAGCAGATAAAGCAATAGCTATACACATACACACAAGGTATTTATATTAAATATTTGCCGGTGTATATATTTCCATTTATTTTATTATATTGTTAATATTTAAAATAAATTATAAAATTAAAATATATTTATATTTTATATATAAAAATCGGTCTCATGTTACCACTCTGTAAGCCAAGAGTTGTTAATTTAGCAATGCCTTAGCTTGAAGAACAGGGACACAACTAATGACAATAGCATATGGTGGTATATTATTTAGATATTCACACCTTTATCAGAAGAACCAAACCAACATAAAATGAGCTCACAGACAGGCCAGTTCTCTCATTTATCACAATTATTTTTTACATGAGATCTTCATATCGTCCTAGTTTTGTATTTAGTTTCTAGATTTGTAAACAAATCCAGAACCTTTGAAATACGTTACCACTTCACAGCACGGTGCGCTGAGTTCTTGTAGTCGAAAAAATCCCAAGAATAATATAAACTGTACCCTGTGTCCTTTTGCGTCCTTCTGTAGTCCATTTACTGTTGTTTGTCTTGTCTTACCCCGGCTGATATCTCACTAAATCCAGTTTTAATTGTTCCCTATATTGCCCCTATGCCCTGTAAGGTGTCCTTGGGTGTTATGAAAGGCGGCCCCCCAAAATAAATGTATTATTAAGAAGAACAACTTGGTGTGGTTTCTATTCTCCTAAAAAATGTTTACGTTCTCCAACAGAAAACACAACTCAGCGTACTTTTAAGAAATTGATCTTAATAGGCTTGTCCCCTTATAAGGCAGAAATATGTTTTGAGGCTCTGGACAAAAATGGCTATTTTGATTGTAAAGGTTGCCAACCCCTGGGTGTAGTTTCAATGTTTGCACATGTTTATTCAAGTGTATGAGTGACATAGAGCAAGTGAGATGGCCAGTGGTTCTCAAACTTTTTACACAGAGTACCACCTCAAATGATATTGGGCTCTCCTAGTAACACCATCATAGACCTTCCTGGGTACCACCGAGATAAAGGATTTAATATGACAAGCCATATGATGCTCTCATTTGTTAGTGACATTCCACATGGAGATAAGATAAGATAAGATGGTACTTTATTGATCCCAATTTGGGAAAACATTTTTAGTTACAGCAGCATAAGGGACAAGGCATTTTACAATAAATTAGAAATAAGCAAGAAAAATAAAGAAAGAGGAAAATATACATGTTGAGGCTGGCAGGATATTATATATATCTAATATACATATACATAAATATAAGGCATATGGAATATTAATGTTAAATATTGAACAGATTATATATGTGTAAAATGTACAACGTGGTTATATTCAAGAGAAACTATGGAGCAGAGAGTTATCTTCCAGCCAGAGGTGATTTGTTGTACAGTGTTATTGCAGTGGGCAGGAATGTTTTCCAGTATCTGTCCTTGTGACACGGGAGCTGCAGCAGTCTGTTGGAGAAGGAGCTGCAGCAGTCTGTTGGAGAAGGAGCTGCAGCAGTCTGTTGGAGAAGGAGCTGCAGCAGTCTGTTGGAGAAGGAGCTCCGTTGACTGTCCAGCTGCAGGTGGAGAGGGGGGGGGGGGGTTATCCATGATGGACAACAGCCTGTTCAGTGTCCTCCTCAGTGTCCTCCTCTCCACCACAGCTTCAAAGGGGTCCAGCTTGATGCCGATGACTGACCCAGCTTTCCTGATCAGTTTATTGATCCTGCTGGTGTCACCGGCTCTTATGCTGCCCCCCCAGCAGACCGCAGCAAAGAAGAGTGCACGAGCCACCACAGACTGGTAGAAGATCTCCAGCATCTTGCTGCATACGTTGAAGGATCTCAGCTTCCTCAGGAAATAGAGTCGGCTCATCCTCTTCTTGTACACAGCGTCAGTGTTGATCCTCCAGTTCAGCCCATTGTCTAAGTGCACTCCCAGGTATTTGTAGTCCTCCACAACAGCCACATCCTCTCCCAGAATGCACAGGGGCAGAGGAGACGTCCTCACCCTCCTGAAATCAATGACCATCTCTCTGGTCTTGGCCACATTCAGAATACTCACAACAGGCTGAGGTTCATCTTCCGCTCTTCTTGAAGTGGTTGTGCTTCTTGTTGCTTCCGGCTAAAATAAACATAATTAAAGACATTTTGAGTGTTTAAAATGTGCTGTAATACACAACACATTATTTATTCCTAAACTTGCAGAAAGAAAAACTAAAGTGTGACATTTAATCACATATTTATATATCAATCTTATACACCTTGAATTCTTGTTGGCCAATGATACACATACCCTTTGAAGACGAGCTGGGAAGCTGAATACTGTTGGCACAACACCATCTTTAAGTCTGTCTGCCCCGTCCGGTCAAAGTCCTCACTCCTGAAGTGATCACTGAAACTTCCCACTGCCTCCTCCTCTCTCCGGTTTTGGAAAACCTTAAAAACATGAGAAAGGTAGCCAGATATATAAATTATTGTCAACATTTTCCTCCCTTCTTTCCTTTAACATTAAGGGTAAGGACAAAAATACACATCGAAATTATCATATTTTTGGGGTAATTGTATGTATGTATGTATGTAATGTATGTATACTTTAAGAATAAGACAACCACACTAAGAGTTATAAAAAAAAGTGTCCAAAAGACACATTAAATAATTGTGTAAAGAAATGGTAGCAACATATTCTAAAGAGGCTGGGTCAACAACAATCTTGCAATACTATTATCTCACATAGCCCCACTGCTCCTGTGTAGCAGGACTTGTAATGTACATACATCCACTAAGTAATGAACGATTATCCTAATTATAGTCATCATATTGTCATATCTTACACGTGAAAGGTGATTCCACGGGTTCTTGTTCCAGACTGCGGCGATTAGAGCATCCGTAGGCTGCACAAAAGTCCGGCATAGTCAGGTACTTCTGTAAACACAAAGCCAGCCATTTCCTGGATCATAATGTATCTAAATGTAAGATGTTTTAACAAGCCAAACCACTTGGAAGAAATCATGTGTAACTTAAGTTATGTTGAAAAGAAAGAGCAGTTCTGCCTCTCCCACTGGTGTAAAGTTGCTGGGTCAACTGTGTAATACTAGGTCTCACTCACAGCCTCTTGTTATTAGCCAGCTAATAAATACAACCACACATACACAAAGAAAAGCTGCAATTTCAACATGTCCACGCATCCTGTATCATAGCCATGTTAATGTTTATAATAAACCAAACCGTTTGTAAATCAGTCAAGATTTCAGCGAGTTAAGAGTATTTCTGTGCAGATCACTCACCTTACTACAGCTACCATAGCGCGTACCAGAGTAGCTGTTGACTGTAGCAAGATGGCGGCCGGTGAGCTACGCTGGAAAATCTCCCATGAGCCATCTAGTGTTTATATATATCTATGGTCGCAACCATTATATGAGGGTGGGACAAGTCCCCCCCACTTTTTCAAATGATTAGTTTAGACCCCCCCACTTTTACTATGCAGAAAGTCCGTGAATCGGTCTATCCCAAGCGGCAAACTCTGGGGAAGAGCCGGGACGCCAATACGGAAGTGCCACAAACTGCAGTTCATATATTGGCCGATAGGCGCTGACTGCAGAAAGGAGCAATTTCCATAGACCCCCATGTTAAAATGCCCAATTTCACAGCCTAAAAAAAACATGTTTCTACCCATGGATCCAATACATATTATTATAGATATAGTTAGATTCCACCTTCATGATTATGAATCTGTGAGTGAATTGTTTTCTAACATGACCCTTTTATTTATATTAGGTCTTAAAGTTTTTGCATAAATTAGGGCGTGGTCACATTGAGTGACAGCTCTGTCAAGTGACTGCTGCTGTTAGCTTCTTGTCTCTCTGCTAGCTGCTCCGTCTCCGTGAAGCTACAGGGAATCTGGCTGCTCAGTTCATCCAGGGAACACAACTTGACCCCGGTCGTGTTTGTTTGTTCTTCATGCTTATATATCGGACTATTGTGACTCGCTCTGCGGTTGAAACAGACGGTGCATGAATGCCGTTTTGCGGTAAGTGAAATTTGAGTACTTTATTTATGTGTTTATGATTTTAATCAGCTACGTAATGAATGTTAAGGCTTGGGTTAGCGTGTACGCGAGTGGTAGCTACATCGGTGCTAACGATGCTAATCGTATCCTCCAAGTTAACTTAAAACCATAGACTGTATATATAAAGGTTAAAACGAAATAGACAAGTGTTAAGCGTTAAGTGGGATAATACTGTAGAACAAACGGCTTCTGTTTGAGGTTGATAAAATAAGGTCATCCTTGTAACTTAGAGAGATATTTTATTATGTAGGTAGGAACTTTATGCATGCTAAGGTTAATTTAAATTGGCTATGCTCGAGTATGTAGACAAGCTAACGTCGAAGTAGTGTATGTGAAATCAACCTCACAATGAGATGTGTGTATATTATAATTATTAATGTCATATTTCAAGATGATTACTTAGATATTACAATATGGTTGGTTGAGCTGGAGTTCATTATTGAGCTTACACGTTAACATCACAGTCATCTGAAGAATGAACCCAAATCTTGTTGTTTTTATTAATTGCATTACCAAATTGGTATCAAATAAATAGTAAGCATTGGTAACACAACTTCCAAAGTTACGGTAAAATAAAAAGGACCCTGACTCGGACAATACACAATCCAACATGTTCAACAGAACAGTTATATTGTTTGTACACATGGTTATTTACATATATATCTGTTTGTTTAAAGTCTCCAGGTGATGCAGACAGGCTGGACCAGAGAGTGAGAGACAGAACTGGACTCCTCACAGCAGTGAACTTCAGCACAGGTACAAATACTCTTTTTTCATACTGTACAAAGAACCAAGAAAGATATTGGTTTAAATAAATGAAGTATTGACTTTAATACACTGCTATACATTCCATTAAACAATACTAAATACTAGATCACCTACACATCAGTGAAGTTGAGGGTTTCTTCCATGCAAAGGGTTACATTTAGATGTTAACAAGCAATATGACTTGTCAGCTTTCTAATTTAAGGTATTGAAGGCAAAGCTATTAGTGAGAACTGCTATTTATCTCTCAATATTGTCTGTAAAAAACGTGGTCAAAGTGATTCTTTCAGTGAGACAACAGAGCAAGCTTCTACAGTTGCACTAAGTTTTAATAACAGTTAAATATTATTTTGATAATAAAATATATTTCAATGTTGATGAATGCCATACTGTTCATTCATAATCTGATTGTCTTTGTAGCTCACTGTTGAAATAAAATAAAACATTACAATTACAAAATAATTATATCTACAGCCCCTAAACACAAACGCACCTCTTTCATAAATAACACACTTGTTCTGCAATAATATGTTTTATGTTTCTTGTAATTTTTGTTAGGAAAGGACATGCCTGAAAGGCACGACTCAACATTTTCTCCTTCTCCGAGGGTCAAGAAGATCATCCAAGAGGAAAATTAAAAGCTGATGTTATGAGATGTTAAGACCAGTACAGGACATTCACTAAGAAACTACTTTTATTGTGAAAACAAAGTCAGCTGATCGAATGCACCTATTTCCACATCTACACTCCATCAGCTGATTATTTCTATTTGCCTCACTTCATGAGCTTCACAACATGTACCTTGTACCGCAGAGTTTGCAACCTCACAAATAAATGGGGCCAATCTTCAGTCAGATGTGAATGTGTAATCTAACATTTTCAGTAAGAATAATGGACAAAAGGAGTGCAAATACAAATACAATTTATTGAAATGTGAACCAAAAGTTAATCAAACATGTTTTAAATAAAAAAGCACATATGGACAGAAGGTGTAAACCTATTAAATGTATAAGTAAACACATTTAGTCAAATAAAGTGACAGACAAGGCCTGGTCAGGTGGTATCAGCTATGCATGGGCTCCTCCATCAGGCCTGGTCCTCCTCACAGAGGAAAGACCCTCAGTCCTCTCCAAACCAACAGACTGGACGTCCATCACACGGAGGTTTCTCCCTGAAGTCTCTGCAGCTCTCTGGACACCACGCTGTCTCAATCCGTCCACACTCCACACTGAATATGAGAGGGGAAAAATGAAAATAATAAATGCTTTAGACAATAAGAAATATAAAGTTGACTGTTGAGTTGCTCAGTTTTTTTAGATTGTCAATACTATTACTGTATAACTAATATCTCAGGTTAAGAGGCACCTTCAAATAAAGATGGGTCTTTAAATACATTTTGTCTTTTGAATTGTTTGTCTAAAGTCAAGGATCTAGAACTGGTACTTATAGTTTTAATGATACAGTCTGGTTATAATGCTGTTTGGAGGAGGCCTCACAGGTAAGAGCACTAACTAGCTACCATCACATGTACCTTAGCTTGACTTAAATGTATTAAACGTATAATTAAGTGATAGCAAAATATAAATAACTAATGTCATGCAAACATTAATTTGCTTGATTCCAGTGTTGCATTTAGCACATTGCATACAAACGTTAAGGGATTTTAAGATTCTGAAGTATTATGCTAAAAACTCAATAACTTAGATTATTATTTATAGTTTTGCTGAATAGTTTCATGTCCGCTTACCTTAGAAACGTAAAATGTGACGGCAGTGTGCAGATGGGTAGCATGTTAGCTTAGCTTCTTAGCTTGAGCTAGCTCTGTTACTTCCCAGCTGGAGGCAGCAGGTCCCGCCTCGGCTCCGCCTCTTTGCCCTTATTTGGAGCAGGCGGGAGTTAGACTCTGACGCCACTGTCGAGCCGTTAGTGGCCGACTCCGCCTACTAAGGGCTTCTCGGCAACTCTGCAGAATCCTATGGGTGACGTCACGGACCCTACGTCCATTTATATATACAGTCTATGGTCTATCCACTCGCCGCTCTTTGTAGAGCGCTGTGTCAGTGCTTCACTATCAAATGAAATCCATTCCACTTGCTTATTGAGAGAATGCCCAAATCAATGAAACTCCGTACCATGTTTTCACTGCTACTTTGTACCAAGGCAGATTCTCACATAGCGCGCACATGTTCAAGGAGTGTTGTCATAGTTGGACAGCTCAGATCTGTTGTATGAAGCGATGCCGGTGTTACCGAACAAATTGTGGCCCGAACAACTGGTGATATTCTATTATTTTAGACAGATGTATCAGGGGCGTGGCCTTTGTCGAATAACCAGGAAATGCACATTTCGATCGCTTCTTCTGTCGTTTACATTCATCTTTTGGTGCTGCAAAGTGCAGAATACCGTTTTGATAATCGATAAATGTGTGTAGTCTTTAATATCAAACATGATCGCTGGTTGATAGCCACAGAAATCGTATCACAGTTTAATCTGAGCGGATCACAGTTTACCACAGCTCTCCACGCTGCGTTGGAGATGGGTGTAAACAACTCAGACAGACTGTATGTTTAACTAACAGACTGTATGAAAGTATAAACGAGTCTCAAATCAACTCGACATCATATTAATAACGATATATGATACAAATATAAGATTGACAACAAGAACAAGCCACCGAAGTCGTATCACAAGTTATCCTGGGCGGATCACAGCTCCACAGCTGAAGACTTCTCCACGCTGCTTTCAAACTGTGAGTAAACAACGTGTGCTTCACTTGGAGGCTGTCTGAAGGTATACACGGGTCTCAGATGGACTTGGTATCACATTAAGAATGAAGTCTGGCAAAAATAAATGGTTTAAATGATTTATTCAAGCTTGCAATGTTTTGAACACACATCCCCAGTCACCTCGTGTGTCTTTTTGTAGTCCTCGCTGTACGCGTCCGGATATCGGCATCGCAACCACAACCTCACACACTGGTACTGAATGTGCATCAAAGTGTTCCTATCCAGCCAAATATACCAAAAGATGAATGTAAACGACAGAAGAAGCGATCGAAATGTGTATTTCCTGGTTATTCGACAAAGGCCACGCCCCTGATACATCTGTCTAAAATAATAGAATATCACCAGTTGTTCGGGCCACAATTTGTTCGGTAACACCGGTAGCGGAGGTAAGGTACACACACCAAATGTTCAGGAAATGGTTAATACAGCGAAAATCAAAGCTGACTATCTCTTGATTTGATATGTTTTCTCCCCCAGACAACATGGACATAAGAACATTTTTTTCAAAGAAGAGGAAAGTAAGTCATCAGCTGGTAGCAGTTAATCAGTTAACACTGTTAACTTAACAGTGATGGCGGTGGTGGCGGCAAATGCGTCTCACTTCTGGAGAGGAGTTTCGTCTTTATGTCATGATAGAGAAATACAAATACTGAATAGTTTAGATGAGAAAAGGCATCGAAATGCCAGGTTACTAGTATTTATCATGTAAACAGGGAACATGAATAACCCGATCTCTCTGTGCTCATGTAAACACCATATCCCCAATATGATCATACCCGGGATAATACTCATAAAAGGCTTACTGATGTCCATGTAGAGACGCAGTCAGTGTGTTTTACTGGAGCCTCAGTTCGATAAGAGATTCTTATCGGTCCTTATATTTTTTTAACAGGAAACTGGAAATTATAACTAATTGTGGTTTTCTTTTACATTATATAAAACAAGAAATATTTATATGTCAGAAATATGCCTATATTTGTGAAACTTTTTTTATCTGTGGAATTTTTTTACATTTATATATAAAACAATAAATATTTTTGTGCGCACTGAAAAATATTTCAGTCATTTATATATAAATCCCGAAATACATTTGTGAATCCTTGTGTGCATTTATAAATATTGAGACTGATCTGACTCCATACGTCCTAGGCTATGCTCACTTTCAAACTGTAAATCCACAATGCACCCTCAAATCATTGTAATTTATTTACACACAATGGCAGAGGGTGTAGTCAAGTGCTTTGAAACACAGCCCGGCGTCAACATATGATACACAATGCAAATATTATGTTTTAGAAATGACGAAAATCGTACACAGGGGATCCTTAATATTACGTTTTTGGCAGTATAAAAAATGTATGGCCTATTCAATTTTTCACTTTTGTTTGTAGGAAGAGAAGGCAAGATTAGACAGGGAGGAGAGAGAGAGACAGTTTTAGAGGGACAAGAGTGAGAGGGACGAGAGTGAGAGCCAGTTTGAGAGGGACCAGAGTGAGAGGGACGAGAGTGAGAGCCAGTTTGAGAGGGACCAGAGTGAGAGCCAGGCTGAGATATATAGCAAGCCAAATCATCCTGACCCAAGAGTCATTCCACCCCAGCAACTTCCAAATAAGACGCTAAGATTTCAGGAGAAGTGGTTCAGGGACTTTCCGTGGCTTCATTATTCTCCTAGGGAGAATGGCGTATTCTGCTATTATTGCATGGAAGCCTTCAAAAGACAGAGTAGCACACTTGCAAAAAATATGGATCAAGCCTTTGTGTCCACTGGTTTTCGAAACTGGAGAAAAGCAATTGAGAAATGTTCAACCCACCAACTGAGTCAAGCACACAAAGTTGCAATCACAACACACACATACCAACAAGAAAGTGTTGAAACTCAGCTGTCCACAGCCAAGGAACAGCAGCAAAGAGAGGCGAGATCATGTCTGCTCAAAATAGTTCAGTCAATTCGCTTTCTTGCTCGTCAGGGTCTAGCTCTGCGTGGCCATGACAGTGATGAAGGCAACCTAAGGCAGCTTCTGCAACTAAGATCAGGGGATGATGATGTGCTGAAGTGATGGCTGAGTAAGCCCTCAAACAATTACACAAGTGCTGTAATTCAAAATGAGGTTTTGAATATCATGGCCAACTCCATTGTTAGGAGAATTACAAATACAGTACAGGGGTTGCCCGCACTTCAGTACTCCATTATTATTGATGGAACTCAGGATGTTTCGGGAGTTGAACAAGAGGCCATATGTATCCGTTATGTGGATCATGACCTTATCCCTCATGAAGACTTTGTAGGTCTATATGAGGTGTCTTCAATGACAGGGAAGAATTTGGCAAAGGTGGCAACTGATGTTCTCCTGCGGTTGAACTTGCCCTTGTCCTGTCTTCGAGGGCAGACCTACGATGGAGCTGCAAACATGTCTGGCGAAAGCAAAGGAGTACAAGCACTTCTCAGAGAGAAGCAACCTCTTGCTTTGTATGTCCATTGTGGTCCTCACTGTGTCAACCTTGTGACTCAGACAGCCTGTAGCTCATCCCCTGTTGTGTCTGATGCACTGAATTTGGTCCACAAACTTGGCACTCTCTACCACCAGTCTGGAAAATATAAGACTATATTTAAAGAGATTGCCCAGTCTGAAGCAGGGAGTTTCATAACTCTAAAGCCCCTCTGCCCTACACGATGGCTTGCGAGGCTAGTGGCCATTCAGGCAGTTGTAGGACAGTATGAAAAGGTACTGCTCAGTCTGGAGGAAATGGCTGCATCTGGCTCCTCTGACACGTGCACAACCGCAAGAGGACTCCTGGAACGCTTTCAGAAGGGGCACACTTTGCTCTGCCTTCTTCTTGCCTCTGAAGCCCTTAAAGAACTAGAGTGCCTCAACCGCTCCCTTCAGAGCAAAACTGGAAGCGTCACAGGGATGCTGGCTGCAGTTGATTGCATGAAAAAAACACTTAGAGTAAAGAGGTCTGATGAAAGCTTCCATCAGATTTATGCAAGGGCCTGTGACATGATCAGTGAAATGGGCATTGAGACCATCCAGATGCCTCACATCCGGAGACCTCCTAAGCGCTACACAGGAAATGCAGCAGCGTTCACACCAGCATCAACTGAATTCACTGGAGGTGCAGCTGGCAATGTTTAAGCTTCAATATCCATCCAGCACCATCACTGACGCAGTAAACACTCTCAAAGCTATGCTGCCAGAAGTCCGTGCTCTCTTTACCCAAGTAGAGTCTTTGGTTAGACTTCTTCTTGTAGTGCCATGCTCCTCAGCCGAAGCAGAACGAAGTTGTAGTGCCTTAAGAAGGCTTAAGACATGGCTCCGCTCCTCCATGAGTCAACGTCGTTTGAACAATGTGGGTGTCTGCCACATCCACCAAGACAAACTTGATCAAGTTGACATAGAAGAGATTTGCCAGCTCTTTATCTCTGCAAATGATACAAGAAGGCATGTTTTTGGGGCCTTCATTTAGTCAGAGCAGTCTTTCCCAAAGTTAGGGTCAAAATGGGTCGCGTACCTGTTTTTATAAGGTCGCCCATTGGCAGAGTTTTGTAATGTTCTTTTTACAATGAAATTTTTTTTTCATTTCATATACATTTAAAATTCATGTTTTGTTGTGTTCTTTAACAGTAGTTTTTAAATGTTGATGTTATGGCAATTCATGATGTATATTTGTAAGTTTGGGTCCTGGGGAGACACCAAATGTCTCTTTTGGGTCTCGGGCTGAAAGAATTTGGGAACCTCTGGTCTAATCTGATTGATCATTTGATAACATTAAATAAATGCATTTAACAGAAATTGCAACTGTATGCAAGAGATGCTTAAGTTTCAATAAATAACGAGTGCTTTTTTTATTAAAGACGGCTCTGAATTAATAATCAAATATGTTTCCTTTCTTTACAACTGGATGAAATTACAAAATGTACCCATCATTTTCCTCATGCTAGTATAGCCACATAAAAGTATCAAACCACCTGTTAAAATGCACCAGAATACAGGAAATCTATTTTTTTTTTTCGTGGGGGAGGACCCCCACACCCCCCGTTAAAAATGTCCCCCCCACATTCAGGATGCTTCCTACGCCCATGACCTCAACTAATAATCAATGAAGTTCTCATTTAAACACAGCCCCGGTCTTCTGACGGGGTCTATCTTTGTACTGGCTGGTAAATGTTGTGCCAGTTTCTGTCGCTATGTCACTGTTCTCCCGCTAACAGTCACTCTCTAGTTCTGCTGGGTTCTTGTTGACTTCTTCACTGGTTTGAGACAAGCGACCCTAGTAGCGCCTCCCTTTGTAGCCAGACTTCACCACGGCAGATTCGAGTTTCTGTTTTCAGGTCTCAGCAGCTCCACGTGCGGTGTATCTTCGCCCCTTGAACTGCAGTCGGTTGTAAACAGGAGGACCCTCCGTCTTGGGCGAGTACTAGGTTTTCATCTTCATCTTTTGGGCGAAAACCCATTGTCTTGACCTCACTAGCTGTGTGGACACAATAGTTTTCTGTGTGGGGGAACAACATCATTCATAATCTCCGTCCTTCTCATAATTACAAAAATGGTCTGCTACTAATCTGTGGATACTTTATATTTAAATGCAATATGCTACTCCTGATTTATTAAAAAATATTCAACCTCTCCCTCCTGTGGTGACTGATATGGATCTATGTAGCTGGATTTTCAAAATGTCCTTCTTGGCTGAAGATGCATCGCCTGGTGGTCTGGCCCTCTAAGCTTCCTCATTGTTGTGGATGATACCAGGCTGTCAGTGGCATTTGATTCATGTTTGGAAATCCTGTTCCTCTTTGACATCCCTGAGACCCCCTGCCTCTGTTGTAGTCATGGAAACCTCCCCTGGGGTAACTGTGTGGAGGGCCGTTGTTTGTTGCAATGTTCTGCGGACACTCTCTGGACCAATGTGTCAGCTGACCACATTTGAAGCATCCTTCATCTTGGAAACCTTTTCCTGTTGATCGATCACTCCCTTGGAAATGTCCTCTTCCTCTGCCACTTTGTCTTCCTCGGAAACCTCCTCCACCTCTTTGTTAATTCTGCATCTGAATCAGGCACTACCTGAGTTTGAACTGTTGGAGGTGTCTGGCCTGCCTTCTCTGGTTCTTCCTGAGCTTGAATTGTTGGAGGTGTCTGGCCTGCCTTCTCTGGTTCTATGGCCATCTCTGAAAACGTCTCCTCCCTTCTCCTTGTCTTGTTCCTACAAGCCTCAGTGTCTTTCTCAGCTACCTGTATCTTCAAAAGTCTTATCTGTAGCGCTTCCCGCTCTGTCTTTTGTGTTTCTCTTTCTCGTCGTCTTTCTTCTGTGATTTCTTCTAATCGTTTGTTCTCTTCCATCAGCTGTTTGGATTTACTGGTTAGCACTCTTACTTCATACTCCAATTCTTTGACACTTTTGTCCGTGGAGACTCCATTGAACTGCAATACTTCTATAAATCCAACATTTGAGGAGGGAGGAGGGACTTCGGCCAGGCTTAGATACAGCTTTGGAGTTTGGATAACTTGAGCGTCTTTTGTTTTTTCTGCTATGTCTTCCCTCACTGGCAGGTCTGCTACTCGGACCACATTTATGCTGTCTGTCAATAGGCTGGCACATTCCAGATGGAGTATCATACTTGTAACTCTTATAAACCTTTGTTCAGCTTCCCTCCATACATTTAGCTGTTGTAGGCATTGTTCATGTTCATAGTCGAGTACTGCTCTTCTATGGGCTTTTGTTGGTTCAGGTTGATCATCTGCTGGAATCAATCCTCTTGTTTGCCACTGTTTAAACAGTTTCTCTATTTGGTTCCATGTATTCTGACTATCATTCAGATTTGTTGTAGCATCTGATCTGATGTTTACCCTTTCCTTGATGTCTGCAGTTGAGCCTGGCACTGCGAATGCTCTTAACTTAGTGTAATTTGGTGACATATTTCTTAAGTATTTGGATATAGTCATTAAATGTATCAAAGATGAATTACTAATCTACTGAATAGTACCTTCGTTCCTGATAGACAATATCCTATTTCATCCGAACTTAACTTTACTGGAATTATTATTATTATTATTTTTTTTAAATTATTATTTTTTTTAAATGTATTTATAAAAAATTTAAGTAAATTAGAAATCATGCAAATTTCAAAATCAGAAATTTCAAAAATAAAAATTGTACAGTGTATGGTTTTGACTTTGAAATATGAAAATAGAAATCTGGTATGAAATTATGCAAATGTCATGAACTGTGTTTACTTCAATTATATGGTGTTTGAATATTCTACCGTCTAAGTTGAAAGACTATTATTTAAGGTTTCTTATCTTAAAATCAGGAACCACCTGTGATTCTATCTATGTGTGATGAAGTATGTGTTCATCTATAACACTTGAAATTAAACTTTAGCATATAATTGTAATTTATGTGTGTTGTATTTATAAGTTTTTTACTCCTGTCTTGTGCAACAATTCTGTACAACCAGTAGAGTGCGCTGTTGTAATTTTCAGCTTCTTCCACCAGAGGCAGCTATTGTAAAACTGACTTCTATGTAACAAGAAGAAGCTTATTTTTCTTAATAACTACCTTTGATATGGGAAGGAAATTCACTATATGATTAAACAATAAAGCATAAACCAGCCAAAACACATTTGCAAGCACAATTTTTAAAGATTAAACGGTGCTGGTTCCAATATCTGAGAATTGTTTACAAACACCAAACTCCAACATATATAGATAACCTGATTTATCAAAATGAACTATTTTCTAAATCCAACTGAGTCAAGAAGAATGGTTTGTTCTTCACAAGATGGAGGTCAGAAAAAGGACTTGGCCTCATGGGAGTGAAACCACATGGATTACAAAGAACAAAGGAGTTTTTTGAATTAGCATTTCTCGAAATGGCGACTGCCCTGTGTTTTGTTTGAAATGAGGTCAAAACAAGATGGCTACTGATTATTTCGAACTCTGACCCCCAGAACAAAGAGATGTTGAAAGTACACCATGTGGTTCTCACTGATGAGTTTAAATAATGGCTTGGTGATCTTTAAATGGACTAAATGGAAACCCTGGTGTGGTAGGACAAAGTTTAAAAATACAACACAAAACTACACTTTATATTCAAAATAACATTTCGATGAATATGGGCTTTATCCTAGAGATATCCTATCTTAAAATGAGGAGCCCTTACGTCATAAGCCTTAAACCTATCAACGTAATATTTGACTTTATAGTCTGGTGATTATCTGTTGTTGTTTAGACACGCTAGTGTGGGACCAATATGGAGACCTATCAGCTACCATTAACAGACCGTCGTCATGTTTAACGTAATGCTGCTGTAACTCCTATTATCGTAATCCACTCTGCAATATATTGGTTTAAAACACAACAGTATAACACCTACTAGCCGTACTAGCTTTGTCGTCCGAAACGACTTTAACGCCCTCAGCGTCTTTTAATATTGTCCGAAACAATTTTATCGTCCAAAAAGACTTATATCGGCCGAACCGACTTTCAAATTTTAATATTAAAAAACTTGCAGTTGGTTAATGAACAAAGAAAGGAAAATACTTACCCTTGGTTTGTCTCAGAACAGCGCCACGTGATATGTATTTGCTATAAATGTGGATATTTTAACATTAAACTAGGCAGTCCTTCTCAGGAGTCCAACTTACCAGACAGACACACACTCCTAATTATTTACTAGTAATCTATTGAAGATTTTGAATAAACAGGTACTTCTTTACCTTTCCGTATGGGCCCGAGTGTATGTCTGCCGGCATTGCTCAAGCTCCTTTGAAAAACTGCAGCTTCTCTCCTGGTGTAGCGATTATCACGTCGGGAAGTCTCCAATTATTGATGTGTGCTGATTCTCTCGCGTTAAAGTAAACAGATATGGTTCTAAACTGTATTGAAGTAAACATGTATTATTTTGAATTGTATTTTAGTGAACATGTATTGTTTGAACTGTTTTAAGTAATCCCATATATGTTCTCTTTGTCACTTACACTCACTGACCCAGATATCCCTACACACACATACACCTCCTCCCACCAGCACACACACATATTCTTTTCAAGGTCCTTTCTGGGCATCAATATATCTGTGTACAATGTTTGGTTGTCTGGGAAAGAATAGTTTGTGTGAAATATTCCTTGGGAAAGTAAAGGAGTGAATACAGGTGCAGAGATAAGATTGACTCTGTCATTGTGTACTTCCGAAGATCTCAGAAGAAAACATACTTTTCCCCAGAACTCTGATTTGCTGTATTGGACCCGACCAGAAGTGAATTCAACCAGTAAAAACACCTGGGGGAGTGAGCAGCTCACACAGCTCCTCCCCACTCTGATTTGCTTCGGAGTAAAATGGTAAGGAAGAGTCAACACATCTCCGCCCCAAAATATGGATATGAATACTGTTGTTTATTCATGTAAAATGCTTCCTGTTTTCTGACTGGCTGGTCCCGATACCTGTATGGCACGGCAGTAGAACTTGAAGTCCGGAGTACTCTGTAAACTTGTATAAGTGTTTTGTTTTTTACCAGTAAAATCCGATTATTGTTATAACCTTTATTCCGGTGTTTTGAATTCCTTCTTTTATTAAATATAACCAGGCTCACAAACGAACGGCGCGTAGCGGAGGTGGGCTTTAAGCCACCACGACAGTGTTTGCTACAACAGCGTCCAGGAAGAAGTTTAAAGATTAAGAGACAAATGAGTCTCTGTAAGGGTTCAAATTGGTTACTTTAATTTAAGCAGCGTGGTAGTGAAACAAACAAAGGGTAGTTGGGGAGACAAAAGCAGATGTCCCGCAGCTGGTACCAAGGCAAGAGAGCGAGCGCACGTTGATTCTCCCGCTTGCATCTCTCCTTCGCTCCTCCTCTCTGGGGGCTGTGACGTAGGGGGCCGCCCACCTCGATCTTCAATATCCGAGATCGCGCATAACAGAGGATTTCGACATTTTGTATTCATTGCTCACTTCCACACGCTTTTCTCCTCCTACTCTCTTTCATTACTTTTTATTTAATGCATTATAACGGATGTAATCGTTACCACTTTTACGTGCCTTACAAATAATGGACGTCCACTCTCGGGAGCGTCGGAGTGGTGCGGTCACCCTAAGTGACGGACCTAAAGTATCCGGGATTCAGGCACCTTGCCTGGCTTGTACATTTTTGGTGATGCGCCCTGGAGGTATCAGACTATTTTAAACAACTTTTCCCCGCTTTTCAAACACTTATTCCTCGGTTTTAGCCAGTCATTTTGCACGATATCATTTAACATTGACGCTCTCCTGAAAATGCACATATTCTGTGCATTTTCAGGAGAGCGTCAATGTTAAATGATATCGTGAAAAATGACTGGCTAAAACTCTCTTCCAGACATTTAAAAATACTTTCCCCGACCATTTAAACATAATTTCTGGCTTGTAAAGTGAAGTTATGCGCCCTGGAGGTATTACACTATTTCAAACAACTTTTCCCCGCCTTTCAAACACTTATTGCTGGGTAAATCTGTCCTCTTTCTCCCCCTGGGTGTGCGTGAGACAAGTGAACTGAGTCAGCCTGCCAACCAGCAGCAGTCTGGTGTCATTTGAAACATGTTCATCCACTGTTTGACACACTTTTACCCATGTTTTGAGCACCTTTTCCTGGGTAAATCTGTCCTCTTTCTCACCCTGGGTGTGTGTGAGACAAGTGAACTGAGTCAGCCTGCTATGCGCCCTGGAGGTATTCTGCTATTTACAAAATGTAGCACTCTGTTTATTTCACACTTCAGCACCACGGACAGTGCATTTCAAAGCTCCAGCAGAGACCAGAGACCAGGGCCAAAATCACCTCTTTCTGCCCGCTCACAGAGCCC
>CALSBW010029388.1:0-32249 GCA_943590975.1 Lindbergichthys nudifrons | reverse complement strand
TGCTTGTTCTTTAACCACGTTACTTAATTAAAGTACCCATTTGAACCTTTTAAGAGACTCCATTAGTCTCACTATTTTAAGTTCCTTTCCTGGGAGCGAGAAGATCACGATATATCTACAATTTGGAAACTCCGACGTGATAGCAGCCTGGGAGAGGAACCGGCTAGTTTCAACGGAGATCCTGCGAACCACATGACACACAGGGCCCAGATTCAAGAGGTGAGAAGAAGCCAGTTATATCAAATTCTTCAATAGCTTATAATAGAAACATTTACATTTGTGTGTTTTGTGGCGAGCAGGACATCCTGAGAACAGCTGTTAATTTAATGTTAAATATCTAAATTTAAATCACACCACGTGGCGTTGTTTTAGACCAAGCAGGGGTAAGTCTCTATTCTTTTTTCTTTGTTCATTAATTAACTGCATGATTATAATGTGTGTGTTTTCCAAGCCGGATATATATTAATGTGCTTTTGAGCCGGTATTTATATATCATTGTGACTGACGAGTAAAAGATGGACTCTACTTGTATGAATGTTAGCAATTTAAAGATGGACTCTTGTTGTTAAAAGAGAATTGATGGAATCGTCTCGTTTTTAGTCTCAAGAATAGATGGAATCGTCTTGTTAAAAAGAATTGATGGAATCGTCTTTTTAAAGAGAATTGATGGAATCGTCTCGTTTTAAGTCTCAAGAATAGATGGAATCGTCTTGTTTCATTGTCCCAAATAAGTGAGATGGTCTCTTGTTTAATTGGTGATAAGAGTCTGTGGTAGTCTGAAGTAAACGTTTAAATCATTGCGTGTGCATTACGGAAAGAAATGCGGCATTCGTGCGTTAGATAGACGATATTCTTCTAATTGTGTTTGACTGGCCTCCCATTTGGTCGCATAATAGCGTGAGAGTTGCTCAGACGACCATAGACTAAAATAGTTTTTGATGGTATCTAACTATTTGTATTGTTAACTTGTTTAAATTGTTCAGCATATTGAGAGTGTTTTGCTGTTATACTGCTCTGAAGTTTGGCCTGGAATGTGGTTTCTTTGTTGAGATCAACACCTCAGGATTTCAACTCATCAGAGACAGCAATTCTTCTTGCAAAAAACTCTTTGCTCTGCAGGTCAGCATTTGAAATCAGTTGCCATCTTGTTTTGACCTCATGTGGACAAACAAACACATGGCAGTCGACATTCTGTGAAATGCAAATTCAGAGGACCAGTTGTTTTTTGAAATCCATTCAGTTTCACTCGCATGAGGCTAATTCAATATTCATGACCTCCATAGTGTGTAGAACAAATCATTCTTCTTGAGTCAAAGTTGGAATTAGATATTCCATTTTGCTTAATCAGGTTATCTATACTCTTGGAGTTTGGTCTTTGAAGAAAAGGATTATTGTATTTTCTAAAGCTCAAATCTGATTTTTGAAATATTAGTGCTTCCAAAGGTGTTTTAGCTGTTTATGCTTTGCTGTTTAATCCTTAAAAAATTGTGCTTGCAAATGTGTATTTCGCTGGTTTGTGCTTTGCGGTTTAATCTTTAAAATTGTGCTTGCAAATGTGTATTCGCTGGTTTGTGCTTTGCGGTTTAATCCTTAAAAATTCTGCTTGCAAATGTGTATTCGCTGGTTTGTGCTTTACTGTTTAATCTTAAAGTGAATTTCCTTCCCATATCAAAGGTAGTTATTTAAGAAAATAAGCTTCTTGTTAAAAAGAAGTCCGTTTTTAGAATAGCTGTCACGGGTGGAGAGAGCTGAAAAATTAGAACAGCGCACTCTGCTGGTTGTACAGAATTGTTGCACAAGATAGGGGTAAAAAACGTATAAATATAACACCAATTGATTAAATAATATGCTAAAGTTTGCTTCCAAGTGTTATAGATGAACACGTACTTCATCACACATAGATAGAATCACAGGTGGTTCCTGATATTAAGATAAGAAACCTTACATAATAGTCTTTCAACCTAGACTGTAGAATATCTAAACGCCACATAATTGAGGTAAACACAGTTTATGATATTAGCATAATTTCATGCACTTTAGTATACACTATACACAGTAAAGTTAGATTTTTACAAGATTTCTATTTGCATATTTCAAAGCCAAGCCACTGTACAATTTTTATTAAAATAAAAAAAAAACTTAAAAAAAAAAGATTTTCTGATTTTAAATTTGCATAATTTTTTATTTACTTTATTAATCTTTTAAAAAAAAATATATAAAAAAAACAAGAGCCAGATTTTGAAGTTAAGTTCGGATGACATAGGATGTTTTCTATCAAGAACGAAGGTACTATTCAGTAGATTAGTAATTCATCTTTGATACGTTTAATAACTATATCCAACTATTTAAGAAATATGTCACCAAAAGACACCAAGTTAAGAGCATTCGCAGTGCCAGGCTCAACTGCAGATATTAAGGAGAGAGTACACGTCAGATCAGATGCTACAACACATCCGAATGATAGACAGAAAGTAGGGAATCAAATACAGGAATTGTTGAAACAATGGCAAACGCGACGATTGATTCCAGCAGATGACCAACCTGGACCAACGAAAGCCCATAGAAAAGCTGTAAGTGCTTATGAGAATGAGAGATACTTACACCAGCAAGAAGCATGGATCAACACCAGACACCCCTTTTGGTATGGACCTGAAAAAAGCGCTATGAACAAAGCTGAAAAAAGAAAAACGACAGTTACTGCTACTCCATCTGAAATATGCCAGCCAGGGATTGACAAACAGCATACATGTGTTACAAGCGGCAAATCTGCCAGTGAAGGAAGACACAGCAGGAATAACAGAAGAGGCTCCAGTTATCCAAACTCAAGAGCAGAATCCAAGTCTAACCGAAGTGTGTCTTTCCAACATATCAGAGAACAACCCTTTTCACCAAGCCCCTATAGTAGAAGTATTGGAGTTGGATGGACTCCCCACAGCTACACGTGTCAAAGACTTGGAGTATGAAGTAAGGATGCTATCTGGTGAAGTTAACCAGCTGAAGGAGGAACTCAAAAGAAGAGACGGATCTCAAGACGGATCTCAAGACGCTACAACAGTAGCTATAGCTGGAAGACTCAAGAACTGCACAATCCACATGTTACCGGTGATAGCAGCTGGAGAAGGAGGATTTCAATACCAACCATGGACTCACAGGGACATGGAAGCATTAGTGTCCAAGCTACCTCCACTTACCAAAGGAGGTCAGAAGTGGGTGAATGATCTGGAGAAGTACACTGTCCAAGACGACCTGTGCTTGGGAGACATGAGGGCACTGCTGAGACGGATAGAAGGAAGACTAAAGGCAAGAGCAGTAGATTTCGAGGCCCAATGCGCCAACTCTCCAGATGACATTTCATTCAACAAAATCCGGTTGAGCTATTGGGCTGCTATTCGTCACATCTACCCGACAGCATACAGTTTACATGCTCTCACCAGCCTAGAAAAAGGAACGGAGGAAGACATGCATGCCTTCTTGAAGAGATGTGAAGGAGTGTGGGAGGACTGCACTGGAGAACGACATGACGCTTCTCCGGCTGTCGTGATGTTGTGGAAGAATGCGGTCATTAAAGCCCTTCCCCGATCTGTGCAGGCATGCCTGGAAGAAAAGGTGGGATTAGACATTAAACCCATTGAAGAATGGAGACAACATCTCATTCACCACGACATGACATACCCGGCAACACAGAGGGAAAATGACGAAGTGATGAAAGCACTGAAACTAAGACTTTTGAAGATGCAAGTAGCTGAGAAAGATGCCGAAGCTAATAAAAACAAGAAATCGACAAAGCAGATGGCCATACTAGCAGAGAAGGCAGAGCGAACACCTCCAACAGTTCAAACTCAGGAAGAACCAGAAAATCAAATGCAGAGCCAACAAAGCGGAGGAGGAAGTTTCAGAGGAGGTTTCCAGAATGGTGGCTGCTACACATGTGGTCAGATGTCACATTGGTCCAATGAATGTCCCACACAACTCCAGCAACAGCGAACACCAGTGTATCTTCCTACCCAAGTACAGCCACAAGCATGGTTATACCCTCCCATACAACGAAGGGGCAGAGGAGGAGGACGTTTTCAATCAACAGCAAGAGGTTCCCAAAGTGAAGAATGCTTCAAATGTGGTCAGCTGACACATTGGTCCAGAGAGTGTCCGCAGAACATTGCACCAAACAACGGCCCTCCACACAGTTACCCCAGGAGAGGTTTCCATAACTACAACAGAGGCAGGGGGTCTCAGGGATGTCAAAGAGGAATAGTATTTCCAAACATGAAGTGTTGAATGTTATTTAACAATAGTGAGTAGCATATTGCATTTAAAGCGAGACACGGCAGGCAAAAACATCGTTTTTCCTGCACTGGTCAATTTTGAGATTTTGTGCTATTTTGATTCCATAACATGTTTTCTTTCAGGCTTTTGGAAGAAAAACGTACAAAATACACATTTAAGTGTTTATTTTACTATAGTTTGTCTATTTGCGTCTGTAGATTTCTACTAAATTCAACAAAAGTTAGCATTCTAACGTAACATAAAGTACCGCGACCGCTGTTTGCACCATGTCATCAGAGGTATCGTTGGAAAGCTCCGTCTCTCCTGCACAATCTCATCTGATCCAAATATGGTCATTTCCTTTGTATCAGCAACCAATCGTGAAAGTGCAAAGGGGTCTTAAACCAAGAAACGAAATCTCATTGGCTGGTGTCAATTTCTGACAACGTGATTCGTTCAGATGCGTCACGTGGTGTGCTAAAGCACTTCCTGGTTAGCTTTCCGCTAGAAATTTAAATCTGAAAATGGCAAAATAACGGCGAAAAAAACGTTCACAGAGAAGACGACAACAAGTGTCACTTGCACAAAGCAAGGTTATACAAAAAACAAATGACCCCGAACAGGAAATACCTTCACGGAGTGCGTCGATGCGCAAGCTATCATCCAGATAACAGGAGGGTTTAACTAGCGTCACACTGCAATCTTTAAAGGTCGTTTTCTCAAAATGAGTTTTTTCTCCTACTCTGAGTTCGAAATTTCCACTTCAGTAGCAGTTACATACACCAAACCTTCCAGTTATATTCCTATCAATATTATGAAGGCTTTTACAGAAGGGTTTGGTCATATATAATTCATAGCCTGAATTATATAACATTTTATACCTAAAAACATGGTGAAAATTGATATTTTAGGGCTGTTGACAGTATTTTCTGATTTATGGAGTGATACAAAGAGATATCCAAAATCCCTTCTGTAAAAGCCTTAGATACTAATATGACTACAAAATGAAACAATAATTTTGATCCTGGCTTTATCCAAAGTTCAGATTTCGGTTCCTGAAATGTGTTAAAATATGCGCATATTTCATGAGATAATGGGTCATTTGTATATTTCAACATGCTATTTCAGAGAACTTGTAATACAAAAAACAATTGCCTTATTGTAAGTAATTAACTGGAGAAATTTCTAGCTGATATCTTTAAGTTAAAAAAATTACCCTATTCACCTGGGGTGTCTCGCCTTAAATATAAATCATCCAATTAGTAGAAGAAGATTAAACCATAGTAGAACATTTAGCAGACTATTTTTGTAATTATGAGAAGGAAAGAGATTACGAGTGATGTTGTTCCCCCACACAGAAAACTATTGTGTTCACACAGCTAGTAAGGTCAAGACAATGGGTTTACGCCCAAAAGATGAAGATGAAAGCCTAGTCCTCGCCCAAGACGGAGGGTCCTTACCAAGTCCTCCTGTTTAAATCGACTGCAGTTCAAGGGGCGAAGATACACCTGATGTGGAGCTGCTGAGACCGAAAACAGAAACTCGATTCTGCTGTGGTGAAGTCTGGCTACAAAGGGAGGTGTTTCAATAGGAACGCTTGTCTCAAACCAGTGAAGAAGTCAACAAGAACCCAGCAGAACTAGAGAGTGACTGTTAGCGGGAGAACAGTGACAGAGTGACAGGAACTGGCACAACCATTACTAGCCAGTACATAGATAGACCGGGGCTGTGTTTAAAGGGGAACTTCATTTATTATAAGTTGAGGAATATATGGAGTCAGATTACATTCTCTCATAAACACATTTTTATAATAGGTCTGAAGTTTCTGATTTAAGGCATGAGCTGCCAACTAAATAACATAACACTGAGCTTGGATGAAGAAGTTGTAGGGTTCTTACAACAGTTTCAAGAACCAGTCTTTATTTATTTATGTTCAAGTGAATTTGCTGATTTATACAGTAGTGCATAAGGCAATATCTATTTTTAAGTGAGGGATATCAGCCCTCCATGTTCTTCTGCGTGTAACCCTCTGTGAGAATAGTTCGTATTTCCCTCTAGTTTAAAGAAATATTATTTTGTCATGATTTGTTTGTTCAGCAGTGTCAGCCAATCTCTAATCCTAGAGCTACGCATTAGCAACACCAAGGGTGTGGTTTTTCGCAGCAACACTGATACATCATACCCTGACAAAAGCCATTATTGAATTAACAAGAAGTAAACTATATTTTTGTGCTAATGGCAGATTTTTAGTCAATGTGCATTTATACCATTGGAAGGCGATACATCACACAACATCTTTGTACGCCTTGTGGGTACACAGAGGATTTGTGTGTTTGCTATGACGTTATGGGTTTTTCCATGTCCTATTCATAATAGAGTAATCATTGCGATATTAATGAGCATTTTATGCTCAAAGGAGGGAAGGTCATGATTAGTCTGATAATGGGTTTCGATAACGTTGTAGTTAATAAATAATAACATGTTGTCAACAATAAGTCGCATAACAACAAAAGGTATACCAAAGCTTGGGCCTCCTCCAAGGAGGGAGTGGTCCAGTTTTAGATATTAGACAAATAGAAGTAGATGAATATGTCGGAGCTCTGAGTAATATTGTCCAAGTTTTGTCTACACAGGCTAGGAAAAACTGCACAGATACCAGACGAGACACCAGAAGAGACTCCTGTTCGGCCAGGTGATTGGGTGAGGGTGAAAGTTCACAAAAGACAGTGGGCTGATCCCCGGTGGTCGGAACCGTGACAAGTTGTAACGAACTTCACACGCGCTCCGGTTTAAAGGTAAAGAAAAAGGAGCAAATTGACACCACCTCACACATTGTCACCTTCACTGGCAACTTCCAGAGAAGTATTGGAAGCTAGGACTGATTTGGCAGAGCTGGAACAAAACAATAAATATAAATAAGATTAAGATAGAAACTACAGGAAAGACGAATTGTTTTTAGAATTCTATAAGATTGTACACTAAAGTGAAAACTTGTTTTTTGTTTTACACCTGAAAAAGAACCATGTTCTGTTCCAGTTTTTGTATACGTTATTTTTGTACTCATCATTTACATTCTGTAACTGACAAAACCATGGATAAAATAGAGATTATGTCAAGAACAAAGCCAAAGCAACTGTGGGGTCCCCTAGGGGTAAGAGTCAGAATAGCATTGTTGATTGTGCTCATTACACTTGGCACCTTTCTGGTTGGATGGGGAGTACAATATCATGTAAGACATGGATCCATTAGGTCACTCGTAGAAAATGCCCACATCACTAACAAAACACCAGCTGTGTTTCAGAGACTCTCACTTATCCCCAGAGCCAGAAGATCAGTTGAGCAACAAGAGGAGGAGTTAGAAATACTCGTTCCCAAAGGTGAGGAGGTTACAATCAAGATGATTCACCCCCCTATATGCAGTTCTTGTACCAAATGATGAGATGGGTTTAAGTGATCGGAATATTTAAGTGATGGGGATTTACAATTTAGGGGAATCTCCAAATACACTGGATCCATGTTTTAGTCTGTACCAGAAACACCCCCCGTTAAGACTATGGACAACCGACTGGTGACCCGAGCACAATTATTGAAAAGTTATTACAGTAGAAACAGGGTACTAACCCACGAGGACAACTCTGTATGTACAAACTCTATGAACAAAATTCCCCAACAGATTGTGGCGACATTGCACAGATGTATCCAGTCACAAAAGTTACTATTGCTCTAAGTCAGGGGTCTCCAACCTTTTTCTAACCGAGAGCTACTTTTGAAAAAAGAAAGTGGCCAAGAGCTACTCATGTTATTTTATATAGATTTCAGTGCACATATCACATTCGTGACTCAAGAGCAGAAACATTAACATTAACATGAATAAACTTGACTTTCTCATGAAGAGAAAAAAAGACAAATAATCACCATGCAATACTGAGTTCTGCTTTAACATCAATAACTACAGTACACAGTTTTACAGATAAGAGTGCAACGTTCCTAATTGTAATAATAACATTTCTAGCTCTATAATTTTAATTATTTCAAGCATTTCACAAATTAGTTTCACATGTAAAAGGGAATATGACTTGTGCTTTTCTCAACTTGCATCAAGCAAACATATGTCTTCAAACATTCAGTCTGTCACTGCATTGTTGTCTTTCTCCTGACTCAGCTAATGTGACACCTGGCACTGCATAGCATCCACCAGAGCACTGTACTGGGGAGTGTATCCTGACAAATTCACTCAGATTGAGTCATTGAGGTGTTCATCAGTAAGTCTTGTCCTGAATTTGGATTTGATAAATTTCATATCAGAGAATGCTGATTCACAGCGATATGTTGACCCAAATAAGCAGGACAGTTTCAGTGCAGCAGTTTGAATGTTTTTGAATTTCTCTGGGTCCAATAGCTTCCAGAAATCTTCACCCATCTGATGTGCTTTCAGCCGAATGTCATTCTGGAGATTGATTATCTCCAGCTCCAACTCTGAAGCACTGAGACTGAAAAGGCTGGCCAGTTGCTCAGACATGTCAGTAACATCCACGATGTTGAATGGGTTAGCAAGGAAACTTGCACAGGGCTCAAGCTGCGTAAAGTCAAGAAACCTGTCCTCAAATTCCTGCCCAAGCTTAGTTAAGCAGTCACAGTACTTTGACAAGTCAAGAAAGCCAGCAGCAGCTTCATTCTCCTGCAGTACTTTTTGAAAAGAGGGGAAATTATGCAATTTCTTTCCCTTTACTTGCCGGAGATATAGACACAGATTTGCTTTAAAGGCCTTTACAGCACTAATCATGTCACATACTGTTTTGCCATTGCCTTGTAGCTGGAGGTTAAGCTGGTTTAATTTTCCTGTCAGATCAGTCAAAAAGGCCAGGTCAAGTACCCAACCAGCATCAGATAAGATGGAAGTGTCCTCCCCTCTCTCTTCCATGAAGAACTTTACCTCATTCAGCAAGGAGAGGAAGCGCTGTAGGATTTTCCCTCTACTCAACCACCTCACCTCAGCATGGAGAAGGAGATCTCCATATTCAGCTGACATTTCCTCAAGAAAAACTTTGAAGATCCTGTGTTGTTTTGCCTTCGCTCGTATAGAGTTTATTATTTTTATCACAGGTTTCATGACGTGATTGAAGTCCATAACTTTGGCACAAAGTGCTTCTTGGTGAATGATGCAATGGTAACTCAGGAAACGTGGGAAATATGGATCTGACTTACAATTTGCGATAAAACCGTTGTGGCGACCTCTCATAGCCGGGGCTCCATCAGTTGTTATGGATACAAGCTTCTCCATTTGCACGCCTTTGTTTATGAAATAATTCTTAATAGAATTATACACGTCCACACCTCTTGTTGTTGTTTTGAGTGGAAGCAGTGTCAGAAATTTCTCTTTCGCCGTAAAATCCTCAAACACCATCCGGATAAACACAGACAGCTGAGCTGTGTCGCTCGCATCCACTGACTCGTCGCACTGTATGGAGAACCACTTGCACCTGACCATGTCCCGCTCCAACTGTCCCATGGCATCCACTGACAGCGCCAACACTCTCCTCGCCACAGTGTTGGGTCCCAGTTGCACATCATCAATGGCAGACATTATCTCCGACTTGCTCTTGTGGTCTCTGAACAAAGTCTCTGCCATAACAGACATCGCTCCCTTAAGAACACCGCCATCAGTGAAAGCTTTTTTGTTCTTTGCCAAATACTGAGCGACTCGGAACGATGCTTCTGTAGCTAGGCTAGCTTTCTTGGCAGGCTTCGTGAACAATGACTGCTGCCTTTGTAGCGTAGCTTTTAATTGTTGTACCTTCTCAACGCGAAGGCAACTGCCGGCGGGATACTCCTTTGAAAAGTTTTCGTGAAGTTTTGTGAAGTGCCGCTCCACATTTCCCTTCTTCCCCACCGCAACAGTCGTGCCACAAATGAAACAAACACACTTGTCTTTGATGCTCGTAAATAAAAATTCATGTTCCCACTCGTCATGAAAGTAGTATATTTTAGATTTCTTCTTTGACGGACCTTCCTCAGTTGTCATGACTGCATCTTACATCTCTTTTTCTCTATCTTTCTTACTCTCAAAATATACTACATAAATAAATATGTCTCAACATGTCAACTGCACTTTAGCGCCCTCTGGTGAGCTACTCGGAAAACCTCCGCGAGCTACTGGTAGCTCGCGATCGACGTGTTGGCGACCCCTGCTCTAAGTAATAGTAAGATTTAAAATATTGAAGAATATATGGGGACGTCCTTTTATAGTGTCTGAAATATGTGGTGCTTGAAACATTTAAGTATTTCAATGTTTAGAAGAAAATGGTTTCCTGAAAGAGTTATTTGGAGTAGACGTGTTACAGTGGGAGAAACAATGTTTAGGGATATAGTACAATTATTAGTAGACATTAATTGTGTTTAGATGGCATTTAACAATTAAAACAGATAGTATGATTAGAAAATAGAGTGGAGAAGGTTGGATTTACTTTACCTCAGTGTGTTAGAATTTCTATAGGTAATGCGTCCCGAGACCTGGACTCTCTCTCTCTGCCTGTCAGACTGCTACGACCCCTATCAGACAAAAGACCTCACTACAGGAGACTGTAGATATAAGATATAATAGTACATTATTGATAATCTTATGAATAACAAACTGAACATTTAAATAATCGTTTTAAATATAACATAAACTACATTTAAAAAAACAATGTGTTGAAATGTAGCTGCTCCTCTACATTGCTTTTATCCTGTCATGTTATACTAATCTGTCTATTGAACTGCTGTGAAGCCAGTTTGGCTACAATTCTTGTAATAGGTGCTATACAAATATAAAGCTTATTACTAATATTAATATTATTATTATTATATATAAATAAACTATGTTTAAAATGAGTTACCTTTTAGAGAAGTGATTATATATGCATGCCAATATTTTCCTATGGTAAAGTTTTCGTTTTGCACTTTTATTTTGATAGTAATAAGATCGGGACTCTTATTTTGAAGGAACGTTTACCGGTTAAATCGGTGTACTGATAAAGATTTTGCCCCAGAAAGCATATGGCTACTTAGCATGCAAAATGACGTCATTCTGCATGTTAAGTAGCCATGTGCTTTCGTGTTATCGGCTGAATCTTTATTTATTGATTAGATCACGTTACTCTGATGATAGTGTTCAAGACAGCCTATATGTCTGAACTCGATGTTTAGAGTAATGTGTTACGGAGCCTTCTCTTCAATATTGTTTCCACATAGAGCATTTTGCGCTGCTCTTTTCCAATGTGGAAGCAGAATGTGTGAACGCATACAGCACGATGCGGGTTTGTCTCTAGACATCTTTAGACTGGAATAGCGGGGCCCAGTACGTGAACTCGCCTCGCAGCCGGTGCACATGCCAGGATAGAGGACATCAGACTCCATAGAAAACTTGCTATAATGAGTTATTGATATTCCACTGGTTTTCACACCATTTAAAGAACTTTATCACTGCATTAGAACAGACCACCCAAAGGTGCTGAAGTAGGAACTTTTAAGTGATGAAATTCTCCAACTGTTGTAACTGACCAAAATCTTCTCCCAGAAATGACTGTCTGAAATGCCGTATCCCAGAGTAGATGTTTGATGGTATCATGGAACTAAAACCTTGTACCCAGTCATGCCACAGGATTGTACTGGGACCTGTGCACTTGTACAGCCAGTGATGTTTTATATGCAGTACCAATGACAGCGGATCAGTTAATCAACATGGCGAAACACCCCAAAACCAGTAGGGCTAAGAGACCAGTCAATGGAGGGAGTTTAGGCTCCACAGTGTACAAGGATAGCATAGGGGTGCCCAGGGGAGTGCTAGATGTTGTAGTTGCATTCCATGTACCCGCACCCTAACGTACCGATTGATCACCATGGCCCTTTCTAGAGAACATATTACTTTCATACTTTAAAAAGTATGAAAGGAGGGAGGGTATATTTCTCATAAGGGAACAGTTTCAATTGCTAGCAGAACAAGACAACCCAAGCCATATACAGATATTGATGAAAATGATGACAGTGTGTAAATGATGTTAAATGATATGGATGATAAATGATGAGATTGTTCAAAGAATGTCCAAATCATGTGATATTTCAAATGATGAAATCATTAGAATGAAGAACCAGCTACAAAGTGGTATTACTTTGCACTATTCTAAAATAGTTTCTAACTTTTATGTTTTATACTGTTATTATTGATGCGATTCTCAAATGGTATGTTTCTTTATACTTTGTAAAACAAGTGCCTTAACACTGAAAGTGGTATAGGAACGATTTCTGTGAAAGGAGGGAGAAAGAAATGTTCTGATACCAAGCTAATTGCTGCTATTCTGAAGAGTGATATTGTATGTTAAAACTAGAAGTTATGCACGAAGAAAACTTTTACGTTTGAAGACCAACCAAGGTATTCTTTGTATTTTTGATGACGGTTATTTGAACCATTCCAATTTGATTGTATGTTATTGATATGAGTTATGTACTATGCAAAGTTCAGATGAAGAACTCATTAATTTCAGTATTGTGTTCACACCTTAAAAGGTGTGAAAGGCGGGATTGTTAGAAATTAAAATCAATGTTTTATAGCATAATTTAGTCTAAAACATACCGTCAGTTTAAAAGCTGTTTTATTCTGAAAAACCCGGAAGTTCTCATAAAATCTCAATGCCAAGCTTTTATTCTGAAAATCTTTCATCTCCGTTTAGCATTCAGCATATGGCTAATATTACGTTACCTAGAAATGTGAATATGAAGTGAAAATGACACGGAGTGTTGCACACCAACACCTACTGACTTTAACATTACATCTATAGACGTCGAGATATTATTACTGCTGAATATTAACTGAAGGTACAGTTGATTGTAAAGTTTTGTTTACATACGGAGCTATGACGTCAGAAGGAGTTACCGTAAATGAAAACTGTGTTGTAAAGTGCTTCTAGGATTTCTAAACTAACTATTACAGCTGTTATAAAGCATTAAATAAAAAGTCATGAAAGAGATAAGGAGGAGAAAAGGCTTATGGAAGTAAGCAATGAATACAAAATGTCGAAATCCTCTGTTTCACGCGATGTCGAACATTGAAGACAGAGGAGGGCGGTCCCCCAATCTACACAGCGGGAGAGAACGAGAGGAGTATAAATCAGATCGCAGGGGACATCACGACCCAGGCCCGGCGTCATGGGCGGGCCTGATTAAAAAAAAGTATTATATAAAAATATTTTTTAAATGTTTGTATTATTATGTTTATTGTTGTTATTTGTAGGGCTTTGTCATAACATTCATTTTTGTATTAAACTATGTTGAAACATTAGTACAATATCATTTTTTTATTTTGCTATAAAATTCTGAATGAATCTCTGCGCGAGACTGGTTTTTCGCGGGGTTGAGTCGTGTGTGTGTTTTTTTTAAGTGAGACGTGTCACAGCAGCCTGTCAGTTTACTCTGGCGGTTAGTTTGGCTATTATCCTTTTTTATATGTATCGGCAACAATGGATATTAGGAAGTGGTTCACGAACAATAAGAGCTCAAAAAAGGATTGTGGCAACTCAGCACCAGATGCTGACAACTTGACGTGTCCCCCGCCATCTATTCTACCTTCTCCTCCACCAGGACCCGAGTCAACGTTGTCAGACGCAGCCTCTTCGGAGCCGGGCAGCAGCAGTTCATCCTTTAGCAGCCCAGGCCCAGCTCCCATTCTAAACGCTCGTGATCTTGGAGATTTTCGTTTTCTTGTTCCAGAGGACCTTGGCGTGGATACACCAAAACAGGTAGTCCTGGATAGTTTTCCATCTCGGCTGTTCTCCGGGAAAAAAACGTAGTTTTGCCAGCTCATGGTACCAAAACCGACCCTGGCTTGAATACTCCGTGAAAGGCGATGCTGCGTACTGTTTCCCATGCAGAAAGTTTAAGGCTCATCATCATGACGCATCGTTCACCGTAAAAGGCTTCAAAGACTGGAAGCATGCCTTACAAAAGGGCACGGGTCTTAGCAAACACAGCTCTTCCAAGGAACATTTAGTGTGTGAGAAATTGTGGAGAGAAAAACAAATGCGCATCGAGACTGGTCAGGAAATCACAACTCTTGTCAACAAAGATCAGCTGGCTCGTAACAGATATTACGTGGGCTCCATTATTGACATTGTGACTTTTCTCTCTACCAGCAATCTTCCTTTCCGAGGTGACCACGACTCTTTAGAGCAGGGCTCTCCAACACGTCGATCGCGAGCTACCGGTAGCTCGCGGGCAGCTTTTCAGTAGCTCGCCGCTCGATTATCGATTATAGCGTAGTAAGGTTGCTTATTGATTTTTCGGCCGCGGCTCGACAATAACGTTTTTTTATTTTATAATTTTTTCTGTCACACGAATATCAAATGGTCGGTGACGCAGTGATCAAGGAACAGACGTGACAGCAGCACAGCGACAACACACACGGAGCAGTCTGCTTTCTCCACCAACACCAGTCCAGAACCAACAGCAGAATGACCCGCTCTGAATCAGGCCCTGTGGCTGCGCCTCAGAGACACACAGGGAGGGATTTGTGTTTTTTGAAAAACACTCGTTATCGTCATGTCAGGTTTTTGGTGGATTTAATCAAGTCTTGGATTGCAGAGTATGAATGTCCTCTTGCTATTTTCAGTTGATAAATACTTGTGTAAAGTTTGTGAAGGCAAGAGGAAAGCTTCCGCGATCACCGTCTCCTCTCTGTTCCTCCAAACCCCGCCCTGAAAATAATGAGTGACAGGCTGATAGTGACCCGATAGAAACGTTATTATTCACTTAATCACTGATTGGGATATGATGAAGCTAACTTAATCTCATACATTCATGGGATTTATGTAACAGTAAGACAGAGAATGTAAGTGCACCCACATGCACTATTTTTGTTTTTATAATGCTATTGTAAATACTCCTGTTGTCTGCTGTGTTCAGACTCAAGTCATGTGTGTGATGCCACATTCAGGACATTCAGTGTCTTTTTCTTAACAGAAGACCGTAGAAGCTGCAGCTAGACTGCAGAAGTATTAGTTTTTTGTTTTTGAGGATGAAACCATTTTCACACACAGATATAGGGAGGCTAGACCTATACAATTAATTTAATATGGTTTATAATTTAATGTCAAGACGAAGAAGAAGAAGAAAAAGATGGCTGAACAACTGTTCAGTGTCAATCCTGTGGAGATCTCCAAAATAATGTTCAGCTTAAGTCTCAGCAAAACTCACAACATTTCTGGAGCCTTGTAGACCCAGAAAACTATAAGAACATTCACCAAGCAGCACTGAAAATGTCTGCTTTATTTGGTTCTGTTCTACATACCTTTGTGAAGCAGCTTTTTCTGACATGAATGAAATCTAAATACAGAACAAGACTGACTGATTAACATGTAAATGACTCTATTAGAGTGAACCTAAGTGGGTACACTCCAGCATACACCTGTATGGTGGACTGCATGCAGTGCCATTCATCTCACTAACAAAAGAGTGAAATGCTTGTAAGGTGGTGATTAAGGACATTTATGTGAATGTTAAGTGATACAAAAGTATAGCTTAATTCAACTGATGAGGGCTATGTGAATAAATGTAAGCGATGTGATGCAAGTAGCTCTTGGCCACTTTCATTTTTTGAAAGTAGCTCTCAGATGAAGAAAGGTTGGAGACCCCTGCTTTAGAGTGTATGTCCAAGTCTGGCAGTGGGTTATTTTTGTCATTGTTTGAGTATACCATCGAAAAGGACCCAGAACTCGTGAAAATTGCCCCCACCATTCCCAAAGATGCTACCTACATAAGCCATGATATACAAAACGACATTATTGACCTGATGAGCAAAGTTGTAACGGAGCATATTGTTGAGGAAATAGGCGACTCCTTTTACACTGTCAAAATGGATGGAACCCGAGACCCAACAGGCTGTGATAACATTTCAATTGTACTGCGTTTTGTTGATGAGAACTATGTCATAAAAGAAAGGCTCTTGACAATCGCCACAGCAGTTGCAGGTGATGCAAAAACCCTCACACAGACACTCATTGATGAAATACGCAAAGTTGGCCTTAGCACAGACAAAATTCTCAGCCAGGTATACAATCGGGCAAATCTTATGTCGGGGAGACACGGTGGGGTTCAAAGACTCCTTCAAGATGAACTGGACAGAGAAATCCCATATGTGCACTGCTTCAACCACCAGCTGCACTTGGTCGTTGTTCACGCCATGTCCGGTGAGAGAGCCATTGAGGATTTATTCAACATCTGTAATGTCCTCTACAAGTTCACACGAAAGCCCACCGTTGCTGCACATTACCAGGGAAACACGCTGAAGCGTTTACTCGAACAGCGCTGGACAGGGCACCTGGCCACTGTTCAGATTATTCTGAAATATTTTCAGGATATAGTTACATGTTAAACACTCTGCATCATTTCCAGCTGACTTGAGGATGGAGGCAGCAGGCTTGCTGAGCAGAATTTTAAAGCCAAGCTTTAAATTCCACACCCAGATAATATGCAAGATATTGTCCCTGCTTGAACCAGCTAACAGGATGATGCAGTCGGAGGAAATGGACCTTCAAACGGCAGTACAGCTTGTCAACACTGCCAAAGAGTGTGTTGAGGCCCTGCGCACCGAAAAGGTGTTCACGGAGATGTGGAGTGAGTGCGCACAGGAGAGAGAGGATGATACTATCCATCCCGGTCCCACCAAGAGAAGGCGAACTCTTAACACAACTTTGGAGGATTATGTTGTTGAAGAGACAGTGGGAGTGGGAACACAAGAAAACCACCAGATGACAGAGCAACGGTGGCTGTTTTACAGCTGCATTGATGCAGTTACGGGAGAAATTGCGCGCCGCTTTGGAGAGCGAAACAGCGCATTCATGGAGGCTATTGCTTCACTCAACCCGGAAAGCAGCTTCTTCCTGGAGCCCGAAAAAGTGGAACCTTTGCTTAAACTGACTGGAACCACGCTCGTTGATGCTGAGTTCATTGTGGCCAAAAAGCTGATTCTGAAACACGTGGACAGCTTCACACCACCAGAGGATGGGAAATGGACATTGAAAAACGTACTTGGTCATCTCCACACAACGCTTGAGGCAAGGCCAAGTGTTCTCACCGCATTTAAGGTTTCACTTACCTTTGGAGCTTCGACAGCTTTATGTGAGAACTCTTTTTCCACACTGAAAAACGTTTTCAGTGAGCACCGAAGAAGCATGTCTCACACTCGGAAAGCAAATATAATCCAACTTGGTTTCGAGAAGGACCTGACAAAAAAATGCAAGATTGAGTGGAAAGACATGTTGCTGAGGAGGTTCCATTCATCTGGGAAACGTCGGCTACAGCTTTATTAGGCCCAGTACATCATGTAAGTAGCAAACAATCATATCACGATGTAGGCCAAGCTGTTGTTTTCAAGCTTTAATGTGAACAAAATATTGGGTATTTTTCAGTGTATTCTTTTCACTGTATGTTTGCCAATATATTTGTTTAATTCCACTTCTTTACGCCAAGAGACACACCTCTGCTTTAAAGTAGTACGTGCAAACTGATGCTTAACATGTAATTTCCTCCTGATGCTCATCCTCTGAAATTAAACACATTTGCATATTATATTTGTATATTTTCTGGCAGTATTCTGTTTTTTGCTGCATAGCTAAAGCCATCTGATATTCTATTAAATCTTTAAATGTTAACAGCCTTGACTCAATAAATTGTTTGTTCTTAGGTAGTACATTATGCAACATTCTCACAGCTTTTTTCTGTAATGTAATTAAAGGTTTTAAATTACTCATAGGTGTATATATGAGTATATGAGTCATCTGCATGCTGGTTCTGCTTGTTTGATGCGTCGCTGTCCATCCATGGTGCTGAAGTAGCGTTATTGTTGTGCCTCTATCCTGAGCACGCAATGAAACATTTTGAGCATTGGAAATGTTATTGAGCGCGCAATTTAACATTTTTGAGCACAGAAATATATATATATATATATATATATTTTGCAAGCATATCAATTATATTTTGAAGAGAAATTGACTCTCAAGTCCTCAAACTCCTGCTCCAGTCCCTCTCTCCCTCGCTCAACCTCTCCACCCCGTGCTCGCTCAAGTTGGCACAGCGTTACAAATGGTTGGTTATGTGGCACATTTGTGGGAGAGAGAGCGTGTGCAGCAGCAGCGGAAACATTTCCTATGCTCAAAATGTTTCATTGCGTGCACAAAAATAACGCCTAAATCTGTCTGCAACTATATATGCACATATGTTACGTTAAAATGGGGTGGGCCCGCCCTGGTAAATCAAATGCCCGCCCACAGATGTATGTCTGCCGCCGGGTCTGTCACGACCTCTCTACTTCGCTGCAGCCTCCCGAGGGACAACACCGGCTTTTGTCTCTTCCTTACCTATGCTTGTTCTATAACGACGTTACTTAAAGTGGACCTATCATGCTATATTTGAATAATATAGTGTAGGACCATACCTATATAAGGCATATTTATACTTTTATATAATATAATTTTTTTTTTTCAAAATACCAAACAGATCATGCATTTTAGCCATGCCTCATTTTGCTCAATTTGACATTTTTTAGCTCTGTTTGTGCAAGGGCAGATTCAGTGAGAACAGCACCATCTACAGGCCTGGCATATGTACTACAGCGTCTCCAGCGCTTTTGAACGGCAATGGCCGTGGCTGTCTCCTCCTGATTGGTGCAGTTGGCCCAATAGCCGTAGCGCCACTGTCCTGACGTCAGGACAGTGTTCAAATCTGGATCAGTTTTTATCAGATCCGTTGCAGCCCCTTTTTTAGAGATTTGGGTATGGAGGAAAATAGAGAGGGTTGTGTTTTCTGACACTTGGTGAGTTCCCTGGAACACCGGAGACACATATTCATGTATAAAAGACGTACAAAAGTGCATTTTGCATGAAAGGTCCCCTTTAATTAAAGTATCCATTTAAACCTTTTCCAGACTCCATTAGTCTCATTATTTTAAGTGTCTTTCCTGGGAGCAAGAAGATCACAATTCATCAATACCTATGAGTTTTAAATAGATTTTGAAAGTGGAGATAGAGAGAGAGAGAAGCAGCGCTGTCTGCTTCGTTGCAATACTGTAGCTCAAGCATTTATGCAACTTAAGTAGTTATACAAATCCCCTTTCCATCACATTAGTATGCATACAAAGTGACAGGTTACACCCCCCACTAATTATGCTAATGAGCCCTTTGATATGCTAATGAGCCCCTTTGTTCAAGGTTTTATCACGTGTAGGTGTGATATCACAGATAGGTGTGATATCCTTTGATGTGAGGGGTGAGGTGTTGTAACATGTAGGTGTGATATTCCCCCTTGTAGTAGATCCTTTGTTGTCTAATCTAATTAGCCTTTGATGTCTGCCCTTTGTTGTCTAATATAATTACCCTTTGATGTCAGTCCTTTGATGTAAGGGGGGTGAGGTGTTGTAACATGTAGGTGTGATATTCCCCCTTGTAGTAGATCCTTTGTTGTCTAATCTAATTAGCCTTTGATGTCTGCCCTTTGTTGTCTAATCTAATTAGCCCTTTGATGTCTGTCCTTTGATGTAAGGGGGTGAGGTGTTGTAACATGTCGGTGTGATATCGCACCGGCGTGTTATAAGCCTTTGATGTCAATTTAATTAGCCCTTTGATGTCAATCTAATTAGTCCTTTGATGTATGTCCTTTGATCAGTGTTTGTAACTAGTATTAAGACAGTCTCTTTGAAGTTGTGTGAGACTGTCTTGCACCCCGTCCTCCTCCCACCCCATCCCCCTCTCACCTCTTCTGTCACCCCCCTTCCTTTAGCTGTGATGTCAGAAGATAGTGAGGGGTGGAGTTAGGTAAAAAAAAGAAATCCGTGCAAACTATATAAAAAGCCAGTCATTACCACTCACCAAGTCACCTAAACTTTCAAAAAAAGAAAATGGCAAAGAGACGCATCGATAGGGGTTTAATCAGCGAGACGCCTGTGACAACTTACCGCCATCCGTCGGGAGCGCCAGTCAAGAAACGGATGCAGTATCTGTGCCGGGTTCAGACCCTCTGTCTGAGGCTCTTCATGAAAAATGGAGTCTGGATGTGTGAGACTGTCTCCCCTCACACCCCTCCCCTCCCCCCTGCCTGTCACCTCCTGATTTTGCTATCAGCCGTTAATTCTCATTCACTAAGTCACCTAAAAAATTCGATTAGTTTTTAATATGATTTGTGTTAACTATGGATGTTCTCTTAAGTTGTATGGCTTGTGAACTAATGTTTAATTACTTTAACTACAACGAAGTCTCTTTGAAGAGGGTAATAATAATTTAAAGATCTTAATGACCCCAAGGTATTGTCTTTTTTATTGTTTAATTACTTTATTAACTATAAGGAAGATTTACTGGTGTGCTTCCCTAGATGATGTAAATAGTCTAAGTGTCATGTTGGGGGGACATTACGGAACTCAGGAGTCCGCCCTTTGAGGCTTGGAGAGCGGATAAAGAGAGGTGTATTTACTGGTGTTGAGCCCTGGATGATGTAAATAGTCCAAGTGCCATGGTAGGGGGGCATTACGGAACTCAGGAGTCCGCCCTTTGAGGCGTTGTTAACATTAATGCTTTTTGCTTTTGTTTTTGTTACTAAGATACTTTTTAGATACACTTTTGAAGTGAGCAACACTTTACAACTGGTAGAAAGTTAAGTACTTTGTATGGAATTGGGTTTTCTTTAGAGCTGTTTTCAGTGAGACAATGCAGTTTTTTTGATAATTTTAAGTTTCAAGTTTCAAGGCTTTATGGCATATGCCCATTAGCTACAGGGTAGATATGTCAATGAAAAACATAGGTCACAGGCTCCTCCAACAGTGCAGCAAATATATATATATATATAGAGCACATAAAACAGATGAAATACTGCAATTTGTGCGTAATTCTCTCACAAAGGAACTGTAAGATACACGTTTATGTATGGAAAACTTTATAACTTGGTAAAATATTCATTCATTTGTAATGAATTACTTGACGAACCAGTGAGACAATGCAGTTTTTTTGATAATTTTAAGTTTCAAGTTTCAAGGCTTTATGGCATATGCCCATTAGCTACAGGGTAGATATGTCAATGAAAAACATCAGCAAATACAGTGCAGCAAATATATATATATATATATATATATATATATATATATAGACAGCGACCCTCTACCACACAAAACAACACCATTTATATGAACACCTATCATGACAGGGCACCCACAGCCAAGTAACAATTACAAATGAATTACGTCGGCACGGAGGCCCACATTGAAAATGACTTAGCCCTACCTTTGATGATCAAATCACTTAAACACAAAGTCCATCCTCCTGTCCTTTTGGATGAAGCACTTGATGGCGGGGTCATGCAGCTGATCCTTTGCCACTCCAGTTTATCATTGTAACTCAATCTTGAAAATGACTCGGTTAATAATTTTGCGACGATGTCATCACTATCACTGACATGAGCCATCATGAACGAACTTATGCTAATCATAAATCTATCAATCATAAATCTATCGATTACATTTATGATTCGAAAATAATAAAAGTAGGGTAGACATGTGGATATTACTAACAGGTTCGTTTTCCACAGACCTTATTTCGAGCTATTACATCCATGAGAAATCCCATTGCTTTTCTGTCGAGGGAACCCGAGCGCAGCTTACTTCCTGGTTTTAGGACGTGTCACTGCACCACTTGCATAAACCTCACAGCGGGCAGAACTTGTCATAAAGTCCGCGAAAATAAAGCCCACCCATTTAGAGGGAAGATATGATTGGTCAATTGTACTGTCATTTGACATTAATCTCTCATTGAGTTACTATGGCTGCGTTTCACTTCTCTTATTTTTAATTTCCTCGCTCCTCGGTCTCGTTCTCACCGGAAGTTGATTTGTTTGTGCCATCTTGAGTAGCGTCCCAATGGCCTTATTTTTGCCTGAGGACCGAGGAGCGAGGAGCGATAATGGAGGAGCTATAATCGAGGAACCACCAGACCATCCTTCGATGAAATCCTCAGACGCTCGCCCCGCCCCTTTACTGTGTATCGCTCACTGATTGGACGATGCAGCGCATGCACTGATCTGATGCTTCTTGACATGAGAGCAGTTTCCCAGCGGAGTGAAGAAAACACATGAAACTCACGGGAGTCACTCCTCAGTTTATACCGTGTTTTGTTTCAATTAATGTATCATTTAGTTACAAATATGTGATATATCTGAACAACAAAGTGGTCAAAAATCATTTTATTCATTTATTGGAAACATTTTCATGATCGCTTTTTTCGTTTTACATTTTCATTTATTGTCTATTAGTACTATTTAAAATGTTAATTAGCTACATATCCACACAAACAAACAAAGTGTGCAATCCAATGAATGTTAATCTAACTGGGATTTGATAGATAACATATCTCTTTTTCTTCTCTCAATTATTTTATTTCTATTGTGCACTCTAATCAATATTAATCAAACTATTGTTCGTTTATACATTTTAAGAATGGCGTTTATCTTTTTTGACAATGAGTTCTTATTTGATTTGATTTATTTGGGTCTACAACAGATGATACAAATGTATATGTCAGTAAATGTGTACTAACAGAGGCAGGGGTGTGTGTGAAAACAACGGGGACAGAGCTGCTGTCAGACGAACAGCTGTGCGGCGTCATCACAAACGGACATCGCTTCACGTGACGCTCTGGAGGAAAGGATGTCCCTTTGCTCTTAAAACTCATTTCCCTGCTTCTCGTGGTTTCCTTGCCTCTCTCCATGCTTCCCTGGTGGGAGGGACTAAATGCAGGAAAACGACGCAAGTGAGGGACGCAAGGATTCCATTTAATCGACCTGAGATGCAGCCACAGCCTGGAAAGCTCCACTCTGCTTCCCACAATGCAGTTCGGAGAAAAGTGAGGCAAAGTGACGTCACCCATTCAAAGTGAATGGGCAGAAGCGTTGGAAGATTTTTTTAACGCTGCTGTGTGGACGCCGGGCCCGGCGCCCCTCACCTTGAGCATCATTCATCCATCAAAAAGTAAAATAAATGTCACAATTATTAAATAATAACTTTAAATAATTATCTTCCCCAATACACGTTACTATGTTTAGATCAGATATGTGGGCAGGCAGTCAAGCAACGTGTAAAAAAGCCTCAACCCCAAGTGAGCTTGTAGTCTTAATTAATGTTAGCGTGTGTGCTTAGCTGTAAAGACAGTCGGATGGGTGACTAAAACGTCCCCGTTTTCCGGGCAAAGTCCCCGTTTTTGGTGGCCGGTACCCGGTTGAAACTCCCGAAAATGTTCCCGTTTTTGAATGTGCGTTAAAAAACATAGATCAAGGTGAAATAAAATGTTACATGTCAGTAAAAACAGAGTAACAGTGTTGTGCCTGTTTGTAGCGTTAGCGTATTTCTTCTTCTACTACTTCTTATTCTACCTACTTCTTCTTCTTCTACTTCTACTTCTACTTCTTCTTCTTCTACTTCTAATTCAATGTACCTGCCCGCGAGATATTGGACAAAAGAAACCTAGTGTCAACTAAATCCATAGTATTACAACAAAAGTGCTTTAACCTGTTACGCACCGCCCCCCCCGGTACCGGGCGGATAAACGCGTCATTTGCAGGAAACAACGTCTAAGGAATCTTAATATTTAATAAACTATGAATGTTTTACATCCATGTAACGGGAAGAAACTCAGCTAACTGATCTTTTAAAAAAAAAAAAAAAAAAAAAAAAAAACACAATGCCTCTGAATTAGCCACGAGCGAAAAAATGTAACCTAAAACTGCACCTAAACTCACTCATAACTCCCTTATTACTTATCCTAGAGGCACAGCCAACCACTCGATTAGCATCTCCTGGAGACACAGAATCGTTTGGTGCCCACCTCAACACTCAGTGATAAACATTTGCGACGCTATAAACGAAAGCGTACATCAGAACATGTGGAACTAGGTAGCTAGAAACGCTAACATGGCTTACCTTGGTCAAAACTGGTCTTCAATGGCATTAAAACGATAAAAAAGCGACGCTGCAGTTAATCCATAGGTTAAACCAATGTGTCTGTGTCCTCTTTGAAATGATTTCTGATAATCCATAAGCAATAAAACTGCTTTTTCGTTTCCAAATGTCAGAGCTAGAGATAGGTCCACTCTGATGCAAAATTACATGCGCGAAGCCCCCACCTCTTCTCTTCACAACGTGTGTGTGTGGGGGACTCCCCCTTCGATTCTATTGGCTCTAACGGTCAGAAAGAGGTGTCAACCATCAAAATCGACCAAGGGGGGCCAGAGATATGGAAAAAAAAAATGTTCACCCAAATCACCTCAGAGGTGGAGTGGTTTTGGCTAAACCTCTCTAAAAAGGTCAAATGTCACTTGTTTTGCATCAATCTTGATACAGGGTACTTATTATATGTTGTACTTTGGATTCTTAAAGCTTTTAGTCTACTAACCCATCATCCAAGGGTAGTTTTCACTATAAGTAAAAAAGAATATTTGGACGGACACTATAATTTACAGTTTTTTACTATGTAAAATCTGAATTTTCTTTAAAATAAAAAACATCTATATTGATTCTGACACGTCTACATCCAACTCACAGATGTAACCTTGCTTTGATAAAAGAAATTATTCATATAACCCTTTTAAAAGTTAAGTTGTAGTCATTTGTTTTGGGCATGTCATTTTCGAGCCTGAAACATGAAAAACAGGCTTGGTGCTTAACAGGTTAAACGAGGTAAGTTACGAATTTATGTTCTCAATCGTCATGTGTGGGATTGAATTTTAAATTAGTTTAGATTTATTGTCCCCAGGGGGAAATTCATGTCCACAGCTCTGTGAAAACAATATGAAATCAACAAAAAATAAGACAGACAACTACAGACAGCACCACACATGATGGTTACTTGTTATCATTTAGGACTGCCTGTATGGATCAGGTTTTTGCCAAAGCGAGCCCTTTTACTATAATAATAATAATATGTTGTGTATTATATAAACCGTATTGGTACAATGAGCGACATCTAGTGGCGGATTGTGGAACATTGATTAGATTTTTCTCATGGCAGTTAGACTCTAGAGACAAACCAGGGGACTATATTTGTATTTTTAATCTGTGTCTGTCCATTTGGTGTAGTATTTTATCCAATATTACATTTGGTTTATATATTAGTCACTTTCTTATGAAATGCCAGGTTTTAGGCATTGGTTTGAACATTCAATCCTGAAAATAATTGTTCTTTAATCCTGACATGACTAGTAAGTAAGTAAATCTGTATGGGAAGAGCAGTTAAATGATAGAGGAGAAAAGGTTATGGTATAATTACAGAGCCTGTCAATTTATAAATTGAGGAAATCAATGTTAGTCTGTTAACCAAAGTGCAGCCATCTATCTATCAACTATCTACTATTATTAAAGATCAGAGGAAAAGAACAGAACGAGAGGGGTAAATCCGGAATAAAAATAAAGAAGCAAAGCGATTGTAGAGCAGTGAGAAGGAAAAAAGCTTGGTGTGTCAATTCATTACATTGCCAGTATTTTTCGCTGTTGTGAAAAAAAAATCGCACCCTCCGATTTTTTAACAGCCCCCTCCTCCCCCCTCATCCTGGAGCCGGGCCTGGTGGACGCTCCGTTAGTATGCAACCTAAATGACAATGTTAAAGTAAAAGGAACAACATATAGGCTATATAATTAATATAACATATCAATATATTAAACATATTCATTCATACGTGCACGCCGTCAGCCGCCCTGGACAACAGGTGTGCCGCCGAGACATGCATGCACCTCGCGGGAGCGCACACAGCGTAAAGCGAAAACGTCCAGACATTTCAATGATGTGTACGGCAAAGTAGGTCTACGGTTTGGAAACGATATCATTTTCTTTTTGGTTCATCAATGGTGATAAATAATCTGAAGTCTATAGTTTATTAACATTAAGAGTCATTCATATTTATATTTTAGTAGCATTTCCTTGATCTGATTGGTCTAAATTTGCAAGGTTTATTTGAGTAATCTTTCATTATTTATCAGGGCGAACACTGTTTTTAAGCATTACAGACAGCTTTAATAAACTGTTATTCTAAAATGAGGTTTTTAAATGTCGAAAAAATAATGTAACATCCACTCTGTCAAATAAAGTACATGCTGATACACTATTTGATTCACAGTTTGATTTGAAGTGTCCTTACTCTAGGAACAAAGTTACTATGTGGATGCATTATTTCGGCAACGCTGGTTTTTTAGCTGCCAGGATTTGCATCCCCCTGTTATTTCAGCCAAGATGAGTGTTTCCCGCGAGGTTCATGCAAAACACGGCATAACACGGTCTGTTGTTCTGTGATTTTTGATAACACATAGATGGCACGTACAAATTGACTCAACCTGTGTAGGGAAAGCCCAACATGAAAACTATTTAGGGATCTTAAAGAGAGAATTTAAACAATAATTGACAAAGAAAGGTTTGCCTACCTCCCTTTGTTGATTAACCATGGTAGAAACGATGCCTCTTCTTTTACCCCGGATTGTTTAACTAGCCTACTGGAGGCTATATGCAATATTTTGTCATGTAGCCCATGATCTGTCTTGAGTCAGGTTTGCATTTCTCTGATGCCAAAACTGTTCCAGGCATCTCCTTTTATATTTCTAGTGCAGTGACTTTCTGTTTTGTTTCCCAGAAACGATTGTCTAGTTTACAGTATTTAAAAGCCTGATAGCAGTATCATAAAGAACAGAGTGGTTGTCTGCAGACGCTTCCTGCCCTGCGGTGAGTTTTATAACGTTTTTTTTATGATTTACTGTAAACGGAATCATCTTTCTGAGAAACCACGTGATCAGTATAAGTGATCTTTATCTGGAGATAAGTGACTTCACTTAGCAGTATAAAAGGACACACCAATTGCAATGTTGCATTCCCAGAGAAGAGCAGAGCTGTTGACTCAGGACAAATGAACTTATAACAAAATATTGCATATAGAGTAGTTTAAAGACTGTGGGAATCAAGAACAGCCTTTCACCATGGTTATTCCATAAAGGTAGGAAACAATTTCTTTGTCTGTGATTGATGTTGTATTTTTCCTTTATTGATATGTAACATAGTTTTAAAGGCTTCCAATAGCCTTGTTGAACTTTCCTGCGTGGCTCCCAGACCGTAGTTCAATAACCCACTCTTAGATAAGGCAGACCGGCAAGCTTTTCCTGGGGAGGCCGTTGTATTTGTGACACAACTAACATGTTATGTAATTCATTCACAACTTTGTTTTACAGCTAACTGTAACAAACCGTTCACTTCCAGAAACATGCTCGCTCACAATCGCAATTGTAGTGTAGCAGGCTGCAGAGTTCACAGAGCTGAGTTTTGTGTAATATAGTAGTTGGTGTTGAATCTAAATTAGATTAGATGTTGTAACACAGTTCTTTTCTAACACTTTCATTGACAAGCTGTTTGAAGAATCTTGAGAGTGTGGGATGGCTGAGAGTGTTTCTGCAATGGATAACCCTGATGAGGAGGTAAATAATTAAATTACAATTGCAAGATAAATATTGTCATATAAGCTATTGTGAATATGGCATGATTCATTTATCGATTAGAATAAAACAAATTAAACATATTGTTCTTAATTACTAAGGAACATCATGAAGAAACAGATTCCTTCCCTGACCCGTGCTGTGAGGAAGGAAAGAACAATCCAGCAGCACCAGAGTCCGAACGTAAGTGTGACTGTCAATAACTGATCTATTGTAACCAGGGTTACAATAGACAACCAGGGGGGGGGGGGTTGGGGGGATGCTACTGGAGCCTCGCAGCGGCGAAACCGTGCCGCGCCAAACTAATCGCATAGGTGCGCCGCATTTGCGGCTCAGTTGAGGCTCCCTCCGCAAGATGAGGCCCCCTCCGCGAGGTGAGGTCCCACGCAGTCTGCATGATCTTCCTGTAGGGAGGGACGGCCCTGATTGTAACAAATATATACGCAGCGATATGTAAAGATACTGAGATGTACTTTTCTTCTCTTGTGACAGATGTTCCTCCACCAGGTGGAGTAACTGTTTTTAATTCTGACCAGGACAAGGTTTATTTTGGCTTTCCACCAACTGAAAACTCTGCTGGGTTTAGACTACAGTTAGATTACTCCTGTGAAACAAACAGCAGCAGTTTGACTGTTAATGACTCCAGCCCTGTGAAAGTTAAGGCACTGATTAATAGGACTGAGTGTACCTTCAGCATCATAAGGATTGCAGACAATGGAAATCAAAGCGAAGCAACCTCGCTATCTGTATTCACGAGTTAATCTGAAAATCAAATAAATACCATCTGTTTCTGGATCTTTTGGATAATTATATGGGGCTGTTTGTGGCCTTCACTTGGGAGTCAAACAGCACTTTAAAATGCTGACAAACATAGATGGAACATGAATTTTTTAAGTTTTAGTGACTTTGTAGGGTGCTTGCTGACCAAGAGGTCAAAGTTCTCTGTGAGAATGTTAAAATATAGTCACAGTATTAGCCACATGACTTAATGGTCTTAATGACATCAGGCAATCAGAACTGCCTTCACAATTCCTCTGTATTATTGGGTGAGGTACAGGATGAAGCGCTAGTAGCTGCAGTGCCGATATCGTTCAGTGGAACCCACTTTGTTAAGTCCAACGAGACAACAAGCCCTCCGTGAGTCTATTAGTCCAGATGGCTATCAGCCCAGGGGCAGAAAGGATCCTGTTGAAAGAAAGCTACTTTTTTGCCTGTCAGGTAATACAGATGAGAAAAAAAATGTAATCGCTGTATTACAACAGTTCCAAAGTATTAGGTATAATGAAATTGCCTCCTTGTTATCTGTATTGACGAGTTCATCTGAAAATCAAATCAATACCATCTCTTTCTGGATCTTTTGGATAATTATATATGGCTTTTGTGTGGCCTTTACTTGGGAGTCAAACAGCACTTTAAAATGCTGACAAACATTGATGTGAAAAGGAATCTAACTTCGATACAACCAACGTTAATATCTAGGCCGTCTCCGATACCGTTCTCCGGTGCTGATAAGGCTCCGGTGAATGGCCGTCCAATCTTTTTAGGACTAAACCCCCCAGAATATACACGCAAGATCAACGTAATCTGTTTAGGGGGGCGTTTACAGCGTGGCCTCTAACACTAAACTGCCCGTCGTATCCCTATTTTAGGCACTCCAGCCACGGATGTCCGACCGCTAGGATAGCAAAAACGGAGTGTATAGTGTCGTAGGTGTTGGTGGGCTGGTAGAACCCCAGAGCAGTATCAACACTGCCCCTGGAGGGGAAACCCTGTGTCGTTGGGACAGGTTCACAAGTCAAATGTTCTAAAAAAGCCGTCTAAAAGAGCCCAAGCCCAGGCCCAGGGCTTGGGCCTCAGAAAACTTCCCCCAAGCCTTCAAGCCTCAAAAAGCCCCAAAAGCCCCCCTTTCTCTTCACACATCATCTTTTATAGTCTCTTGCCTCCTTCCTCTCTGCATCAGGTGGTTTCCCCTTTTCTATCTTTGAGGGAGAAGGAGGTCACATATGTTCAACTTTTACTTAATGAACAATTAAAAATGTAAAATTAAAATAAAACAAGACTTATAGTAATAATATGCAATTTTAACAAGAGGGAATATGAACATTTTTCATAAAAGCAGAACACATTGTCAATGTCATGTTTTAACAACGTTTTTTTCTTTAAACGTTTCAATTTCAAATATACAAACTTTATACTTTTAATTCATTAACAGAGATTTCATTTATTAACAGAGGCAACAGAAGCAGCTTGTCTCTACACTGTAAAATGTTTGGCTGTAAAATTACAGTAAATTACTGGCTACTAGTTGCATGGATTTCATAGTAATTTACTGTAAATATTTTACAGTAAATTAGAATAAAAGTACAGCTAAATACTGTGACTTTACAGTTGCCATGCCCATGGAAATACTGTGATATAGCAGTAAAGAGCTGTGGTATTATGGTACCTTGCTGTACCTAAATTACAGTAATTACCTGTATCTTCACACTTTTACTGTAGAAGTAATGCAACACAGTAGCCAGTAATTTACTGTAAATATACAAATGTAAATAATACGATAATATATTGTAAACTTGACTAGTTAACTGGGATTTTACCATAACTACACAATTCAATCAGCTCAATCAACAAAGAAAAACAAAGAAAATGCCCATTTTAAATTTGTATTACTCCATTGAAGTGCAAAGTTTATTTCACAGTGTCTGGTCATGTTGTTTTACGGCCCCAACCTCTACTCTGCGGTAGTGGCTCATGCTGAGACCCGCAACATGAAAGAATACATGCAAAAACCGGTACTTGGTAATGGGCATTTATTGATAATCAGCCGTTTGCTCACACAAGCGAAACGGGAAACAAAAAGAGGTCTGGAGGACTGGCCAAAAGGAACAAACAGAAGGAGGGAACCAGAGCCAGCCACACCACGGGCCGTAGGACCCAGAGCTCCCCCCCCTAACCAGAATTCAAATATAAACCCTATGGGAAACAAAATAAAGCAGCGAAAACTGGACTACCAGGTCCTCTAGGCTAAACATAAACACATCTGCAAAAATATGGCCTCCAGCTCAAAATGGCAAAGAGGTATTCTAAGGAGAGTGTCTCCCGGCGTTAGGATAGGCGAGACATCCTTCTCCTCCAGCTTCTCTTTATATATACACGGCTGAGTGGAATTTGGAACACCTGGGCAGAGGCGGAGCCAGGGGCAGAAAACAAGGAGGGGAGCACTTGTCTACACAGACATCCACTCAAAGTCAACAATTTTTCTGAAGAATGTGCTGACATGGGGGTTTAAATTGCCATGCCTCTTTTTTGGCTTTCGAGCCCGTCTCAGGATTAATGCCCAGGAAGCACTGAAAACAATAAGCCAAGACAACAATTTAAATGTACATAGGTTTATATGTTGCATCGTTTATTTTAAGGCACATGCAGCGGTGCCCCTTTCAATTTAAGTAAAACCTGCACCAAAGAAAGAAATTGTTACATAAAGCCAAGCAAGAGCGATAAAAGCAAGAAAATCACTTAATTTGTTGTGTTATCACAGAGGATGGTCTGAATACAGTATTTTACAATGAAAAAATACAGTAACATGTTGTGAAATCCTGGTAATCATTTATCCTGTATATTCAGAGTAATTAACTGTGCCTGCATTGATTTAACTGTGAAATTCAAAATTACAGTATTATATTGTGAACATTACAGGTAAAGACTGTAAAGTGGTAAAACAGTAATTTATTGTAAAGTATTACAGCTAAATATTGTGAAATCATGGTAATATTTTACAGTGTATGATTCGCTGGCCCAGGAAGTTGATTCGAATATGTGTGTAGGCCGCCTGCATCCTGTGCCTCATTGTTTTTGTACCCGTTCTAACCGCTCTCAAGGTGTCAAAAACCACAAGCGCCTTCTCAGAATGGTAGCTGGAACTTTTACGCTTGTATTGCCCCATCCAGCATAGGTCAACAGTTCAGAATGTTCTATCTAGTTTCACATGCCTGGTTTCACATGTCTGAAAATACGTGATGGAAACATACATCCTTTCTATTTACAGCCAATTTAGCATATTTTTATCAATGGTAAGCTTAATAGAGGTAGGTGAGGTAAAAGGTCAGGTCTGACACGGCCACTTAAACAGCAGAACTGTCAACAGATGGAACATGAATTTTTTAAGTTTTAGTGAAACCTTTAGTTTTTTTCCCACAGAGCCCAGCACTCCTGTGCAGAACAAAGTCGATCAGGTCAGCATGGTGTCAGAGTCTCTGCATTCGGACCCAGATGCTGGTGAAGTATTGAGTAACAATGCAACGTGGCCCAGTGAAACTGGGCAAGAGAAAGCTGATGGAACATCTAGCAAGCCAACTGTACCATCTGCCCCCAAAGGTAGGTCAAATATAATCATTATTGTATGGTTTACTATAAAAACAAAGGTGGCAAAAGAAAAATGATGAGCAAACTACAACATATTTTT